>CM062816.1:1654348905-1654906405 GCA_031772625.1 Pinus tabuliformis
GAGATCGTGTCTGAACCAGTGTGGGAATCAATCCCTTCTCATTGGGAATGACGCCAGATATTCACGTATTAAAAACGGTAAACCTCGAATGAACCATTGTCGAGGAGCCTGGGGTCACTTGTTGGTAAACCTTGGATTATGTCAAGGAGCCTTCATGGGGATTGAGCTTGCTACTCTACCCTTGCATGCGTATCGGATCGTAGACTGTTCCCCCAGGTGTATTTGTCTCAGTTGGTAACCTTAGTGGCCATATTCTTTAGGATTCTTCCTAAGGTGACAATGGTGGGAAGATCCCACTGTACCTGGAGTAGACGTCGGCTAGACTCACTTGGATTTTCTGGGGGGTTCACTTCACTCGAGACGGTTAAGTGGAGGAACTTGGTCCAGTCTATTCATTAAGCAGGTTGTCAGGGTAACTGTTTCAACCACCATTTCTGTACTGAATTCTGCGATGTTGGATTTCATCACCAACTAGTGTTTTTGGTCCGGAAAGTTACTGTTTGTGTGTGTTTTGATCTCTAGATTCTTTAGGCGTGTGATTCAAATTTGTTTGGTTCTTTAGAGGCTTTAGGTGTTTTTCATTGAGATTTTACTTTGTTTGCGTGTGAAGTAGTTAAAAGTTTTTAACTGTGGCTGAATTACCAAGACAGTCCCATAGACTTCGGGGCCAGTCTCTTGAGTTTGTAACTGTGGCTGATTTACTAAGGAAGTCCCGTAGACTTCGGGGCCAACCTCCTGAAGAAGTCCCGAGGCATCTTGAAGGCTTGAAAGTCCTCGTAACTCCTAGTGGCAGTAAAGTTGGTTCACCTGAAGAAGGAGAGTCTTCATTGGTTGTACATCCTGATTACCAAACTCTAGAAACCGGTTATAATCCTGAATCTATTTCGGTTTCCGAACTTGCTGGTAGCTTTTCATCTACTAGTGATATAGGTGAAGAACCTGAGATATCTAAACCTGTTACTCCAACATCGGGGTTTGTCTCTCCAACTTCTAGTAGTCCTAATTCACCTAGGGTAGAAAGAGTAATCACCGAAAATCTTCCTTCTGGTTTGATAGCTATTGAAGAACTTGCTCCGGAAGAAGAAGTAGGCATCCCTATCCCTGAAAATCAACCTGTTATTGATCTAAGGGAGCGTGAATCAATTTTTTACAGTCCACCTAGAAGTACTACTTGGTATCTTTCTTTGACTAATTATTTGGAAAATTCAGTGTTAAGTTTTTCACCACCTCGTACTCCTTATCATCCTAGAGGTTTTTATACTCCCGTAAATATGTCAGGTCAGTCGTCCATGTTTACTCAATCACCTGAATTTTTTTTGTACGGCGGTCCTTCTGTTCCTGCTGGGTATCAGTCACTTTCTGGTACTTTTTCGGGAGCATCTCCTCAACCCATTGAACAAGGGTTATTCACTGGAAGAAATGGTGCAAAGCCATTGAGCGTAGAAGACATTCTTGTGATGTCAGGTTCTATTCCCAATTCTTAACCTCAAGGTGGCCAGTTACCGCCTGGGGGGCAGCCTCATTTAACACCTGGGGGACAACCTCAAGGTACACAATTTGCATCTGGGGGGCAACCTCAAGGACAGTACGTACCTACGGTACAATACGTTCCTCAAGGTCAACCCCAGACTCAATATGTACTCCAAGGTCAACCCCAGTATCAATTTATACCTCAAGGTCAACCCCCAGTATCTGTACGTGCCTCAGGGATATCTACCCCAAGGTCAGTACTTGAACCAAGGTTTCCAACCACCCCAAGGTCAATCTTATGTTCAAGGGACGGGAAATGTACCTTTCAACTATCCAACCTACCCTCAACCCGGTTATGGTCCTCAATATTCTCAACCTATTATGGGTCAATACCCCAGAACGAACATAGTGTGGGATCCATCGCAAACTCAACAGGTGTTGCAGCCAGGTGTACAATTGTCATCTCAAACTGGACAACCCTTAGTCTCTGGTTCACCCCAGCAACCAATCCAGTCTAACATTCAAACTTCTGTACCTCCGGTAGTTTCACAGTCTGGGCCTACTGCGCCTCGTACTCCATCTCAAACGACTGCTGCAACTACCGCAACATCTGTTCCATCTACCCCACCTACTTCTGAAGTATGGACAGCTCCGGTTTCTACTGTTTCTGTATCTACTCCTCAGACATCTTTACCACCGTCTGGATCCACCATTCAAACTACGGTTCAGATGCCTGTAGGACAACCTAGTTTAAGTACGGTTGTCACCAGTCAACCTCAATTCACCTATCAACCGTACCAGGGACAGTACCAATTCGTTCCTGCTGTCCAACAGCCAGTTTATCAATATCAACCGTATCCTGGGCACACTTATCAACAACCTCAACAACCCCAGTACGGTACGGTTAATCCTGGTTTTCTGGGAGGATACAATATCTCGAACGCGATTCCTATTCCTAGTTATCCTGGATATCCTCCTCCTGGGGCTGGTCTCATGACCCAGAGTTTTAGGGATCCTAATCGGCAGTTACCATTTATCGCAAATTTGGACTTACTAGACTTGTCGTGCCTAACGAACGATCCGATTAATTATCTTCAGTTTTGGCCGCCAATGCCGAATAAGTTGCCCAGTGACATTCCCAAGTTCGAAGGTAAATATGGAGAGGACTCGTCGAACCATGTGATGAATTACCACCTCTGGTGTGCGTCTAACTCCATCACAGATGATTCGATCCATCTTAGACTTTTCCAACGCACTTTGATTGGTCTCGCGGCCAAGTGGTACATTGAGTTACCGCGAGGCACTTTTTATAATTTTAGTCAGTTAGCTACCTCATTTTTAACTCATTTCTAGTTGCCAGTTCGATATGACAATGGCACGGAATTGTTAACTTCGCTAAAACAATCGACATCCACGTATATTTCAGATCATATTCATGAGTGGAGACGTCGACGACGTTTAGTGAAGGTATTCATTCCGGATCAAATCTTGGCTGAGAGGTTTGTAAAATCTTTGTTGCCAAGGATCACTGAAGATGTTGCTAAAGCCAGAGTTGTTATTGAGGAGCAAGTGATTGCTCAAGCACAGTACCTTGACTTGGTCTATACTCAGTCAGGTACGTTACACGAAAAGATCCCCGATCTTCCCAAGTCGAATCAAATCACTGCAGCTCCTTCGGGATCTCATGCCGCTGACGGTATGATTGGTACGGTTAACACTAAAAGTAAGAAGAAGTCTTCCAAGAATTCTTCTCCTATCATAACCTTGCCTGATTCCCCGACAGGAGATTCTTCTGCAGAGGTTTCCGCCGATGTTCACGTTGTAGAATCATCTACAGCTAAATCAAAATCCGGCAGGAAGAAGAAAGCAAAGAAGAAGAATAAAACAGACAAAAGTTCAAAGGAGAAACCTAAAAAGGCGGAATCCAATGATGAAAAGCGCAAACCTCGTTATCCGGGTCTCGTTTGTGACGAAGAACATTTCAGAAGAGACTACCCTCATCGAGCAGAGGTTGCGAAAATCGTCAAAGGTTCCCAAACTCTTACTGTTTTGAAGGATCCATTTCCAAATCAAGATAGCAAGATGATAGGTTCTTCCTTGAGTGCCAATGAAGAACCCATATTGATGATTTCCCATGTAAGGATTGCGACTCGATCGCAAGATTATGGCAGTAAAAGTCCTGTTGATGGCAAAGAAGCAGAACCTTCTCATTCTAATCCATCAACCTCAGCTCCCGGTTCCGATCCACTACAGATCAAGAAACCTAATCCGGACTTAGTAATCAAACCGCCCGCCAAGGGTGTACTTCGAAGGTCAGCCTTCAATCCACATGCGAGAGCGGCTCAGAATTATAACATTGTTGAGGATTTAGCTGTTTCACCCTCAGCAATGTCGGCTTTGGAAGTGCTGCAATCATGCCCAGCACAACGCAAATTACTTTTGTCGGCTATAGGAGCTGTTGATGTTCAGGACCCGAACCTAATAATCTTTGATCTAGAAAATAGTACACCGCATTTGCCTCATCAAATGGCTTTCCAGATTCCAGTGATAGTAAAAAACAGGCCTATTCATCAGACTGTAATTGATGAGGGAGCCTCAACGTGTATTATGTCGATACAGTGTTGGAGATCGCTTGGTTTTCCTTCACTAAATCAATCCTCGACGATTCTTAAGGCCTTTGATGGCTGTGGGTTTCATCCTTTTTGCATTCTATAGGGATTGCCTATAGGGGTTGAAGGAAAAACCGTTAATCTAGATGTGGAGGTGGTTGATGCCCCTCTAGACTACAACCTTCTCTTGGGTCGAAGTTGGTCTTACGCTATGACAGCAGTCATTTCATCGGTCTTTAGAGTCATAAAATTTCCACATAATGGAAAGATCGTAACAATAGACCAGCTGGCTTACTTTTCATCTGACCCAGCCTCTTCGGAGAGTATTCAGCATGTTGGTAAAACGACTATCCCATATAAGGATGTTGGAGTAGGATTAGTTAAAGATGCCGATTTACTGGGAACTTTTCCTTTCCTCCAATCAACGCATCATCTTCATTTGCAACTATTCATATGATTACATCAGACATTATTTATGACGATCCTTGGATCGTTCCTTCTGAATCTGAAATAGACTCATTTGGTAATTCCATGCCTTTGAGTCCATATGAAATGGCCTATGAAGCTGTGCAGTCTTTTGCTGACCCGTGTTCAACTGAAAAAGACTTAATGAATGTGGTCCGTGAGGAATCACTTTTCACATCAACCTCGGATTTAACTACGTTTTCTGAACTTGTTCACTCTGATGAGAAAATTCATGAAATCCTATGTGTAGATGATTTACCATGGGAAGATCTCCATCACAGACCTTCGTTTTTACCTGAGGATGATCATTTTGAAAATAATTTCTCATCAATCTTTACGACCGAATATGTCAAGGAACCTCAAAATCCAATGAAACATCCCGATTCAGAGTTAAATTTGGGAAACATCTCTCGAACTATTCCCATTGACATTTCGGTTAAGCTTGGAATTGTTGAGAACATTCATATAGGTGCCTCATGTGTAGATGACGAAATTCAATTATATAAGGCCCTATTTCAAGAATTCCGCGACGTGTTTGCCTGTTCCTATGAGGAAATGCCAGGAATTGATCCTGTAATTGTTGTTCATGAGATCAAAACTTACCCAAATGCTAAACCCATCCGACAACGTTTGCGTCAGATTCACCCATGAAAAGCTGCTGCAATTAAAGCAGAAGTTGAAAAACTGTTGAAAGCAGGTTTCATTTATCCGATCCCGCTAACGGATTGGGTATCGAATATTGTTCCAGCTAACAAAAAACAGGGAACAATAAGAATATGCATCGATTATAGGGACATTAATCGAGCCTGTCCAAAGGACAATTACCCAACTCCCTATATCGATCAAATCATTGATCATTGTGCCGGCAGCGAGATATTTTCCTTTATGGACGGTTTTTCTGGATACAATCAAATCAACATTCTACCTGCCGATCAACCAAAAACGGATTTTATTTGTCCATGGGGGACATTTGCTTATTGCAAATTACCTTTTGGGCTTAAGAATGCCGGGGCAACTTTTCAGAGGGCGATGTCTTATGCGTTTCATGACATCAAGCACATTCTGCAACCCTATCTCGATGACTTGCCTGCTCATTCACTACATCGATCTGATCACCTTGTCCACTTACGAGCAATCTTTATGAGGTGTAGGCATTATCGTATTCGGTTGAACCCACACAAATGTGTCTTCTGTATAGAAACGGGTCGATTGCTGGGATTTATAGTTTCGAAAGCCGGCATTCGCGTTGATCCCTCGAAGGTCGAAGCTATTATCAATTTGCCTCCTCCTTCGAGTCTTCGCCAACTCCAAAGTTTGTAGGGGAAAGCAAACTTTTTACGACGATTCATTCCTAACTACGCCGAGGTTACAAAGGGTTTTACACGGTTGTTGAAACAAAATACTCAATTTTCTTGGGATGAGATAGCTCAGAAGTCTTTTGATGCACTCAAACACGCGTTAACCCATGCACCGTTGTTGCATCCTCCCAACTACAACCATGATTACTTTTTGTATCTCGCCGCCTCCCATTCCACCATTGGAATGGTCTTAGTTTAGGAAGATGAATTCGGAACGGAACATGTGATATATTACCTTAGTCGCACGTTAAATCCAACTGAGCTAAAATACTCACATGTGGAGAAATTGGCATTGGCAGCCGTTCAAGCTGTCCAACGTTTTCGTCACTACATTTTACTACGTAAAACTACGGTAATTTTGGATTGCAACCCTATGATCTACATTTTGACCAAACAATTGCTAGGGTGCAAGTACTCTAAATGGATCGTTATCCTGCAAGAGTTCGACTTGGAGTTTGAGAAATATAAGTCTAAGAAACCTTTAGTTTTTGCGGAGTTAATGTGTCACTTCCCGCGTGCTGACACAGAAACTGTGGCAGAGGAGCCCATTGCGGACGAATCTTTGTTTCTAATCAGCACTTTAGATCCGTGGTATGGGGATATCATCGTCTATCTCCAGACCCAATCCTTTTGGCCAGAAATTTCAAGGTCGGAACGTCGGAAAATTCGATTCCAGTCCCAACAATTCAAAATTATTGGAGATACTCTTTATCGCCGTGGGGCGGACTCTATTTTTTGACGTTGCTTAACTCACGAAGAGGCTGAAAGGGTTCTAAATGACTGTCACTCTGGAGCATGTGGCGGTCATATGTCTGGGTATGCCACAGCCCAAAAGATATTGCGTGCTGGCTATTTCTGGTCGTCCTTGTTTAAAGATTGTATTACGGCGGTCCGAAAATGCCACAACTGCCAGATTTTTTATCGTAAGATGTGCGCTCCACCTGCTCCTCTCCACCCTATAATTTTCGTTGGTCCTTTTGCCAAATGGGGTATCGATTTTATTACATGTAACCCTCACTCGGCCGGGGGGCATGTGTATATCATCCTAGCGGTAGATTATTTTACTAAGTGGGCCGAGGCGATGCCTACATTCGAGGCAAACGACAAGACAACTGCAATTTTCGTGTTCAATCATATAATTGCTAGGTTTGGTCTCCCACAAGTGATAATCACTAATCATGGGCGCCATTTTCGAAACGTTATGATGACCGAACTTACAGGCCAACTTGGTTTACGTCACGATAGTTCAACCCCTTATTATCCACAAGCAAATGGTCTGGTTGAATCCATCAACAAAGTTTTAGTTATCATGATCTGACGAATCATTGGGATTCATCGGTCGAATTGGCACAACATGCTATTTTCAGCACTTTGGGCGTACCGAACTTTAGTAAAAACATCAACAGGGTTCACTCCTTTCCAACTAGTCTATGGTTTAGAAGTTGTGTTACCCATTGAGTGCGAAATCCCGTCACTGCAAATGGCCATCGAGTTACTTCCAGCTACTTCCAAAGAGGAGAAGCGTTTGTTATACTTAGCTCAATTAGATGAGAATCGACGTGATGCTGCATTGACGATCGAGACTCACGCAAAACGTATGAAAGCTCAGTATGATCGGAATGTGACCCCTCGAAATTTTTCAGAAGGAGACCTAGTGTTATTGTATGATCAAGCTAATGATAAAATAGGCGTTGGGAAATTCGTTCCTATGTGGCATGGTCCCTATATTGTTAAGCAAAAGCTAGCAAAAGGGGCCTATGAGTTGGTAGACTTTGATGGGGACTCTTTGGGTAAACCCAGAAATGGCCTTTACTTGAAGAGGTACTATGCTTAAAAGAATGGGGTATGGAGATTTTTAGTTAGGATAGTTTTCTTTCTAGCTGGTGTGTTTTAGTTTAAAAACAAGTGTGCTTAGCTTAGAGAGTGTTTTTCGTCATTATTCCCGCTTATCTTGGTTTTACTCTTGATATTGCAGATGTCGATGCCTCTCCAAACATACATTGGATTTGCTGATGGTGCTTGTCGTAATACACGGAACATCTCTTCCGCAGCTTGGGTTATCTATTCGCCCTCTGACGAGTTAGTTTCTATGCATGGGGTAAGTCTCAGTCAAACAACAAACAACATTGCAGAGTATAGTGCAGTGATTGAGTTATTATCTGAATCTATTTTATTTGGGATTCGGAGTTTGTTAGTGAGGTTGGATTCTGAACTCGTTGTATTACAGCTTAATAGAGTGTATGCCATTAGAAATCCAGTTTTATTAAGATTATTTTTGAGAGTGCGTCTCTTGGAACGTGAGTTTGATTACATTGAATATCAGCATATTCCAAGGTCTTTAAATACATTAGCAGATGCAATTTCTTCTCGAATGTTAAATAGACATTTGCAATAATCATACATGTAAATTTAAAACCATTCCATGACATGATTTACAAGATAAGCCGGTAATAGTGATATATATATATAGGAGTGTGTCAAAAAATACATCGTCTTCGATCATAGGTTGAAAAACACCTTATGATCGGCAAAAATGATAAGTACAAAAAACAAAAATGTCACATGTGCCCACAAAAGGCGATCATCCTATCACTGGTGATGATCTCTATAAGAAACCATTGCCCGAGCCACCTTGCAAAGGAACCTCCTAAAAGGTCCCGTGACTCCAATCACATAGTGCTGAAGTCGACGAGGAATGTCGTCGATAGTAGTCTCAGGAATATCTCCTGTCAAGCGCTCAAGATGACTCTCCAACTCAGCCAAAACCTCTGCTGATTCGTCCTGTGGGGCTGGTGCGGGTGCAACTAGTTGCCTCCTCTCGAAAGGCCGGAGAGCGGCTGGTCGCTGTGGACCCACATCTGCATTTGAAATTTTTACTATCAGTTTTGAGACGATGAAAAATAAAAAAAAAATTTAAATAAGGAAAGTTGAAAAGGATTTTACCTGACTCGTCCCACTGCTCTCCTGGTGGAAGAGCCATGTCTGGGTCACCACGGAAATCTATCCCAGCGTAAGGGAAATCCTGAATACAAAAGATCTAGTTTTCCAACCATTGGAAATACTCAGGTTTGAACCGAGCAACCTCTGTCCTCTCGTCCGGGTGACGGGCCATGACTGCGACCCATCGCATCAGTTTGGGCTCTCGAGGAAGCCCAACTCCAACAGTAAGATGCTGCGGGATCAGCATAGGAACCCTCTCCAGGCCAAAACTCACGACCAAAGCCCCATAACCAAAGGTCTTTAGTCGTCCGCTCTTGGCCCTGGTCAGTTGGCCTTTCACATTGGCCAGCACAACATTGCACCAGTTGAAGATGGTGCCTTGAAAGCAATCAACTGCCATACACATCTGGGATCCGGTGGCAACATGTAATGCGGCAGCTCCACAAAGTCTGGTGATAGTAAACGCAATCACCATGAGCTCAGGATGGGATATGGTATTTATGTCTATCCCTTTGTATTTAGCATGGCTGTTGCAGTACTCTAGCCGGAGGCTATCGACAGACTGGCCACCTGGCCTAGTCTCGAATAGAGTCAAGTCCTCGCCTCTCTTAGGCAAACTAGTCAAGAAATAAATGTCCTCTAGCTCGATTTCGAGCCGATGTCCGCTAATGAAAAAGCACTGGTCCTGTACACTCCACTTGTCAACTAGCCACTGTAAGAAATCTACCTGAGCCCTCATGCCAAGAATGGTCCAGAATTTGTACAGTCCGCATGCCCTCAAAGCATCAAGTGAAGGCTGATGATTCCTTGCGGCGGTATCCACGTCCTCATGCTCCCGTTCTCGCCAATCTAGCATGATATATTCTTTGCATCAACTATAAAGATTAATTAGATTGCTAGAAAACATTTTGATTGGTACATTTTTGAGGAATTTTAGGTTCAAAACCCTTGCTGCGGGGTACGCACCCTCCACGTTAGACACAGTGCGTGGGTCCGCACTTTGTCTACACGGAAGGTGCGGACCCCGAGCTTTTTCCCAATGGAGAAAAAGTCGGGGTCCGCGGGTCCGCAATGGTAAACCTGCAGACCCCCGCGCGTGGGTTTTGCGCCTAAAAACTCTCCCAAAAAACAAAATGAGGGGCTAAATCAAAAAACTAAACGGTTGAAAATGAAGAGTAAGGTGATGTGGATTACCTGGAGAAGACGACGCTCGATTCCGATGGTTGGATTTTCCACAATCTTCACAGGAAGTTTTCTAAGCAAAAGCACTATTTTCTCACCCAAACTCGAACGGTAAAAATGAATTGACGAAGGCCCTTTTTATAAGTTTTTTGAGTAAATAAATCGCAAATTTGTTTATCTTTCACTTTGAAAAGGTATTTTGCAATGCTTTTATCCATTTCAAATAGGTATGAGTAATGTTTGTGTCTTTGTACAGAATACAGGATTATTCAGGTGAAATCTATCCTTTTCAACGAAAAAACAAGTAGAGTCATCTTTAAGCCCTTTTCTGACTCCTAAAACATGAAAAGATTGCCGAGCGTTTCTTTTACACTCGTTAAAACGAAATTAAAAGACGGTCCACTTACAGCTCTTTTCCGACCGGAAAAACATGAAAAGATTGTCGGATTTTTGTCGTTTCAAATTCGATATTGGTTATAAAACGACGTGTCGTTGATCACTTTTTTACTTTTTCGGGTCAGTGACACTAATAATGAAAAGTACTCCTTGGTCGTAAAAGATCAAGCGGTTCTCTCAAGTATTATTTTATACTTTTTCGGGCTTGGGAGACACAAATTTACGAAAAAGGTCAACCCTGGAGTCTTCTTAAGTTTTTTCAGACTCTCTAAAATTGAAGAACGCCGAGTTTCTCCTATACTGGACTCGTTAAAATTTCACAGTAAAGGACCTATTCAATTACAAACAGGAATGAAACACTCCTTCTTAGGGTTCGAATTTAAACTAAGTTGGACTCATCCGAAGGATGAGCTTATCAAGGAAAATTTTAAGAACCCCCCCTAAATTTATAAATATAATAAATGGGCGAATCTCCATGGTATATAGGAAAAATGGAAGGCGATTTTATCAATAATATAATATGTATATATAATTTTTTGGCGAATCTCTCACCAGTTATGGCGAATATTTTACTCAATTATAAAATCTTGTAATCTTGATCTTGGCGAGTCTTTCACTAAATAATAAAACTTTGTAAAATCCTAGTGAATCTTAGCATAGGCTACATGCTGGTTTAATTCCCCCATTTAAATAGGCTACATTCCAGGTGAATACCATGGGTCAATACCATGTGGCATTTTGGTGAATACCATGGGTCAATACCATGTGCCATTTTTATTTTTATTAATTCTAATATTAGGGTTAATAATGGTTTTTTGCATGGTATTAATAACAATCTAGTCCATGGTATTTGTCCCATAGTATTTTGGCCATAGGTTTCACCTAAATAGAACCCATTTTTTGAGTGTTCGTAAATATAAGGTGACTTATGGAGTAAATATAAAAAATTGTTTTATTTGTTTACCATACCTCTGGTTTATTTATATTTTTATTAATTTGCCATACTTCTTTTACAAATATGGTATTTGGCCCATAGGATTCACTTAAATAAAACCTCTTTCTTGAGCCTTCATAAATAGAACGAGGGTTATGGACTAAATATAAAAAGAAGTTTTATTTATTTACGATACGTCTAGTTTATTTATATTTTTATTTATTTACCATACCTTTTGAGTAAGTATAAAAAGACGTTTTATTTATTTACCATACCTCCACTTTAATTATATTTTTATTTGTTTACACCCTTACATGTATATAAGGTGACTTATGGAGTAAATATAAAAAATGTTTTATTTATTTACCATACCTCTCATTTATTTATATTTTTATTAATTTACCATACCTCTTTTATAAATATGGTATTTGGCCCATAGGATTCACTTAAATAAAACCTATTCTTGAAAATGGGCGAATAGATTCACTTAAATAAAACCTATTCTTGAAAATGGGCGAATGGAAGGTTGTAAGTCCTAATTTCAAGGGCTAAATTTACCTTTTTTACCCTCTCCCTTAAAATAAGGTGGGCTATTTGAGGTGATTTGTAAAAATGTACTATGATACAAAATATTCGCCCACTAAAAATTTAAAACCCTGTAATTTCGCCAAAGGGCGAACATTCGCCCCTAAAATTATCCTTGGAGCTTATAATCAAGCAAATGTTATCCTCCTCAAGCTTGTCAAAAATAAAGAGGTACTTGCCAGAAATGGTGGGGGAAAGAGAGGAAAATGAGTCGGTTTGTCATACTTTGTAACCACTCTTGAACACGACACTTTTATTCACCTGGGTTGGGAAATCCTTTGCCTAACAGTTGATCAAACCACATTGAAAGTTTTCAGTCAGTTTCTGGGTATTAACTTTGGGTCAATTGTCACCAAGCCATCTGTCGTGTCATTATGTGTTCAAGAGGTCACTGCCAATAAGCCATTCATCTGCAAAATATCTGTCATCCATCTTGACCATCCCTGAGTCAGTCCTTGCAACCAAATTTCTTCAACTTGATCTATGATTTCATGTTGTGGGCTTGCCTACGACGGATCGCTTTCTATCGACATCAGCTCATTATCTAGAAAGATGATCTAGAAATCGTCAGTACCTTGAGATCTGCATGCCTCAATGGCAGGTTTCTCGCCTTTGACGACAGTTTACATCATTGACTTTTGATCGAAGGATTCCGTGATATGTTCGACATCAATACATTTACTCACATCTCATGGATTGTACTGGGTACTTTGAGAGCCATTGACATCACTGGTGGTTTCTCTCACACTTGTTAACAATTTACATCATTCACTGGTAATCAAGTGGTTTCTACCGTGTTCGACATCAACACATTTATTCGCATGGATAGAATCGTACTATTTCGGGATGTAGAAATGAAGACCCTGGATCTAGTTTCCACCATCCAGGCTGCGAGGAATTTTGTACTCATTATGTTGTGGACTATTCATAAAAGATGGCTGCGTCTATACTATGTTCACACGAGTCTATACTTATGATGTTTTACAAGATCATTCCTATATCAGAGCAGTAGATAGATTTCTAGTTAGTTTTGATCTGAGTATGGGAATGCCTACCTCAGCGATGATATGATCTCATATATATTTCTTGCATTGAATGTTTTTATAGGTTCCGATCGGGCTCTCCACAAGACAATCCTCAAAATGATAAAGTACTTCACTCTTCCTATATGATAAATGAAATCCTCATCTACTACAGACTTTTCACTTTAGGGGGCAATCTGTTACACAAAAATATCGTCACCATGATTATTTGCAGTCAGTATGGGTCTATCATCACTTGTACTATCCTCCTAAGCAAGTCTAGAACCTCAGCTCTTCAAATCAAGCTTTGGAAGTGGGAGAAAGACATTAAAAATCAATGTAACTCTGGTTCCGCACTTTCTCTCATGGTCACCTGCGGTCCCACACCTTCTGTGTACAAAATCTGCGTACCTACCCGCTCTGTTCCTAACGGTGCAGGTGCGGACCCCTGTGAAAGTCAAAAGGCGCAATTTTTGTCTTAAAAAACTCACTTTGGGTTAATTCTAGAGTTTTCTAGAAGGAATTTTGATGTGGATTGTTCGCTCTGAGGTGGTTCATGCATCCCAAAAGAGAAGGAGCTAATCCCTTGACTAAAGGAGCTATCCCTTTGAAGGAGGGCTTTATCCCTTTGAAGGAGGACCTAGTAACTTCCCTCCATTGCACTATAAATACAGGCATTGGGGTGAGGACTAGAGAGGTTAGAAGCTGAACATTTTGAGGGTAAATGCTGGTGAAATCAAGACTCTTTGGTTGAGGAAAGATCACATACCTCTTGGTTCCATTGGAGAGTGAGTGAAGCTTGTCAAAGTAGAGGAGACATCTTGTTGGACCCTGGGAGGAGCTTGTACAACATCAAGGCAAAGGTTGTAAAGTTCTTCTTCTTTTGAATTAATACAATCAAACTCATTTTTCTCAACAAGTATCTTATGTTATTTGTTTCATGGACTCCTTGACTTTCATGTTAAATATGTTTCATGCAATTGGTTTTTCAGGTGCTATTTAATTTGTTTGCCTTGTTTGTGTTTGCAGATTCACGAAGAGGAGCTCATTTGGATCAAAAGAGCGAGGGCATCCACAAGCTTGCGTTGGACCAAAGGTAGGCCCTAAAAACCTTTGTTTGCTATTGTTTATTGAAGCATATTTAGAGAAAGATAGTGTCTGGTTGGTTTGCTTGTTGTTAGGTCGTCTTTAGATTCTAGGAAGGTTTATCTTGTCCGCAAGATCGACCCATTCCGTGCGACACTCTGTTTTCCACCTTTAGGAGATTTAGGAATTCTTTCACTTTATTTTGTATACTAACTAGAGGTGCCACTACCTCATGTAGAAGTATTGTTTCATCATACAACTATGCCATGGTGTCCTCTAATGGCCCCAATTTTTCCAGTATGGCTGATTGCCATTTTGCTATGTTGAAACTGTGTGAAGATAATCATTGATTTTCTGCATCGAGGTGCTCTGCTTGTTTCTTTACTGCAACCAAATCTTTCCTCAAATGTGCATTCTCATTCAAAATATACTCTGAGTTATTCTTTGCTGTTGTAGAAAAACCAAGATTAACTGCCATGATTTCCCTAGGATTCCTCCTAGTATTTGCAGTTATCACCTTCTCCATGGATATAGAGATTGGATTTTGGGGATAATTTGGGAAGAATCTTCACCTTTTTTGCACAATCCTTTTCTTCAGCTGATCAAATGTAACATTACATATGTCCATGACTCTGTCTTTAGGTGGATGTTTGATTCCCATGTCATCAAATGCACCTGTAAGAGGAGGTTCTATCGAACAACAACGTTAATCATATATGGGTTGGATGGAATCATCTTCCTACAATTCTACTTCTATTTCATAATTCATAGTTTCTCCCTCCAAACTATGTGTCACTTCCTCCTCCCGCGAGTGCCTTTGCTGTTCTTCTTCTACTCTCCTTTTTTCTTCTTCTTTTTCTTGTTTATTTCTAAGTAATTCATCTTGATTCCTCTTCATCTTGCTACATCTTTGCTTCCAATCCTCCCTCCTCTTATTAAGCCTCATTAACTCCCTTATTCAATGGGTCATCTTTCCATTTTTTGCTACTTTCTATTATTGGATCATGCTTGATCCTTTTCCTGGGAGTTGCGGTACTTGCTTGTGTTGTTTCTTGTGGTGCCTCTTGTGTTTATATATCTTGAACTTGGGGGGATCCAAATTCAATTCCTGGGTGTGTTTTTCTTAGTGCGTTGTGCCAATTTTTCACCTTTTCATCCTCTATAGTAGTCATTAATGTATATCCCCAAGCAAAGCCAATCCTATCACAATGTTTCTTGAACACTTTCCTTAGGTTATACCCATGAAAGTTTTGACTGCAAAGTGCAAGTGGTATAACTTTTGTATTTAATCATCTGCCACATTGAGGCTCTTTAACTCATATATTCCAATCCTCAAAAGTAAAGTAGGACAAGGGGCCTTCTGTATTCTATGAAGAACTCCCGATGACCCTTATTTAACTGATAAGAAAATTCTTGCAGGACCACCTTGCTAGTCACATATTGTGACATAATATGGGGAGAAATTTGGAATCTGAAGCATCTAATATATGTACTATCTGGTGCAACAAACCAATCTATGATATCATGCAATTCCTCTTTCACCTGGTCAGTCATGCAAGGAGGGTCAATCTCATAAATCATCTAAAATATGGTTGCAAAGAAATGCTCTGCTAATCTGTCTTATGCTCCTACAAAACTTAATTTTGACAGCACCCTATAATGGAAGCAGACCAAGAATTTTCTTATGGGGTATATTTCCAATACATACCTGGGAATGCATATTAGGAAAAGATCCCATCTAATAGATATGATGACATATAAAAATTTGGTGCTTGGTTTTCCCTTAGAGTTACTTTGGCCTATCCAACATGTCACAACAATTCAAAAGAAAGTATATCTGCCCATTTGAAGATTTTGCCTCGAGTAACAACTAGGATGAGCATGAATATCCAATTCTCTTCAAATACTTCTACATTATTTCACCCATGCAACCTATAACACATAACAATATGATACTAGTACACCTCCCTCGAAATCATAATCGAGTATGCTGCACTCGAGCAGTGTCGGAATTTGGCAGGCTCTTCACATCGAGACTTAATGATTTCACTTGTGTTGAGATTGGCCCATCTAGCATAAAATATGTTATTGACATACTCTGTGGGTTTCAACATCTTGTAATCAGTATGCATGTCCTCTCCATCGTAGGTGTCAATATGACCACCACTTTCACTATGCAACACCATTTATGAATCATCTAGATGTGATATAATCCATTCGATTTCCTCTGCACAAGGTGTGACTAGGAACTTTCATGCAATCCTGTGTATCCTGGATCACTTGATTTGATCTAGAATTGTTTGTCTTCCAAATTCTTAGGGAAGAATTTTTGCATGAAAGTGTCTTTAATATCCTTCCAGGTGACCTAGGTAGACTTTTCTATTTAACATTGAGTGTTTGTAAGAATAGGAATGGTAGGCTTTTAACTTCCACTACTTCTTCTGTGCTTGCTTATGAAGCTTCTTTTGAGGCCACTCGACGGGTACTAGGAGGCATCGTTCCAACAAATGATGAAAGAGTAATAAGGGTAGTAGATGGAACTCTTGCACGTGGAAGCATACTCATGGAAACAAATATTAGCTTCAAGAAATCCTCTATCTATTACAAACAAGATCATGTTCAAAGAAAAATAAAATGTAGCTGAGAATTCAAGCATGTCAAAGACAGGACATGGTCACTATTTAGGCAATAAAACTACATCAAAACAAAGGAGGGCACATGTCAGAGCAACAATGGGAGGTCAAGGCTCACAAGATGCCTTCAAGGTGCACTTATGCACTCAATAAAGGAGAGAGAGGGAGCTCAAGGGTGTAGGGTGCATTGTTGAAGCATGAATGGAAGTCATCCATAGTTTTGGGATGCACTCATGTGCTTAATGAGACTAAGGAGGGCGCAAGGGCACACATCAAAGGAACAAAGGGATCAAGATTCTTGCCTTCCTAGTGAACTTTTAAGCTCAAGAGGAAACAGGAGGGCACAAGGAGCAAAGTCAAAGAACGTAGGATAAATCATTTTATGGTTTAGGGTGCACTCATGCACTCAAGGAGGGTGCAAATCTTCGAGTTGAAGGAGTGTGCTCAAGAAGAAAACTTGATTTTCTAGGTGTAGTTTTCTGAGACAATCAGATCTTCATTTCCAAAAGTACGATCTTTCTTGAAATGGCTCAACAAGAAGTCCAACAACAAGATAACATGATTGGAATGCCGAGGAAGGATCTAAAAGTTATTTAAATTATGTCGCAATTATGACCAGAATGTGAAGAGTCATAGATTGCAAAGAGTCACAATGTGCAACAACATGTTGACACTTGTACTAGAAAGAATGAACTAAAATTATAGCAAAGAAACTGAAAAGAAGTGAAACTCGAACAAAGAAAGCAATATTGACAACAAAAACATCAAAAGAAACAATATAATTAACATGAAAAACTTGGAAAGATAAGAGCTCCTTGATTCAAAGAAGTGTGTTCAACCTAGATGAGAATGATTATGTGAAGAAATGATTAAATGGGTTGATTATAAACAGATTACATGAAAATCAAATCCATGCACTCTTGCCACTTGTTGATGGATAAGTGAGTTATTTAAGTGAAGTGAAATGCATTCCTATTTTCTAGGAGTGTGCCCATATGCAAAACAAAGTGCATGCATGAGGATGAAGAAGGCACAGTTCTTCGCGCCGAAGGAGTGAAATCCACTAGAGGGCACACTCATTGAGCCTGATGGTGTGCACTCCACTATGGTGCAGTTACTCAACTCGAAGGAGTGCGCTCAACAAGGGCATAATTCTTCATCATCTTGGAGTGCGCTTTTTCCCAAGGAGGGCACAATTTTCATTAACAATGCCTCTCTCAACTGCAGTTGAGAAAAATATGTGCCTGTTCCTACTTTTGTGTGTGTGATGCATGTTGAATAAAGCTAGTTACTAAGTCAAGAAAAGATATTCCTTCCCCTATCCTTGGATAGATAACATAAGTGCTCCTACAGATAAGGTGACGACACTTAGAGAACATGACTTAGGAGGAAATGAAACTTGGGGAAACATAACGATAGTCAAGAAATCAACATGACGATACTAGAGATCATGCCAATTCATGCCTATGATTATCAAATTCTCATATACATTAGAGATCATGGGCCATTCACATACATTCGTTGTGAGGCCCCTGACATCATTAGAGGACGTCATAGTTGTCAAATGATATTGCACAAAATTAGCCTTAAGGTTGGATGAAAATGTTGGATAGGAATTAGAAGATAAGGGAAGGGCACAGTTACGTGGCCTTTTTGACCATCATTATGCATGCCTTCATGTGGTTCACTCTCTTTTCGAATGGTATTAACATCACAATTACGCACAAAAAGCGCAAGACAAAGAAAAATAATAAATATGAAGGAGGCAAGAGGAATACTATACTCTCTAAATTTTCGAATAATTGAAGATTCTTTTAGTTTGGAGAAAAATAGAGAACGTTCTTTGACACAAAAGGTTCTTTGTTGATATTTTAATTTCCAATTTGTATAGTTTGGTACTAGATACAAATTGAACAAGACAGGTTACATGGCAGCTAGTCCCTGCCTTGAGCAGGAAGTATGGGAAGTATCCAAAGTCTCTCAGCGCATGTAAAAGAACATTATATGCTGCAGTTTATACAGATAAATTTCATAAACTAGTCTGCTTTGGGAGCCTGGAAAAATGTAAAAGAACATTATATGCTGTAGTTTATACAGATAAATTTCATAAACTAGTCTGCTTTGGGAGCCTGGCAAAACAATACCCAAGTAAAATGTTAAAAAGCTATATAGATACATTTCATAAACTCGTATGCAATTGGAAGCAGTAAAGAAGTGCCTAAATAAAAAACCAATGTTTTTCTGGATTTTCAGGACGTTGAATCCCACTCATAGAACATATACCAGTCGTTGAAAATGATATCTAGAATTGACACTTACAGTGGATATCTTCTTGACTTGATATGCCATGATATGCCAAGCAGTGGAAATTAGGTTTTTCTGGATTTTCAGGATGTTGAATCCCACTCATAGAACATATACCAATCATTGAAAATGATATCTAGAATTGACACTTACAATGGATATCTTCTTGACTTGAAAATTAGATGCTTCAACATCTTCCAGTAGGAACCGAGATTTCTCTGGACCTCTCAATTTTTTCATGCTTTTTCTGAGACCTTCTGCACCCCAGCGATAATCAATATGAGAATCATAGTCTGGATCTGGATATATTGGTGAATTTGGATTGTCACTAGCTGTATATAAAAGTTGGCTCCCACTGCTGCAAATTAGAGCATCAAACACAGACACTTTGATTCCAATAGACTGAAGCATAGGAATTGTTTCTGGAACTGTTAATACAGTAGATAAAATGAATCCAATAGATGAAAAGTTGCCAGCATAACTCATTTTGTTTTACTGTAACATAAGAGAAGCCTTTTCTGCCTGGGTTTTGTCTAAGTCGATTAGCTGGGAGTTGCAGTAATAAGAACCCTTGGAATGGAAGAAGCGCTACCACAAATGTGGTGGCTGCAAGGTCAGTCCCTTGACCCACCTGGTCGCTTGTCACCACCTGTTTCATACAATGCTTATTAGCAGTGAACATTGATTAGAATCTTGAATTTCATTCTCTTTCGGCCAGTCAAGTTGTCTACAAAAGAAGCTGGTTTGGGTATTGAATTAGAGATGGGTATTGAATTAGAGATGGAATTTAAGCCTTGCTTCTTCAAAACTCGAAATTTTAGATATCAAAGGGCTTCCAAACCCATGGTTCAATTGCATCCCATTGCTTGTCTACAGTAATACCAAAATATTGAAATATTACAAAAGCTCCAAATCAGACTGAAAGGATAAAATAACAAAATATATCAAGCACGAAAGTGTATAGAAGCAATCTACTAATAGAATGAAAATCAAAATCCCTTCTAGATTCCAAACTCATGAAACCCATGAAAAAACCGACCCAATTATATAACTGCTCAAGAGAAACCTGAATAAACAAATCAACACCCAAGTGATGGAGAAGTCTGGGACTATAGAAGAAGCCAACTCCTCCAAACTCATGAAACTCATGAACAAACCGACCCAATTACATAACTGCTCAAGAGAAACCTGAATAAACAAATCAACACCCAATTGATGAAGAAGCCTGGGACTATAGAAGAAGCCAACTCCTCAGTATCCTTACTGCAAGACCATCCTAAAATGAATAAAATAGTAGCACAAGTGCAATAAATGGCACAAGAAACTAATAGCCCACATGAACTGAATAGGGGAACCTAAACCAAAATAAACCAATTGTATAATGGGAAAAATGGTAAATATGAACCTAATTACAAAGAGTAATATAAAAACCTAGAAAAACTACATAAAGAATCCCTGTGAATCATTTAAAAGATCAAATGTGAAAAACAACAACCCTGGTGCTGCAATGGAATAAAAGAGTTTTTTTTCTCAAGAGAAGCCAAAAATACAAGCAACTGAATGCCAAAATAGACAAAGCCCACTCAAAATCAAAGAAAAACAGGAATACTGGATCTAGTTGCTCCAGAATGAAGTGGTTTTAACTTTTCATTTTTAGAGTTTAATAAATATTTTCCGCACAATGGAACCCAAAAAGGCTAAAAGGTAAATCCAAGAAAATCCAACAGTCTTGGTAGTAAAATGGAATGAAGAAGACAAAATGAAAAAGAAACAAAACAACCCAGTTACAATAGTAGACTAAATTGGCCTCCAAACACAAACCAATTCACCACAATGCAAAACAATTCAAGGTATCAAGCCTGCTAGATAGATTTCGAAGTGGAACAAATCCTAAAACCGAAAACACACAGCACAAACAAGCAACATTAACAAAAGTACGAAAACAAACCTCACCTACCCAAATGAAACAATGAGCCAGTACACCAAGCATGTAAACAAAACCTAACCTGCCGAACGACATAGAAGGAGAGTAGGAAGCTCCTTACCTGAAACCTCAGCTGACATGGATGTTGGCAATGGAGAAGAACTAGATGAAATCAATGATGAAGAAGGTGGTGAAAATATCCAATCAGCTGAATATAAGCCAAGCAGAAGTTAGTAGAGAAAGTACTGATGTGTCTCCTGGAAATGCCAGAAATGCTGAAGGTCTGGCTTGGTGCTTCTCCTCGAAATGCCATAAATGCTGAAGGTCTGGCTTGGGGCAAGGGTGGCCACAGAGAAAGTAGTAACGAAGGGTCAACCAGAGCCAAAGGAACTTTCACCAATAGCACTAGAAGCTAATCTGCCCAAAGTGGTAAAGCAAGGTAGGTGGTGAAGTAGGGCACATGGTGGAGAATCAAACTGCTAATCCATGCAACTTGTCTGGTGGCCATATCACTGACCTGTATACCTGGCATAGAAGAACAAGGAAGAAAGTTCCCTATATGGTTGGCAGAGCAAAAAAATGAAGCACACGAGGATTAAATGCAAGAGTGCAAGAGGAAGAAATCACAAAATTGTCAAGCCGACCCTTATAATTAGTTCATTTTCAATATTCAAAGAAAGACGTTGAACAATGACAGAAGAAGATTGAATCAATAATTAATTTTTCTTACCATGTCAGACCTTAAAGTAGTGTCCTCGCATATAACATTTGAGTTCATGGTTTCCATTTTTCCTCTCCCCAATCCTTAAAAAAACTATGTTTCCAGGCATTCATTATAACTGGTTAGAACGTGAAATAGGACATTCATTATAACTGGTTAGAACGTGAAATAGGACAATCCCTGCAAATTGTATAAGTTCAAATTTAAAATAAAGATAAGAAATTCAAATGATTTCAATAAGAATAAAAATGAAAATCAGAACATTGATCCACCTTGTGGGCCCTACATGAGGGCCATGTGCCTTACACCTCTCTCTCCATAGCATAACATGCAAGCTCTAAAGCAGGCCACCTAACATTACACCTCTCTCTCTGTAACATAGCATGCAAGCTCTAAAGCAGGCCACCTAACATTGCATCAGGCTAACATCTGTGAGCAGGCAGATTGAAACCTGAGAAGGGTTAAAGTGGCGATATAACATGTAAAATAGCCATTTCAGTGGGTTTTCGCCAACCCGTGAACCCCAAAATCCCCAAAATAGTAATTCTTACAGGTTAGGATGTGCTTTGCGAAGTTTGAGCCCGACTAATAACATGGCCATTTTGACAGGAGAGCCAAAGAGAAAATCTCCACTTAGATCTTCACAGGTGACATAAAGTGAGTTTGCCCAAGGAGAAACAAGGTGTCTTCAGCCATTACTAATTGAAGAATCGGCCAAGGTGGGCAGTGGTTCCCGCAGTTGCTGTAGTTCCACCCATTGATGAAGAAGCAGTACACAAAGAACATGACCAGTTGGAGTGAGCTCTTCAAACGATATGAAAGATTACTCTGTGGCCACAGTCGAAGTGAGCTCTTCAAACGATATGAAACAAAAAGATTAGTTAGTGTGAGGCTCATTTGTTTTCAAGAAGGAAAATAGAAAGACCATACCATGACTGGTATTGCCTGTCCGAGTTGCTGGAAGCGAAATACCATACCTTGACTAGTATTCCTATCCGAGTTGCTAGAAGCGAAAGACCATACCATGACTGGTATTGCTTGTCCGAGCTGCTGGAAGAGGGTTGGATGTATGACCTGGGCGGCTCATATAAACCATGTACGCACTTGGATAACCCAATTAGCAGGGAAAAGCATGAATTTATTAAATATATGATATTATTTCGTTTACCAAGTTTACCATGTGTGATAGACCGTTCGTGAAGGATGCAGGAAACTGGGCACAAATATGGACTTGTATATGCTGGAGTCAGATGGGTGGTTTGGAAAACCAAGAAATACCTACCCGAGGAACTCATTTTATTTACAAAGATGGGTTGGGTGTAAAGTGAGCAACAAAAGTTATTCATCTCCAGCCAGGTATAGCAATATCAAGCACCTTCTTCGGCAAGCAGCAAGTGCTATCAGCAGGCAGGTTGATTCAAAGTGTTGCAGATCCCCTCCCTATTTCTAAGTAAGTAAGTCCATTCCCCTATATTTTAGATAATTAAGAATAAAACATACATTTTGATTGAGGAGTTGCTCTTTTCTCAAAACAATTGACCTAAAATTGTTGTAGCATCATATTCCTAGGCTTTATTGACCTAAAATTATTGTGGATGCTACAAGGATACAAATTGATTATGGATAATTTCAGAGCGAATGCAAAATACCTGACAAAAATCCTTGAAGAGACTGGACATTTTAGCACACTTTCTAAAGATGTGGGCATGCCTGTTGTTACATTCTCGTTGAAGGACAAGTGCTTTGAACACAGTGAATACGAGATCTATGATAATTTGAGAAAGTTTGGATGGATTGTTCCCGCTTATACAATGGCTCTCGATGCTCAACATATCACGCTTTTATGTGTTCTTGTCAGGGAGGACTTCAGTAGAACTCAGGCTGAGCAGTTGGCTCAGAATATTGAGGTGGTTTTGTAGGAACTGGAGGCTCATCATCCTAAGATCATGGAGGTTCTTTGAAATGACTGTAGTTTCAGTTTTAGATGAGTGTAAGTTCCAGGTGATGCAGATCCTGTGAACCTGCCGTAGTAATGGAAGCATGTCCAGCCCACCGTAACCTGCCTGGCCACGCCACACCATGGCACAAACATGCACTCACAGATGGTGGAAATATGACTATAGATGTGTTGTGCAACCACCATGTGGTGTAGCCAACGACCTCTTATGTCCTGCTCCTTATATGTTGGTACCTGCTCCTTGTATGTTGGTATATACAAGCATCTTCTTGAGCTGAGCTAAGCTAACATTTAATGCCCTCGACTAATGCCAACATTAGTTTAGGTAGTATTTACAAGTTTGAAAATATCAAACAAAACAAAAAATTATAACCTATTCTTTTAGCTTCAGATTAGCTTCGGGCCTCGGGAAGAGGCCAAATAACATGATAAATCAATATGTCTCTAAAAACTTTGTTTATAGTTAATGAGCCAGGACTAACAAACAACTCAAATAATATTGAATTCCTCATTTCCAATTACTATAGTCCCCTGAAGGATGTAGGAAACTGGGCACAAATATGGACTTGTATATGCTAGATTTGGATGGGTGGTTTGGAAAACCAAGAAATACCTACCCGAGGAACTCATTTTATTTACAAAGATGGAGTGGGTGTAAAGCGAGCAACAAAAGTTATTCATCTCCAGCAAGGTGTAACAATATCGAGCACCTTCTTCAGCAAGTAGCAAGTGATGCCAGCAAGTGGGTTGATTCAAAGTGTAGCGGATCCCCTCCCTATTTCTAAGTAAGTAAGTACATTCTCATTTAAGAAGAAAACATACATTTTGATCAACGAGTTGTGATTTACTCAAAACAATTGACCTAAAATTGTTGTAGCATCATATTCCTGGGCTTTATTGACCTAAAATTATTGTGGATGCTACATGGATACAAGTTGATTATGGAGAATTGTAGAGTGAATGCAAAATACTTGACAGAAATCCTTGAAGAGATTGGACGTTTCAACATACTTTCCAAAGATGTGGGCGTGCCTGTTGTTGCATTCTTGCTAAAGGACAAGTTCTTCAAACACGATGAACACGAGATCTCTAATAATTTGAGAAAGTTTGGATGGATTATTCCCGCTTATACAATGGCTCCCGATGCTCAGCATATCACGCTTTTACGCGTTGTTGTCAAGGAGGACTTCAACATAACTCAGGCTGAGTAGTTGGCTCAGAATATTGAGATGGTTTTGCAGGAATTGGAGCCTCATCATCCTAAGATCATGGAGGTTCTTTGATATGACTGTAGTTTCAATTTTAGATGAGTGTAAGTTCCAGGTGACGCAGATCCTATCAACCTACTGTCTGTAGTAATGGAATCATGTCTAGCCCACTGTAGCCTACATGTCCACGCCACGCCACAACATAAACATGCACTCAGAGATGGCAGAAATACAACTATATATGTGTTGTGCAACCGCGATGTGGTGTAGCTAGCGACCTGCTATGTCCTGCTCCTTATATGTTAGTACTTGCTCCTTGTATGTTGGTATATACAAGCATCTTCCTGAGTTGACCTAAGCTAACATTTAATGCCATCGACTAATGCCAATATTAGTTTAGGTAGTATTTACAAGTTTGAAAACATCAAACAAACAAAAAATTATAACTTATTCTTTTAGCTTCAGATTAGCTTCAAGCCTCGAGAAGAGGCCAAATAACATGATAAATCAATATGTCTCTAAAAACTTTGTTTATAGTTGATGAGCCAGGACTAACAAACAATTCAAATAATATTAAATTCCTCGTTTCTGATTACTATAGTCCCGTGCTGGGATGACGAGGACTAATAATGGCAAGCAAAGTATATACAACAGTTCGTAAAGGAGGCAAATATTGTGAGAAGGGAGGAGGAAGTCATCAAATTAATCGTAAAAGTAACTGCATGTTCATTATTGTTCGCTTCCTCATAAATTCGCTCGCTACCCAATATTTTGGAAGGTCCCTTGTACAATATTGACGTGGGTGATATGGTAGTTCCTTGGTAAACCAGACCCTAAATGGACTCAAAATTAAAAAAATGTTTGTTGTAAGAAAATTATCTATAATGACATTGTAAAATTTATATGAGGTGGATGAGGTGGATGATAATGTGCCATCGCATAACCTCTTTACAAAATTTTTTTGCAACCAATTATACTTATATATTTGTGGGTGTTAGTGCCATAAGACTCTTTGAACTCTGATTAATGCATTAACTTCTCATACATGAAGAACATGGTCCACTTCATGACCTATTACTCGATGAATCACCACTCATTCACAATGTTGTTGGAGAATTACGATTTGGTCACCTAATAGCTCATAAATTTGATAGATTGCATCCTTTGACAAAAGGAATGTAAAATGAGTATGGAGTTCTTTTAGGAAAGTTGATACAAATATTAAAGGAAAGTTCCACAAACCAATTCTCAGTGACTATGTGATTGATGTTGTCCCATAATATATGAAGTCAAAGAAGAAATATAAACGACTATAGCCTCCAATCACCCAAATGTTCTAGACATTGCATTGCTTCAACCAACTCTTTTGGATCAAAAGATTGCAATTTTGTTACCAAATGAACAAATGAGGTTGCTTCCAGGCATACCCATACATGGATTATGTGACCTCTAGTTACAAATTCTATTAAATATTTTCAGAAATATTGCACAATGATCAAAGAATATTTAAATATATAATACAAGGTATGAACGATATATATGTGGCTCATTGGAATGAAGCATAAAATACCAAACAATTGCTACACAGTTTAGCGAATCCAACTGCCCAACACTCATTCGATATCCATTCGAGGAGGTTCGAAGCTATCTATCTATATGAAGAGATACATAAAAGCAAGAAACTACTTTGAAGAAAGGATTCCCAATTTTTCATACCCAAATATTTCTCGATTATTGAGTGAGGCCTGATCAGTTAAAGAGGGTTTCTCATTTGTTTTTTTTCAATCCATCTTCATGTATAGATTTTTGCTAGTGTGAAATCAGTGTTGGTTTGCAAGTTTTCTTTTCTATTCTAGAACATGAATGCAAAGCTCCATTAATTAATAACTCATGTAAGGTATATATCTATTTTTTCTATATTATTTCCATTGTTGTTATTAGCTTATTGGTACTAATTATGTGATAGTTCTACAAGAATATGATCATCTAACACTATGCTTGATTAATTTAACCCTGAGTTTGTATCACTTTCTCTTTCTCATGCATATACCATTGTGAAGATTTATGTATCATGTTATGAAACAATAATTCAATATTCCTTTTTGCATTTTGGCTTATTTCTCTTTAATAATGTTTGAATCTGATTTTATTTTTCTTTGTATAAATGAGTTATTTAAATTCTTTTATAATTGTGAATTTTATGTTTGTATATATTTAAGTTGTTATGTTAATTAAATTTTACATTGTTTTACTTTCTTTTATTCCAATCTTATTTCTTGTATAATTTGCTAATAGTTACTATTAACTTTTACATTTGGTATGGTTTCTCCTTATATTGAGTTTGTTCACTTTATTTTAGGTTTAGTTTCTTTTAATTTAATGTCATGTCTTATACATAATTTATTTACATGTTTATTTACAAATTTTCTCGGTTATAATATTTCTTATGCTTAATCGTTGTTTAAAATAAATATTATTCATTACAACTTAACCATATATTCTATACAATTGATTAAGACTTTAACTCCAAGAAAATGATTAATATTTTAAAATTGCTTTCACCTATCTCATCATCCAATTCAAGTACTTCGAATATTTCACTTTTAAATGGAGTTGTCTTTAGTGCGACTTTTTGGACTTTCCCGTGCTAGAATCCGGTGA
Organism: Pinus tabuliformis; assembly: GCA_031772625.1. Taxonomy (NCBI): domain Eukaryota; kingdom Viridiplantae; phylum Streptophyta; class Pinopsida; order Pinales; family Pinaceae; genus Pinus; species Pinus tabuliformis. The sequence goes on from CM062816.1 coordinate 1,654,376,361, forward strand.
AATTTTTTGAGGTGAAATCTTGATTTGTGTTATTTAAACTGGTTTTTTTACTACCTATATGGATTCAACACCCTGAAAAACCCCTATGGCACTTCAAATGTGCAGGAGTTACCCATCAAGGTTGTGATTTCAATAAATTCCTGTCAGATTTTAGAGAAATTAGACCGGAAAAAACCCACCGAAAAAGCTTCCAAAAAGTCGCACTAAAGACAACTCCCTTTTAAATAGGAGGGTGTATAATTTATTTAATTCTTCTCACATAAGAAATTCTTGTAGTTTATTTTCTTTTATTTGTAAGTTTAACGCAACTGAGACTCTATGATGTTCTAAGGCCAAAAGCCTTAGAACACTTATTAGTTTGTTGCTTTGGATGTCTGGGCTTCAATTTGTGTTTATTGATTTTTAATATACACATTTACATTTCAGAATTCTTATAAAATTTCGAGAAATTTATTTTTATATATCAGTTTCACTTTTTTGTTTTGATTTTTTTGTAAATAATATGGTGTTTATGGTCAAGGTGGTTAGCGTTTTTACTCTTCTCCCTTTTTCCAAGGTTGCGAGCTATAGGACTGTTCCTCGCCAGTTGTGACTCCTTTGACCAGTGAGAGGATTGAGTTGTGCCAACCTTGGCATGGATTTAACCTCCACTCGTGTGACTATAAACCCTGGGATAATGTTCCCATTAATTCTAGTTAGTCGTCTAGAAGTTAGAGATGTTGATGTAGCACTAGAGTGACATTTAATTTCAAAATATCAATAGGAGTGTCAAGAGAGAGAGAGAGAGAGAGAGAGAGAGATAGAGATGGTTAGATAGATAGATAGATGCAGAGGGAGAGTGTGTATGTTTGGCAGGTGAGATAAAGAGACAAAGAATGAGATATATATGTTTGGTAGGTCAGAAAGAGAGATAGAGAAGGAGATAGATATATAGATGAAGGTGGGAGAGAGGGAAGAAGAAAGACATAGAGAGAGGGAGGGAGGGAGATATATATATATATATATATATATATATATATATATATATATATATATATATATATGGAGAGAGAGTGCGTGTGTTTGGCAGGGGGGTGGTGAGATAGAGAGATGAAGAAGGATAAATGGAGGGAGATATAGATATAGATGGTAGAGAGAGAGAGAGAGAGAGAGAGAAAGTTGCATAGAGACAAATACAAATATCATATAACATTATATAATATTGAACATTATTGACCATAGAGGAAGAGGAAGTAAGGATTTTACAAAAGGTAAAAGAATTTGGACTTAGAAAGCCATGAATATTTTGGTTTTTCACTAAAATAGATGCATTAATTTTAGTGTAGATGTTGATTCTAATCCTATTTGATTGATTTCAATAGATACATTGATTTCAGTGTAGTTTTTATTTTTATTTTTGACAGTATTTGGTTGCTTGCACTAGATGCATTAATTTCAATGTATATGTTTATTTCTAATACTATTTGATTGCTTGCACTAGGTGCATTGATTTCAATGTAGATGTTGACTTCTAATCCTATATGATTTCTTGCGCTATATGCATTGATTTCAATGTATTTGTTTATTTCTAATCCTATTTGATTGCTTACACTAGATGCATTGATTTCAGTACAAATATAGATTTTTGATTTGAAGTAACTAGATGTATGATGTACATTGATTTCAAAGTAATTAAATTAATAGTGTGCATTGATTTCAATGTAAGTACAAAAATATTGTTGATTCCATGCATTGCTTTTTGTGTTACAATAATTCAACCATAAATAAAATACTTTAATTTTTATCTTAAATAAATTGTTCACTTAGTTGAAATGTTTTTAAACTGTAAACTATTTGTAATTCACCACATTCTTATTATTCCCATTTTCCATTATTCAACATTGTTAGTCACTTTGCATTCAAAAAAAGTAATAGAAAACAAATACCATTGAAACTTACTTGGGGTTTAGCACTCAATATGTCACAATGTTTGACATTGGAGAAAGCTACTATTAATATTAGAGAGCAAGAGAGACAATGCATGATATTTACTACAATAGTTCGAGATAAAAATTTGAATGGTATACAATTTCAACTTCCATAATCATATGATTGATATGAAAAGAGGAAAAACTAATCGGTGTCATAATAAGACAAATAGAAGAAAATAATTTAAGAATGATCACAATGAAGTCTATTTGTAGTTGACTACATTATTATTATTCACATTTTATATCATCCAACACTATTACATTGTCAATTTTCATTTAAATTTTTTATTTGATCATTTTTCATCATTCAAGTTATTAACAACCTATCATCTCAAAAAATGGAGGTAACTAGTAAATTTAAAATTAAAATAACCAGATAAATACTAGGCATATTATCATATTTAAAATAATAAGAACAATTAGATGTTCAACAAATTTTGTATGACCATGCGCGACTGAAATCAACCTAGATCCATCTTAACCCTGGATCTATCAAGCACCAAGAGGGATCAAATTTCTCGAGGTGCAAACATTTCTCAAGGTTTTGCACTCAAAAAAGAGGTTTCAACCTCGAGATATTTGATCCCTCTTGGCACTTAATAGATCCAAGGTTAAGATGGATCTAGGCCAGTTTTATAAATAGATACGTACTTAATATAAAAATATTCTACTAAATGTGAATATTGATATATTATATTTATGGATAACATTGAAATATTTATTTTATTATTAATATTTTGATTAAATATTACATTTCAACTTCCTTGGATGGGATGATGAGTATGACGAGAGGGGGTGAGTAGCCACAGCTCCATCATACCAATAAGTTGGGGGGCATGGCACCACACGCCTGGTATGTGTACACAAATAAACTAAGGTTTTAATGTCTATCGACCTCATTCCCATATAAGGACATTGAGGGTATGCAAGAAGTAGCCTAGCATGTGTGAATGTAGAGGTGTCCATAATGAGAAGCAAGGGGAGTCAAATTTGCATCCAATATTCGTCAACCCAGAATGTTGGGGAAAATGAAGAGCTAATCTTGTGAGACCCATTTAAAGAGCCCTAACATGAGGATGTAAATGACAAGGAGGAATTCATCCAGGAGAGAAATTGTAGAAAGTTGAGATGTAGAGTCCAGTGGGAGACAAAGTTGTGGGGGACTTTTTTGGTGGGTGTGTAGGAGTTGGATATTTTTGGAACACTAGTCAACACTAGTCATTGGTTGATGTTTGCCCAAAGGTAAGCATAATAGGTTACCAAATATGATATTGAAGAAATAAAAATTGATTTTGGTTGGTCACAACAAGAATTTTGAGGAGGAAAGTACCTTCTACTCGTCCAACTAACAATTATTACTCCACTTGGTTAAGTTCTTCTGGGTTTTTCTACTGTCACTATGAATTGCAAGGATTTATGGGTAGTTTTATGTTCAGTGTTTGTTGTTGTTTCTTGTATCAGAGGGTTTCTTTATCTATTATGTCTCTCCTCTTGAGCTCGAAGTGGAGTAGGCGATGGAGTATTAAGAGGGATTGAATTGGAAATTTCCTGGGGGGAAAGAGTTGTAGTGGGAATGGGCTTGGGATTTTCATCTTTGTAGACATTGAGTCATATATCATCATTGGATTCTAGTGTGGTTTATCTAGTGTGGATAACCACCCTGAAAATGAGAAAAGTAGTCCTTGGTTGGTGTGCTTGTGGGCTGGGTAGGGTGTGTGTTTGTGAGGGATTTCTCTAGGAGCGTTATCATGGAGACTCCACCCGGTTTAGGCATTATGAATTTGTTTACTGTTTAGATAAATTAGCACGAATTATAGGTTGTTTGTGGCTTGTTAATTTAATTCTACTGTTGCATGTATCTCCACTTTCATGTTGGAAGAGGAGTCGAGGGTGGAGTATAAAGAGGAATTAGGATGGTTTTTTCCTTTGGGGGGAAGAGATGTAGTGGGAATGGGCTAGTATTTATCTTTTCTGTAAGTTTTCAATTACACTTTATCATTTAATTATGTTGTGGTCTGTTTGGGGTGGATAAACACTATGTGAACGAGCAAAGTTGTGCCTGGTTGGTGTGATTGTTGGACAAGAAGTGGTGCATCTTGGTGAGGTATTTCTCTTGAAGTGATGGTTATCCTGCAGACAATTTAATGACGTTGGATAAGTACATAGGGGGTCCTTGTTCTTTGTGGGATGGGTGGTGTTTAAAGGTCTTCCTCTAGACCAGGATCTTCACTCAGGTGAGTGGAATTGGCAGTAAGCGAACCAATGTTTATCTATTATTGGGAAGATAACAAAGATATAATCTAGAAAGAGGTGGCATCTAACATTTACCCACTAGACACGGTGCTCTACTAGAAAAAGAATCTCAACTAGATCATAAATTATCATATTTTTTTGTCCAGATCACATAGGTTTCTCTCATAATACCAAGGGAGAGAGGTTGTGTGAGGAGACAAGCGACCTACTATATGGAGTGATCCCGCAGAGGGAACTCTCGATTACATAATAGAGTAGTAGGCTTTGCAACAAGGTAAGGATCAAATTCCTCTACATGTGTGGGAATAATTGACTCAATCGAAAGGGGAAGCCTCTTAGCAAAGAAATTCCTTTTTCAGATTTCATCGTGAGGGTAGAATGGTCATAATGAATCCCAGACATGGGGAATACACGAGGAAGATATAATTAATATATGCAAACAATGGATTTGTATTGGCAGATGAAGTTCCTCTTGGGTCATACACTATTAGACAGTCAAGAGTTAAGGAGAGACCTATTACAAACCTTGAACCATATGCATGCTCATCTAAAACACTATGTTTGTGAGTTAGAGATGATGGACTCCTAGTTGGTGAGAATTGAACAACACCTTGGAATTCCTCCAGCAATTTCTAGATTACTGACAAATCTAACATCCCTATCCCTACAGCAGATTCATATTCCAAACCTAAACCAAACCTCTGATTCAAATGATGGATAGTGCTTATGGTCATCTTTTTGTAGTAGCTTATGATCATGGCTAGATAAACCAATATTCTAGCATAGGTTTGTTTAGGTGCATTTGTGTTAGTATATGTTTGTCTCTTATGTCCATTTAAAGGGTACAGTTTTGGTTATGGTCCTATCTGTGAGGTAAGAGAGTAATATAATATATGGCAACTTTTGATATAATCTCCTATTTTTAATGCAATAGAATTCACTTTACAGAAAATAAAATAAAAAGTTACATTTCAATTCTATATTAGATATGAAAAAAATCATTCATCTAATTTTTAATGAACAACCAAAAAAATATCGTTCACTACAAGCATATAATTATAATTTTTACTATATAAAAAATATCAGTAAAGATATTAAATTAATATTTAACAATTTTTATTTATTTATATTAAATAAATTTCGTATATAATTATTATTAAGCTTTCGATTCAACTCCATAGTATTTGGTTATATGAGAGAACATTTAGTTTCTAACATATACATGCTACTTTTAGTGTATAGGGGTGTTAAAATAGGTTATATATATATATATATATATATATATATATATATATATATATATATATATATATATATATATATATATTATTGTAATTTTTAATTTATTAGTTAATAGTTTGTTAAATAAAAAAGTTAGATCATTGATAAAAAATAGATATATATTTATATTTATATTCAATAATTATAAATGTTAAATTTAAATTCACAAAGCTATAAAAACTGATGCCTAAAATTTGTTTCTCATATACATATACCTATATCTATATAATAATAATAATAATATTTAATGAATTAATGAAGGTAGTAATAGAAATCTACATACATGATGATTAACATAGAAAATATTTGCACCAAAAGTTTATATCATAAATAATATATATTAAATTGACATGTATACTTCTAATAGTGTGCTAATAACTTTTTATTATAAAACCAATGGGGTAATAGATGTTCATTATATCATAGTTAGATCTAAGACTTTTGTGATCCATAATGTAGATAAAAGTCTTTCGGATTAATCACATTATTAGGATTTGGTCGACGTTTCGAACCAACTAATGTGGTCCATCCTCAGGACAAGGTGAAAAAATCAATCGATCTTTAGAAATAAATAGCATGGATGCATCATTGCCTAGAATTAGCCATTGAAATTGGCCGTTGGTGAATTAGTTAATAATGTAAGTAAAATATTATTTAAAATCAGCAATAAGGAGTTATCTATTAAAATATTATACATTTAGTTAAAAACTAGCTGTTAGGAATAAATAAATATAAAATATTTTATTTTAATAATTATTAATGTAGTGAGAGAGAATTGATATTATCAATTTATATAATATTATTTGTTAGGGGTTAACTTATTCCAATTAAACAAAAATATAGTCATGTTGAATTATATAAAACTAGAGTTATAGGTTAAGAATTGGTTCTTGAAATATATTAATAATTTATCATAATATATAAAATGATTAAAAAGAGGTTACAAATTTTATTTAAATGTAAAGAAGGTATTAGGCATATACATATTTTAGTTATATTAACTAACTTATTATTATTTTCCCAATGACTCACAATTCATTTTAAAATTAAAATAAAAGTGATTTTGTGAGTGGCCATTGCATTTGTGAGTGCTCTAGCATTGCCAATGTTATGCTAGCACTCTGCTAAATGATGTGAGAATTGATGTGGTTGTAGGACACTGTTATGTTAGTGCTTTGTTCAATGACATGAGAATTGATGCAATTGTAGGTTGTTCGCATAGGCTCAGAGGGTGGGTTGGTGGGATGAACAAATGTCAAATTAATATTATTATGTTTCCTTGTGCAGGGGACAAAGTAGGTGCGAGAGAGATGAGCTCCTTTGTATAGTGAGTGTTGTGATACTGATGAACGATTTAGTAATTGGTATGGTTTCGTTAAGCAGAACGTTTGTTGTGTGGAGGATGAAGTATGTGCAGGAGAATTGGGGTCTTTGCATAGACATGGGTGCTAAATAAACTATGTGACGAATGTCCGGAAGGCTTTGCCTTTTTTAATTATTTTTTAGGAACGTTTTTAACAACTACGAAAGTAGTTATACAAAGGTGGTTGTGCGAAGCTAGCTGTTGATGCAGTTGCATAACACTATTATGTTAATTATTTTTTCAATGATGCGAGAATTCATGCGGTTATAGGTTGTTTTCATAGGCCTCGACAGTGGGGCTGAACAAATGTTGAATTAATATTATTGTGTTTTCTTGTGTGAATTACAAAGTATGTGTGGGAGAGCTGAGGTCATTTTCATAGTGAGTACTAGGGTCATTGTGCGAAATGTTTACTATGTGGAGGATGGAGTATGTGTGGGAGAATCAAGGTCTTTTGCATGGACAAGGATGCTAAAAAAATGTGTTTTCAATCCTTGCGATGAAAAAGTGTCGTGTAGTAAAATGAATGTGCAGAAGGCTTGTATTTTTTAATTATTGTTTAGGAAATCTTTTCAAAAGTACGGAAGTAGTTATACGAAGGTGGTTTTGTGAAGCTAGTTGCTTAGAGGTATCATGTGTAGAGTTTCAAATGTAAATGAATAATCAAATGGCATTATTGAGTGCGAAAGTAGTTATGTGGATGAAGTTGTGCGGAGGTTGTTGTGCATGTGTGGATGTTATGCGAGAATTTTGTGCAAAGTTTACTAAGATAATAAATATACAAATCCATTTTGTAATTCTTATTTAGGGACGTATTGCAGAACAAATAATCATTAATTAATATTAGTTTCGAATGTCATTGACTAAGGGCATTATTGAGTGCAAAAATAGTTGTGCAGATGAAGCTTTGTGAGGATGGTTATGCATGTGCGAAGGTTATGCAAAGAAAAAATTCATGCATGAAATCTGTGCAAAATGAGGGAAGTGTAGATGGGTCTTTTAATTTTAATGTGTTTTGATACTAGTTTTATTATTAATAGATTTTGCAGGATGCAGAAGTGCATACAATGAAAGCTTGAAAGATTTTTGCACACAATGGACTATTTTTTTTTCGAGGTAGCGTGTGCAAATAAAAAATGCTTCTTTCCCATGATATATGGGACTTACATTTATTAATATCAATTTCAAATGTCAATGCCTGATGGAAGGGTGTTGTTGAGTCTGAAGTTGGTTGTGTGTAAGAACAATGCTTTTTGGTTTCACACATGTGAATTTGTGTTATGATGAAAGTGTACAAAAATTAGTCAGTGAATTGAATGTCGAGATGAATTGCATTTATTTGGACCCCTATTTTCTATTCATCAAAGGACATGCATCAGGACGATGAAAATATGGATCACAGTTTTATCTTTGTACATTGTTTTAGATGCAAAATATTGGCAGGTGTTAATTTCTAGGGAAACAAGATCACAAATAGTTGAAATAACTAGTATAGTGAGGGGAGAAATGTTATTTTCAATGATAGAGAAAATAAAGGGGTGTTTTCTCTTTGCAAATTGCATTTAAGATCTTGGAGTATTGTCTAAGATTTTTTTTCCTTAAATAAAATATTATCTGCAAAGTTGGTCTTGGACAATAGTAGTAGTGCAGAGATACAAAAGTTGTACAATACTGCAAGCTTCTAAACTAATTTACCTTTTCCAATTGCTTATTCAAATTTGGCAATATTGCAAGTTTTTGGTTCGCCAATCTTTTCTCTATAATACTCTGCAACGCTTTGCAAGCTTGGGTTTTATCTACAATACTCTGCAATTTTTTTATACAATACTGCAAAAAATGAGTATATCAAATTATTTGTAAATCAAATTTGGTTTGGTTTTATAGAGTAGTGGGGAGCATTTGTCAATTTGATTTATCATAGAAGGTAACTTTACTATTTTGTGGCTATTATTGATAGTTTTACGAGTTTTAACTTTTAGTAATTAAATTATTTTTGCATTTGCAAAAATCAAAGAGTTTAAAATTAAATGTGTCTATGTGGATATTTTTGCACTGCATCATAAATGCGTGTCAAATTTTGCGAGAAATACCTCTGTCAGGTTATTCATAAACCAAATTTGGTTTGGTTTTACAAAGTAGTGGGACCAATTATCAATTTGATTTGTCACAAAGAGTAGTTGAATACGTGTTGGCATAATATATATTTGTGAATTTCATTGTGCACTTTACTATTTGTAGCTATTATTGATGGCGTTCTCTACAGAGGCTACAATTCTACCTAGATAACAAAATTATATACGAAATCTGGTATTTTTTTTTTTGAAGAAATCTAGTCTTGGGAGTATTTCATTCATTTTTTTTATTTTATGGTGGATATGGATTTAGCATCACCAAGAATCTTTTGGGCACTGAAAATTCACCTTTGTGGTCTCGCTAGACTAATACATTATTGATAGCTTTACATGTTTTTAAAATTGACAAAAAAAACAAAGGGAATTCGGGCACATTTCTGGTAAAATATGGCAGTGTTTTTTTGTAATTCGAGGTTACAATTGTCAATTTTCATGATCTTGGGTGTCAATTGGGTGTAAACGGAAGAAAAAAAAACAACGAAAAAAAGGAAAAAAAAATGGTTTGCAGTGATTTTTTGTAGTATCGGCAAATTTGTCGATGGGGTTTTTGATGATGTTGAATCCATTTCCACTATTACAAAAAATGATTCAAACACTTGTGTTGTCAGGTTTTTACTAAACAAACAAAAAAAACTAATGATTTTTGGTTGTGTGGATGAACTTACTGGTTTGATAGACAATGTCTATTATTGCATATTGTAAATTTCTATTTCTTATGGCACATATATCAATGATCTTGAAGCGGGAGAAAAGTGTAAAATAAATGCACAAGATTCTTTCATAATTTCGAAAAAAATTCCTATTAATGTCTGCAAACTTGGCTTTTCTATCTTTAGTTGCTATTTATTCAGAGCATCGTGTGTAACATTTTTTCACATGAGTAATAGCAACAATCAGTGTTTGTGAAGAAAATGGAGAATTGTAAAGTGAAACAGGATTTGAATACATTATTAATTGAGAGAGTTTTGTTTTCCCCTACAAATGAAAAATGAGAAGTAGGCGAGGAAAATAAGTTATTTGTAGTGATGTTGTTAACTCACTTGTTGAGATAAATGATAGCTTTGACTAGTCGAGAAATTATGAGCGATATATAATTCTGCCAACAAAAGATAAAATAAGTGACAGGATTTGGAGTATCAGATTAGTGAATGCTAGGTGTGTTCTGAAGGTATTTGATTTCAGAGAAATTGTTTATCTCTGTGCAAATAATTTTGATTTCAGAAAGAGGGAAATTAAGATGGGAGCGATAAAGGTTTCTTTGAATCCTAATGTATTCAGATTGTTATTCAAGTTACTAGAACTGAACAAGCATTTAGAAATTTCTGTTGCAGATAGTTTCTTGGAGGCAAAAGGGTGGAAAATTGACATTGTGCAGGAATTCATTGTGCAAGTTATGAGGTTCTTTCTCTTGTAGATATTTCTCTGTTTAAGAAATTGTTTAGGGTTTTTTTTGGATCTTTTCTCGTGTAGTAGGGATAGAAAGTACATCACATGTCCCGAAATGAATTTTTTATGTGCTTTATGAGACATACAAAAATAATTGTGTGTTCCATTGGGCTTAAGCGATTTCAAATGAGTTAGTTGTTTAGTGACATAGATTACACAAGAATAATGGGTTCTTTATGATGTCATATCTGATAACACTTCTCGTGTCAAGGCATGTGTTTGACAGGTTTCCCTGTAATCCTATATTCACGTTTCGTGAGGAACCAATGCAATTATGGTATCCTATATTGTGGAAGCATGAAGCTTCTTTAAATTTTTTCTTAATTCAAGATGTGTTTGTGAGGAAAGTATATTGCATGGTAACTAGACAAGAGCCTTCTCAAATATCTACAAAAGCTGAGGCTTTCTTACTTCACAAGGGGGAATATGAGGAAAGAGAAAGCAATATGGTTATACAAATTTATGGTTTTGAAGATAGGCCATTTCTTTTTCCAATATTTGTTCTAGATAGGTATTTTGTTGTTGAAGTCTGTAGGCAATATTGTCATTGGCTTTCTGGTAGGTCTCTATACTACTAGTGTAACCCATTATTGTTATTATTGCAACCCCCTTATTATATCTTTATTCCCATGTAGTCCCCATATTGTTATTATTGTGCCCCATAGAAGCCCACTATTATTATTGTTGTGCCCTTAAATTATTATTGTTATGTCGGCTCTGATTATATTATGACCCCTTAGACTCCTATATATAGAAATGAGGTCTTGTCATTTATATCATCCAAGAATTGTTCATTTGTGTAATGTAAAGGAGGTTTCCCTCTCGAAGAGGATTATTTCTAATTCGTTGATCTATCTTTTCTATCTTTTTGTGAGCTGGTTCCATAACATTTGTTATCAAAGCTTTGGATTCTAGGGTTTCACTGCTCCAAACAGGTCATCATGGAATTTTCACTATAACTTTTTCTCTACGAAGTTTCAGAAGCTAAGAAAAAACCCATTTTATCTGAACTCATTATGAACCTCAGGTTCGAATTTCAAATCTTGTCTCACTATAGTTTTGAAAGATATTTTCTGAGGAAGTTAGGGTTTCTGCAAGCTCCATAATTCCATATCAAATAGGTCATTGTGGTATTTTCACTATAATTTTGTTTCTATGCAAGGTCAGACTCTGAAGCTACAACTAATTTGAGTTGAAATCATGGTGAAGCTCAGGTATGAATTTTCGATCTTGTTTCGCTATATTGACCAAGATACGGTCCAAGACATTTAGGGTTTTGGTAGACTCCCGAATTACATTCCAAACAGGTGACCTTGGGAAAATCATCATAACTTTCTGTCTGAGCATTAGATTGAAATTTTGTAAGATGTTATAGAAAGAGGATGGAATTTAATTTTCTATGCATTTGTCTCGGGTCCAATGGTTGAAACAGTGACACGTGGCAATTCATACAAGTTCGCTCTACTAAAGCCGTCTATAATCAGGCCATAGTAGGATATTTGGCATAACACTTTATTGAAGAATCCAATATTGATCAGATTGGTGGGGTTAGAAAGAGAACTTGAAGGGATACCATAGGCCAAAATTTTAGAACTTGAAGATCTAGAATTACAGAGTTACATTCGTTTAACTATCACATTCCTAAAAACAAGAAAAAGAATGACTCGAATCAAGAAAATAGAAACGCTGAGTAAGAAAAATTGGATGGATGATTTGAAGAATGTGATCAAAGATAAGATAAATAGTTTTATATTGCCATGGAAGCTAATCGATGGTAATGAAGCAGATTTGAAGAAAGACATGGAAAATTTGAAGAAAGACATGGAAGGTTTGAAGGAAGGTGGGACAAAGTTACTACAAGAAAGGCCTCTTAACGAAGAAAAGGTAGTGGAGGAAACTCATGATGAGAAAAAAACAAATTTTAATCATGATTTCATAGAATCTAACATTTGATTTAAGAGCCACCATATTCCAAAGATCGATATGAGGAAGTTTGATGGCAAGGATCCCATAACATGGATACTACAGATGGAGAAATATTTTGATCTACATGATGTGCAACTATTTTTTTTTGTGTAAATAAGCTTTGATATTAACAAAAGTAGCATATAGTACAAAAATTCTACCGAGGCAGATGACTGGCCGCTATGGAGTAGGCTTTACCAGCTAATAACTGTTTGAAAACAATAGAAACAGAGAAACAGAGTGCTGCCGAAAAGTACACCGCGCAGGGCGACTTAGGCCAAAAACTGGCGAGCACATAACTGAGAGAATAAAAACAGAACATACATAACAAAGTCCGACAGAGGGACAGGGAAGACTGATCAGAATTTGTTTGAGGAGTCCGGCACTGTGTGCAACTCTTTGCAGTTGAGTGCATTGTCCTGGTTACCCTTTGACGGACCACCCCGATGCGGCTCTGGAGGCTTACTGTCTTGCTCAATGTTTTTCCTGAGCAGCTTGATCAGGACAGTGAGCTTTCTGCTTATGGTATCTACCTCCTCATGCAGAGCAGTGAGTTTGAATTCACTGCTTTGAACCACCGCCATGTGCTCCTTTGTCATTGTGGCTGCGAACTGCTGGAGAGTTCTCAATTGCTCAGCCTGCTCCGCTTGGACATCCATGGCCTTAGCCAGGATGGTCTTCATGCGCCACGCTTCTGCTTGGGTGCGGACGAATTGAGTCGCCCGAGTGCTGGTCGTCCCCGGATCTTGCAGCCAGTCAACTTCCTGGCTTAACTGATGGTCAGAAAGTTTACTCTCTTCCTCTTGAGCAGAGGCCTCCAGGTCTATAATTTTCCGTTTGTTCCTTTCAGACGTTCTCCGCTCGAACATTTCCCTTGCCAGCTTCAGGTCGTTGTTTGCAGACTGGTTGCGGCAACCTTCTCCCGCCATGGGAACACTCTCTTGATTGTTACTTGCCTTGCTTACCTGAGTGAAAATACAATTCGATGGTCTCTGAATGTTGAGCACCGAAACATTGATGCTCCAAAGGAGAGCAAGGGTGGATATATAGATAATAGCGGGAAGATTTTGGGCGGTGGAGCGGATCGCGACATGCAAATTGCATGTCCGATCAACATAAATGCTGCGATTCGGAGTTGTGGAGGGGAATTGTGATGATTGAGAATGTTTTCGATCACCTCCTCCTGCACGGATCTGAAAGTGCCAAGTGTCCCTCTGTCCTGCGGATCTGCGGCGGCTTATGTCACTCCGGATCATGTTACTGTACAATTGACTGTGTCCTGCGGTGCGCATTATTCCCCTCAAACCTGTTGTCCTTCTGTGCTTGCTGTGTATTGATGGCTCTCGTCCCGTCGACCAATCCATACTTTTATGGTAGAGAATTAGGCGGTCTGGCATTCTGCCTTGTCAGCTGCCACCAAATCTATTCGTGCGAGGTGAGAGCACCGTTCCTTTAATTGATTACTCTCGACCTGATGCCAACAGCTGTCCACCATTCCGTTTGGGTTCTCTATCCCATGGTTTGCCAAGTGGTCGGCAACCGAATTAGCCTGCCTTCTTACCGACTGGAAGATGAGGCCTTTCATTTTCCCGAGCAATTTCCCTATGCTCTCTGTGACCATAGCTAGGCGCCAGTGCTTGGTAGCCTTGTTGGTCGGCGTTCCCCCATAGATTTTCCTTGCCACCAGAATGGCAACCTCAGAGTCACCCTCGATTACTGCGTTTTCTGCCTGGTTTCTTTGAAGAATTGTTAAACCTTTTTCCATTGCAGCGAATTCCATTTCATTGTTAGTGCCCTCGCCCAGCGCTTGACTGTAGATATGGATTATTTCACCTCTCTGGTTTCGAATGAGGCCTCCTATGCCAGCTGGACCCGGGTTACCTCGCGAGGCGCCATCAAAATTCAGTTTCAGGAAGCCCTCAGGAGGCCGAGTCCAATCCTTTGGAGTGTTGTTAATGTTCTGCTGTTTAGCTTGGGGCTTTTGGCTTTGGTCGTAGCTGATATTGAAGGCCTTCAGGATTCTCTGGTCATCCGCAGAAATTTGGATGGATGGGTCTACTTTACTTTTTACCAGAATCAATTGGCGAATATTCTCCATTAAGGTAATTCTCAGGTGCTCTATATTCCTGTGTTCGCTTTGGAAAATTCTTCTGTTCCTTTCTTTCCATATTGTCCATGTGATAAAACCTGGCAGAACTTTCCATATGCTATTGATTTGAGGGTTCTCAGAGTAATTACTTGGCCAATTGGTGATTGTGTTTTGGATGGAGTCCATATCTCTTCTGTTTTGCTGCATGATGCTTTCAATCCCTTGCCAAATGTGGTTAGCCCAATCGCATGTATTGAACAAATGATTCATAGTTTCTTCTGCTTGATTACACATAGGGCAAAAAGAGGGGCCTTCAAAGCCTTTTTTTCGCAGGTTCTCCCAGGTGAGCGTCTTGCGCCTCATAAGGAGCCATAGAAAAGTTTGAATTTTTGGCCAGAATAAGGGATCCCAAACCTTGGTGAACCAAGGGGCTGTCTCCCCCTGCTCTGTGAGTTCCAACTGCTCTCTGGCTTCTTTAAGAGTGAAGTTGCCATTGCCCTTCATACCCCACCTCAGCTTGTCCGCCTCCGAGGTTATCCTAATTTTCCGTTTGTGAAGGACTTGAAGCAGGTCTTGTATGTTATTATTTTCCTCATTAGGGTTTTCGGTATCTGGAAGGGTCCATTCTCTCCAATCTTGGTCAATGCCATTGGGGGTCCAGTAATGATGAACGGTGAATTTGCCTCTGTTATGACAGTTTGTTTTGTAATCTTCAAGGTCTGGGTTTTCAAGCTTTGGATGCTGTTGCCAGGCATCTTCCCAGAAGAGGGCTGATTCCCCATTTCGGATCTCCCAGAAGCTGTGGTCCTGTATTAGGTTTCGGTTTCTTTTTGCTAGGTTCCAGATTGGAGAGCCTTCCGGTAATTCTTGAAGTCTTATGAGGTCTTGGTTTCTGCAGTTGGGAGTATATTTCGCCTTCCAGTGTCTGGCCCAGGGAAGGTTGGTCTCTTTCAGCCAGCGCCACCATAGTTTGGCTCCCCCAGTTTTGTTGCTAATATCGGGGTCTATTAGGTTTAACCCTCCAGCAAGTTTCGATTTGCAAATTTTTTCCCAGGCCACTAGAGCCCATTTTCTCTTCTCGGCACTGCCACTCCATAAAAAGGATCTTTGGATGGATCGAATTTTCTGCAGGATGGCTTTGGGTGCCGGGAGGATAGAAAGCATGTACTGAGGGATGGCCTGCAGGATGGCTTTAGTTAAAACAAGGCGCCCTGCAAAGTTGAGAGCCCTGTGGGTCCAATGGTTGCATCTTTTTTCCATGTTTGCTATGAGCCTTTCCCAATGAACCTTTTGCCAGGGCTTGGTGGTGAGCGGGGCTCCCAGATATTTCGAGGGCAAAGAACCATTTCTAAAGCCTAGGATGCTGGTAAGATGGCTTTGAATAGAAACATGAGTGTTAAAGAAAAAAATTGTCGATTTGGAATGGTTTATGTCCATACCTGATGCCATGCTGAAAAGAGATAAGATAGACTTGTAAGCCTTGGCTTCTTTGACAGTTGGAGATCCATGCAGCATAGTATCATCGGCAAACTGCTGGTGAGTAGTTGCAGGGGTGGAGGGGAGAGGGCGCAATCCATTGATTTTCCCTTCCGCTTTGGCTCTGTGAATATATCTGCTAAGCCCTTCCATAAGGATCACAAAAAGGAAGGGGGACAGAGGGTCTCCTTGCCTTATGCCTCAGGAAGGATTGAAGGTGGCCGAGGGGGATCCATTAACTAAAATGGAGAAATTTGTTGACTTGATAAGAGCGAGAATCCATTTGGTCCACCTGTTATCAAAACCAAAAGCCTTTAATGTGGCCTCCAGGTAATTCCAATTCACTTTGTCGAAGGCTTTTGAAAGGTCGAGCTGGATCATCATACCGGGGATTTTCCTGGACTGCAAAGTATGTATCATCTCCAGCGCCAAGAGGATATTGTCCAGAATTTGCCTGCCTTCCACGAATCCTGATTGCTCCTCCGAGATGATGTTAGGGAGGATAGGTTTTAGTCTTTTAGCGATGACTTTTGAGATGATTTTATAAATCACGTTGCACATAGCTATGGGCCTGAACTTTTCTGGAGTTAGGGCTTCCTCTTCTTTGGGGATAAGGGCTAGGAAAGTAGAATTTAGGCCTTTAAGAATTGAGCCAGATCGTCTTGAATCTTCAACTACTTCCCAGACCTCTGTTTTGACTATTTGCCAACAGGTTTTGTAGAAGTTTATAGTAAAACCATCAGGGCCCAGAGCTTTATCATTTGGCATGCCTTTAACAGCCTCCTCCACCTCCTCCATTGAGATTTTTCTTAACAGTGAGGCGTTTTGAGCTGGAGTAATGAGTTGGGGAATGGCCTGAATTATTTCCTCTCTCGCTTCCGATCGATCTTCTTGAGATTCCTGGGCAATTTGCTTAAAATGACTAGTAAGCAAAGTTGAAATCTCATTATGATTTTGAATGACTTCTCCAGAAGCATTGGTCAGCTTCAGAATTTTGTTAGCCCCCCTGTAATCCATTGTTGATCTATGGAAGAACTTTGTATTTTGCTCTCCCTCCTTCAACCATTGGATACGAGACTTTTGTTTCCAAAGGATTTCTTCCTGTTGGCAGCGGAGCTGCCATTTCTGCATTAGTATCTTTTCCTGTTCATTTGAGTCCTCCCTATTAATCCCTGAAGCCCAGTCCTTATGAATTTGACTTAGTCGGTCTTCTATCTTGTGCTTTTCCTGGAAAATATTACCAAACTCGGATGCATTCCATTCCTTGATTTTGAGTTTGATGTGTTTTAGTTTGGATTGGAGTTTAAACATTTTGGTTCCCCTTATATTTCTGGGTTCTTCCCACCATTTCTTCACCAGATCAGGAAAGTTTGGGTGAGTTAGCCAGAATTTCTCAAATCTGAATGGCCTGTTTTTGGGGGTCTCAAGAAAAGCAGCTTCCAGGGCGATGGGCCAGTGGTCTGATCCCCCACAGGGGAGGATATCAGAGTCAACTGTTGTTCCTTCCAGCAAGATGTTTTCTGAGATCAAAAAACGGTCAAGACGAGAGGCTATCCGGTGTTCCCCTCCTCTTCGGTTGTTCCAAGTGAAGAGCCCATTTTTTGGGGGGATGTCGACCAGTTGGGCAGATTCCATGAAGTCAACAAAGAGTTCTGAGTCTCTATTTAGTCGCCGGAGGCCTCCCTTTTTTTCCAGGAGGGTGGTAATCATGTTGAAATCCCCTCCCATTATGATCTTTGAATGTTGGTGTCTTAGCTTTAACTTCATTAAGGAGTTCAGGAACGAAGTTTTATCTTCTAAACGCTGAGGCCCATAGACATTTATACAGAGGTAGGTTTCAGAGTTACCTGTTAATTGAAATTCCGTGGCAATGTATGATCTGGTAGCTTCCATAGAGGTAATTTCAATAACTCTGGAATCCCAGAGGGTTGCAATGCCTCCTTCCCATCCATGACTGGCTGAGTCTATGTATTTGATAGATTTTCCTAACTTTTTGGTGATGTTCTCCAGCTGATCAGTGGCACATTTTGTTTCCTGAATGAGCATAATATCTGGCTTTTCCTATTGTAACTTCCTCTTGAGAAGTCGTTGTTTGACTTGGCTGTTGAGCCCTCTTGTATTCCAGGAGATGATTTTCATTGATAATGATGAGGTTATTGGTAGGACAGGAAGGCATGTAAATCCTTCATTTTGCCTGAATTGATCATAAAGATACCCAAATCATGAAGAACCTCTCCATTCGTCCTTCGACCTCTTTTTCTGTTTTGCTTCCATCCTAATGAATGAAGAAAAAGACTTTTGGATTGGTTACCTATGCTTTTCATGATTCCTAATCTTTTCTTTTGCTTGTCTAGCGCCGCTTGTTGTCTTGCTATGAAGAGGTCGCTGATCTTCTTTATTTCTTCCTCCGGGATATTTTCCAGCCCTTGTGTTCTCCAGTGTTTTTCCATTTCTGACAGGTTTACCCCTTCTTTTTCTAGAACTTCATTGAGTTCCAAGTCTTCCCCATCTCTTGTTAGCATATCTGTGTCTTCATCTCGTTCATCTGCT
The DNA here is from genome assembly GCA_031772625.1 of Pinus tabuliformis. Lineage (NCBI taxonomy): Eukaryota > Viridiplantae > Streptophyta > Pinopsida > Pinales > Pinaceae > Pinus > Pinus tabuliformis. The sequence continues at coordinate 1,654,394,886 of CM062816.1, forward strand.
ACTTCATGTGTTTGTATTGTTGCGTTTTCGGTGGTTTCCTCTGCATCCATTGATCTGTGGTCTGTCTTATTTTTTTGAGGATCTTCTGGTAGCCTTGTCTCTTTGTTGTTACCTTCCGAGTCTGCTTCTGAGTCCAGAATGCTGAAGGGGTTAAGAGTTATGCTGGGATCTGTCACTGCTTTGTTTACTCTTTTCCTGTAGGCTCTTTGTCGTGATTTTGGTTTTTTGAAAACCTCCTGGTTCTGGGCCGGCTGCTCAGGCTTGGCTTCTTCCACAGGTTTGATTAATGGGCATTCCCTTACAAGGTGACCGTGTTCATGGCATTTCCTACATCGGAAAGGGATCTGTTCATAGTCGATAGGTTGAAAGTAGTCTTCATCTCTGAACTCTAGCCACAGTGCTTCATGTAGGGCACCTGAGACATCCATTTCAACGCAGATCCTGGCACAAGAAGTGTACTTCCTTTGCATAGTTGCCTCCGAGGCTTTAATGAAGGTGCCAAGTCGGTCTCCTATGCACTTTAGAGTTGCTAGGCCCCAGTAATCGATAGGTAATGAGAAGAGGCGGATCCACACAGGGACTTGGGTGAAGGTTTCCTTTTCAGGAACGAAGTTTGCTTTCCAAGGCCTCATGTAGAGGCCTGCTGATGAGAGGAAGTAAGGCCCTCCATCGAAGATCCTATCCTTGTCTTCTAGGTTAGAAAAGACAACTGTAAAAAAACCTTTAGCTCCGAGATGAAGTTTGACATCACCTTTTGGTCGCCAGTGCAGCTTGATCCATTGGCAAAGAGCTCTTTCTGAAGGCCACAGACCCATAAACTTACATATGATTGCATGCTCCATCATGTGGTCTTTGTAGGCCTGAATATCTGGATATGAGAAAACCACATGGAGGGCTTCCTTTTTTTTGGGTTTGCAGACGCCTTGCAGGGTATTTTTAGGGCTGAGGTTGGGAGCTTCCGTTTTATCCTCGTTTTCTATGGCGCATTTTCCCTCCTTGTGTTCCTTTTCTTCTTCTGATGGGCCTATTGTTGGGTCTGAGCTGTTTTGGCCTGCATTCGGTTTGTTCCCGTGCTTCTCCTGCCTGTTACTGACTTTTCCTGGCATCTCTGATCCGTGATTTGGATCTTTCTGCCCCTGGGTTGCTCTTCCACAGCTTGTCCCCGAGCTGTCTTTTCGGGCTTCATACCCAGAGATATTAAAACCCTCATGGGTTGTGTGTTTCTGCATGACTATTTCCCTGTAAGATGGGGTCCTAGTGGACCCCCCGTCTGTCATTTGTCGGGCCAGAACACGGCCTCTGAGAAGGAGATCAACTAATCGGTCTCTGTGCGCTGCCAGAACTGTTGGAGAACCTGTACAAAACAGTGCTAAACCCTAGGTGCAGGGTTTTCTACATTTTACATGATGTGCAACTGTTACAAAAGGTATATACTGCATATTTATATTTAGAACCAAATAATTTTTTATGGTATAAAGGGCTTTGTTCTCGTAAACCACTTGTCACTTTGTCAATTTTCACAGAGGAAATGATAGCACACTATGAGGATACAAAGAGAAACACCTTCTTTAGCCAATCGATAAATATCAAACAAAAGGGTTCAATGGCAGAGCACATTGAGGACTTCTAAAAATTGAATATAAGGGTAAATTATATTCTAGAGAAGTAGAGGATTGATGTCTTCATAAGGACTTTAAAGGATACCATTCAACATGAGGTTCATCTTTGGGAACCTGATTCATTGGAGAAGGCATTCAGGATGTAAAGAAAAATTGAAAGAAAAATTATGGCAACAAGAAATCCTACCACTCACAATTATAAAGATGGAAGTGTTGTTGCTCCTAACCTTCCACAACCTACAAAGTTGACACCACAACAATTGGAAGAAAAAGGAGAAAACGACCTTTGCTACAGTTGTGATGGAAAAATACTAAATGTCATAAGTGTGGCGAGAAGAAAATTATTTTACACTGATTGTGAAAATGAGGAAGAAAAGGATCAAGAAACATCAAAAGAAGAGGATATACACCAGGAATCAACCCTATAGAAAGAAAAAATGAATCTGACCATATCTTGTAATGCATTGGCAGGAATTACCACTCCTCAAACTCTCAAGCTAGAAGGACATATCAAGAAGAAAAAGGATGTTGATTTGGGGTAGCATCGGATGTGCTCTAGCCACGAAAATTGGTGGAGAGGATAAGGCACATGAGATATCCAATACCCAGAAAATGTTTGGGTAGATTCTAAATAGTTTCGGAGATATTAAAATAATTAATATTTTTAATGGAGTCCCTAAGTCTAAACTTAGGGAAAAAAAATATTAATGTGAATTAATATAAAACTGTGTTAAAATGGTCCAAAAGTCATGGATCTATCCAGATATAATCTTAGTCGTTGATTAAGGACTTAATATCGACTGTTGATTTGTCAATGAGAAAAGTATAAGAGGAGGCTTGAGGGTCACTTGGAGAACACACCAAGAGATCAAGATTTCAACTTTCTATGGTTGGGTTTGCTGAGAAAGTTGAGAGAGTGATCAGAGTTGTAGCTGAGGGGAAGTGACTACAGAATCAGAGAGGCAGATATAACACCGGGAGGATCAATGCAGTAGCCAGAGAGAGGGATGCAGAACCAGCCAAGGGTTCACGCAGAGCCATCTAGGGTTCATGCAGAGGTAGCCAGGAGCTGCGTAGTTCCTCAGAGGGCCAACGTGAGTGACACAAAGGGCCAGAGGGCTGATGCATTGCCTCTAAAGGCTAACACAGGCCAAGCCAGAGTGACGCTAGGCTAATGCTAGGCCAACGAGAGCTGACACAGTCCCTAGAGGCTGACGCTGGGGTTTCGTGGGGCAGATTAGAGCTGTGGAGCTATCGGAGTGTTTATTTAGGTTTTCAGCCAGAATATCTGCTTTCGAGTAGAGAGGTACTATTGCCAAGATTTTTATCTGCTGGGTGAGATGGATTTGGCACCCAGATTGTATTTTGAAACTGCTTAATAAACCAAACCCTCAGATAGTTGCACCGGTTTTCCTGCATTGGGTTTTTTTGGGGACATTAGTCTAAAAACAACGGTGTCACTTGTGTGCTTGTTTATGTTTCCTTTAGTTGATGATTTGTAATGTGTTGAGCATGTAATTTTATTTATTTGCAGTATTTACAAGGTAAATAACTTGTTAATTAACAGAATAAGTAGGTAGGAATAAATCAGTAAAGTACATGAAGGGTTTCTAATAGTCGGACTTAGAAATTCCAACATGGTATTAGAGCATGGTTTCAGATCACAGGAGAACTGGGGACATCAACTGAGCAGAGCAACAACAACAGAAAATAGTTGTCCCAAGTGACAGAGGTTGTTCCTAGCAGTGTAACAACAAGGAAGGGGTGACATAGTGCCTGTGTCATTAAGATTGAGCCAGGAAGAGGCAGCATAGAGGCTGAGGAAGGCAAAGACAAGCACACACAGAGGCTAGGAGGGCTAACGCAGTTGGATGAGGAAGCTGATTTGCCGGTGTCAGGATTGTAGAGAGCCTAGGAGCTCTAACCTTCAATTTTCTGGGGTTTAGGAGGCTGTGGGTAAGTTGCAGAGTAGAGCTTGTGGGGTACTATAGTCAGAAAAATACCTAACAGGGCAAGGCCAAGGAGGAGGGAGTTGCTACCGAGGATTTCTAGCTGAGAAATCTAGATCAGTGGTGTAGCTGCACTAACGATCAGAGTGGGGGGCATCTTGACATTGGCAAAATGGTTTCCAGGAGGGAAATCGAGGCTCAGAGGGAGTCACACAAGAACTTCCAGGATGGAAGTAGAGGGTTAACAAGATGGTAGTGAACGAGGTAAGAGACTAGGACAGACTGGACGGAGCCTCAAACTTCATAGTTTGGAAGGCCAGAATCCTATCCGTTCTAGACAAGAATCGTGTCAAGCACTTCGTCTTGAGGATGATAGATATCCTAGTTGACCCAGCTGATAACGACAAGTATGAGGAGGCAATGGCGAGGGCCAAGAGCGTCATTCTTGATGGGGTCAAGGACCATGTAGTACCACATATTATCAAAAAGGAAATGACAAATGAGATGTAGGAGGCCCTAAAGAAATTGTACCAGCATGCTTTTGTGCAGAGAAGGATGTTAGTAGAAAATCAGCTGCGATCATACCAGATGCAGAAGGGAGAATAGATAGACCCCTTCCTCAATCGATTGAAGGAGATCTGGGATTAGCTGACTTCCATAGGGGTCACGCTAGATCAAGAATTGATGGTGAGAACAATGCTGAACACATTATCATAAGACTGGGAGGTGTTTTTCCAGAGCATACTGGGCAGGGTGACCCTTTCATATTGGGAGGAAATGTGGGCCGCTCTTCACCAAGAAGAGATCAGAAGGTTGAGCAAGGCAGGAAGCAGTGTCAAGGGGATCAAAATCAAGAAGGAGGAGGAGGTGGATGCTACCCTAGCATCTAAGGGAAATTAGGAGAAACAGAAGAAGAAGGATCTCTCTAAGGTCAAATGCTTCCATTATGGGGAGCTGGGTCATTATGCAACCCTTTGTCCAAGGAGGAAGAGCAAGGGAGAGACCTCCGAGACCAAAGCTGTGCTAATAGGGGCAGAGAAGGAAATGGAGCAGACGATGACTTTTCCATGAGTGCACACACACCACTTGAGCAGAAGTGGGGAGACATCGAGCTGTAGTCAGACGGAATGCAGGTGATGAGGGGCAGGATCCTCGAGGTACCCAGCCTCTTGGATTAGACCTTGATACGGGAGCCCCGAAGAGGATTAGCAGTACTAATGGATGTCAGTAGAGATGGATGTGGATGGAGTGACAGAGGGAGTTATAGTGCAAGATTCCCAGGACAACGTGAGGCAACAATGCGAGAAGACAAGATTGTTGCACCAATGAGAGATGAAACAGAGAGGTGTGCAACAGTGTCAGATGCACAAAGTTGTTGCAACAACGCAGAGGTCAGAGAGGGAGCACTTGTCAGTGATAGAGGGAGCTTCAGCATCAAGAATGCTTCTAGCCTGATGGAGATGTCAGAGTTGGGAGATCAGTTACTTACTTATCAGTAACTGAGTTATAGTGTAGCAGTTAGCAGTGGTAGTGTTATGGGCAGCACGATGCAACATGATGAGAGGGGTTGCAGTGCAAATGCAACAGTGGCAGTGGCAGGGCCATGGGAAACAATACGAAGAGGGAGTTGTAGGACGGATGCAATAGTGGAAGCGCCAGGGCCACGGGTAGAAGTATAGGATGCAACAATGCAGATGATGGGTAGCAGGCCTAGCATCAGCACAGAAACCGATGCTGGATGATCAGGGTGATACTTAATGAGGAGTATTACTAGAGCACAATCCTCGCTAAGAGGGAGTGTTGATTTGGGATAGCATTGGATGTGCTCTAGCCACACGAATTGGTGGAGAGGATAAGGCACATGAGATCTCCAATACCCAGAAAGGGTTTGGTTGATTCTAAATAGTTTGGGAGATATTAAAATAATTAATATTTTTAATGGAGTCCCTAAGTCTAAACTTAGGGAAAATAAAATATTAATGTGAATTAATATAAAACCATGTTAGAATGGTCCAAAATTCATGGATCTAGCCAGATCTAATCTTAGCCATTGAATAGGGACTTAATCTTGGTTGTTGATTTGTCAACGAGAAAAGTATAAGAGGAGGCTTGAGGCTCACTTGGAGAACACACCAAGAGATCAAGATTTTGACTTTTAGGGGCTAGGTTTGCTGAGAAAGTTGAGAGAGTGATCAGAGTTGCAACTGAGGAGTAGTGAATACAGAAGCAGAGAGACAGAGATAGTACTGGGATGATCAGTGTAGTAGCTGAAGAGATGGATGCAGAACCAGCCAAGGGTTCACACATAGCTAGCCAGGGCTCATGCAGAGGTAGCCAGGAGTTGCGCAGTGCCTTAGAGGGCCAACGTGAGTGACATAGAGGGCTAGAGGACTGACGCAGTTCCTCTAGAGGTTGACGCATGCCAAGCCAGAGTGATGTTGGGCTAACACTGGGCCAGAAAGAGCTGACGCAGTCCCCAGAGGCTGATGTTGGGGTTTCGTGGGGCAGATTGGAGCTGTGGAGTTGCCAGAGTGTTTATCTAGGGTTTTAACCAGAATATATACTTCCAAGTAGATAGGTACTACTTTCGAGATTTTTCTTTGCTGGGTGAGATGGATTTGGCACCCAGATTGTATTATGAAACTGCTTAATAAATCAAACCCTCGGATAGTTGCACAAGTTTTCCCTCATTGGCTTTTTTCGGGGACATTAGTCCAAAAACAATGGTGTCACTTGTGTGCTTGTTTCTATTTACTTCAATTGATGATCTATAATGTGTTGAGCATGTAATTGTATTTATTTCTAGTATTTACAGGGTAAATAACTTGTTAATTAACAGAACAAGTAGGTAGGAATAAATCAATAAAGTACATGAAGGGTTTCTAACAGTCAAACTTAGAAATTACAACAAAGGGTAACTTCACATTCACATAGAATCAAATGAAACAACAGGCATATCAACATTGCAACAAAATAACTTTTGATATAGGCGACTGGGTATTTTTACGAATACAACCATACAAACAAATGTCCCTCAAGCAAGCTAAGAAGGATATTAAATTATCACTAAAGTACTATGGTCCTTACAAGGTGCTACAAAATATTGTACTATGGCATACAAATTAGAGCTTCCTAAATCTTCCTTAGTGCCCCCAGTTTTCCATGTTTCATGCTTAAAGAAGCTTACAGGTGACAAGCTCCCAGTTCAAACAATATTGTCGGAACTCAACGAGGAAGGAAAAATCATATTGGAACCTGAAGCAGTCATTTATATCATCCAAGAATTGTTCATTTGTATAATGTAAAGTAGGTTGCCCCCTCAAAGAGGCTGATTTTTAAGTCGTTGATCTATGTTTTCTATTTTTTTGTGAGACGATTTCATAACATTGTCTATATTTGAACAAAAAAAGAAGAGATAATTTATTTATTTTCCTTTTACTGTTGGAAAAGTGATTGTGAAGAATATGTCTCATGCTCTCATTTTTTAAAATTATTTAGACAATTTCAACTTAAGTGAAGTTGAAGCTATTAAAGGCTTTGATAGAGAAATAATTTTCACAGAACACCTTGAGTCAATGAGATACAGGAACTTTTTTTATGAGAAGTAGACAAAATGGTGAGGAAAGTCATAGTGTATAAAAAGATATCAAAAGCCACCATTAGATGCTAGAAAAATTACTAAAAATATATCATCACGATGAGAGAAATATCTAAGAAAAGAGGCACAAACCCTACGGGGAAATTTTCAATCTTGCAAACGCAGTACTAGTACAACTTCATCTGTTAGAAAAAAAAGAAAAAGAACTAATAGAACCAAAACATTGGTTGTTGATAGGATATCAGGTGATGGGGATGACGAAGGGTCTCCTTGTCGAGTAACTCTAGAAATAGCCACACGATTGAATCATTTAGATCCAATAGTGTGCTTGAAATGGAGAGCATTGGAAAAACAATGGACATGGAAGTTGATAGCGATGTACTTCCTGATTAGGTTAGTTCTTATTTGCAAGAAAATCAAAGAATAATAGAGGAAATTGCTAAAGAGGACATTAGTTTCGATGACCATTTCCCACATTTCAGAATGAAAATTATGATAGGGGTGGTAAAAGATTGAATATTGAAAAGATACAACTTTTCGATAAAAAGGTTGTTGATCATAGAGAATTGAATGTTGATCTGTCTTTGGTTACAATGCTTGGGTTGATGAAATTGCATCAAGCTGGTGGTGAATCATTTGGAAATTTTGTTGGTCGTTAACATGCAAAAAATAAAAAGCCAAAAGAAAAAATAAAAGAGATAGAATGTGCTATGAGCATGGGTCCTTTGTTGAATACTCCACTGGCAATAGGCAGACTGTCATTGGCAATTTCTACTCCTAGTGGATCTAATAGATTTGAGAAACTTGTCAACATTTTGAGTGTAGTGAAATCATTTATCATTAATAATATATCCAAAAGATTGTGGATTTCTAAACCTACATGGAAAGTTCCTTTTGATCTATGACATTTAAAAGCGGAGAACTAGGCCTTTTGTTGAATTTTTCAAAAGTGAGCTCAATGGAGACAGGGAATTCATGGGAAGTGACCTATTAATTTTTAGGCAAAATCTTGATTCACTATCTAAAGTAGAAATATATAAACAAGGGTTGTCTGATGTTGATCAGATGAGGAAAATCAAAGCTGGATGGTTTGGGAAAAACAGAACATTGGAAGACATTATTTTTGAGTGTGGAGACATAGAAAATCAAAGAGAATATGTGTATCTCAAGGTGGTAGCGATTGTTTAGGGTTTAAACGGTCTATGTATTACATATGAATCTAGATTAATTGCAAAGGAGAAGTTGATGGTTGATTTGGAGAATTTGAAACAATCATAGGAAACACATTTAGAAGATATAATTGATTTTAGTGCATACAAAATTAGAAAATGGATAATTACTTTTGTTGGTGTAAACGAAGAGTACTATGCCTTAGTTTTGTAATTGCAATAAGAAGAAAAATAAATTGAGGAGGATATATTCAATGAACGTGTTAAGCAGACATTATCGTTGCTCCAATGAAATAATTCATTGAAGCTAAAGTGAAGGAATTCATTGTGGGAAACCTGATTATGAGAGATAGTTCCAGGATAAAAAATATCAGAGTCTACTTTCACATATTGTAAGTGTTTTAATACATTGGAACATTTGTTTTTTTCGTCAAAGAATTTTACTATTTAAATCTTATGTGTGCGGAACATGATTATCATCCTAATTTAAAGGTCTTTGTTTTAGCTGGATGTATACCCCAAGAAGATTGTACACCCCTCCATTCAGGGGCCAGGGGGGGTGCGGGGGGGGGGGACTTGTCCCCCCCGCAGGGGTTCCGGGGGGACTATCCCCCCGGCTGGGGGGTCCGAGGGCCAGCGGTCCCCCAACAGGGGTTTCGGGGGCAGTTCCCCTGAAGCTAAAAACAGATGTAAAATTGCCTTGTAAAAGTATAGTAATTTCTAGTCAATATGGGTTGTTCATTAGGTGGATGATCTGACGGTAGAATGTATGTTTAGTTTAGGGTTTTTTCCCTAGAAGGCAACCCCTCTCTTTCTATGAGGTTATTGTATTGAGGCTATGGAATATGTGTGCATTCTCAGAACAAGAAACATATAGGTGAGACTATGAGAGAAAACAGAGGATATTACAACGGATCTGATGTAGGTTGTGTCTCTTCATTTTGCTAGATAATAGAAAGGAAGGATTGGCTATTTAGGGTGGATGTAGCCCGAACTGGGTGAACCACGTATATTTGTGTCTCTCTGGTTTTATGTTTTTGTGTTTTTCCACATATTATATGTCTTGCATTTTTATTTCATATATAATATTTTTCTAACATGTGTTATGATGGAATAGTCTAATTCCTGAATTAATTTCCTTGTTACATGTTGCAGATGAATTTTGGAGATTATAATTGATGGGATTGAAATTGTAGTTGTCATCAAGACAAATGCATTTATCTTTGCCATTGAACTATTAGCATTTTCATAAATGTTATATGAAGCAAAGGTTATTTCCTGAACCATGGCACTGTAATCATAACTTATTTGAATTTTTATTACTGTTTTTTATATCTCTTAGTATGTTTATGAATTATGTAAATGATTATGAGATAACATTTTACATGGTATGTTGTATGGATCTAGGTTCATGAACGTTATACATAAAATAATAATTGAAAAATTATTTTCTAGTATTTGCTTTGCACTTCTATATATTCCCTAATGTTCTGTAATGAATAATAATTAAAATGCATTTATGTTTACTCCGTCCTAATACTGAAACTTTTACCAGTCATTTCAATAATTCTTAGACAATGTTTTACATTGTGAAGTTGTATCTATTGCATTTGTTGTGGCTAGCATTTGAATCTGAATACAATTACACTTGTTATAACTATGTTGATAATTATTGAAGGTTGTTCGACCAGAAAGCGTGACTATTATGTTGCAGTTGTCTTTATTTATGAATTCTTGTACAAAAGCAAAAATGGCATACATCAATGTTTCATTGTATAGACTTTTCATTCTCCCAAGGATAAGAGTTTTCATTATGTAGGGAATCTTCCTAGAGTGAAATCACTGCACAACAACATTTGATGATAATAATAAATAATAATAATTATACATTGAACTATGGGATCTACTTATTCAAAGCATTATGAAAAACCTCCATATTATATTTTGTAATGGTCAATTGTAAATTAGCTTTTGTAAGTGATTTTCTTATAGACATATACAATTTGTTTACTTAAAGCAAGTAAGTATTACTAAAGATAGAAACATGTTTTTGTGTGGGAATATTTTTCTTGTGTGAAACCCATATGAAAGCTTATATTGTGAGTCATAAAAGTTACAATAGTCAATTGCAAATGAGAATTTGTAAAGTGTTATTGAATAAAGAACTAGTTGTGTAGAAGTGGTTGTGCATGTGCAGAGGCTATGGAAGGAACAAATGTGTTTGTGGAGTTAAGTCTATATACAACTTATGCTATATATAGAAACATCTTTCATTGTCAGATTTATTAATTAAATGACATTATTTAATAATAATTTTTACCAATTGCAAAAAAACAAACAAAAATAATAATGTTGTAGCTGGAGTTTTGATGGTGATTATAATCAATATGGAAGGCATATACTGCATATGCAAAAGAGGCAGAATTGTAAAATTGCGTTATATAGAAGAAGAAGAAAGGAGAAGAAGAATAAATGAAAAAACAAAACACTTTCATTGTGCGAAGTGTAGTTTCATCATTTTCGTACACGATCTAATCACAATAACGATTTGGTACCCTTATGGAAAAATGGATGGATTGACATGTAATTGGGAACGTAAATGGTATTTCCTTCAAACTGACATCAATATGGTAGTGGTTGTGATTGTTGAAAACCCATAATTTAATTTGTATCATACATGAAGTAATTTGTTTTTGAATATAGATTTTCTTTTAAACTATTGCTGCTATTTCTTGGAAACATTTGCTTTTCTGTTTTTAAATTGATGTTTATTTTGTAAAACAGATTTCACACATGGAATAGTACCATGTACCAGAAACAGAAAAAGAAAGAAAATTTATCACTAGCAACGATTACTCCAATACCAAAAATCCTACAATTTGATAACTACAGTCTGATTTTCAAAAAAACTGAGCTCGATTTTCTAAAATCGTGTTGAAATTACCTTGTTTTTGGCCATAATTTTTGCACATTTAGATTATGAAAATTATTTATGCTATTTGTCATAAATGCAGAATTTTCTATATTGAATTGTTATATGTTTGTAGTATCTTGTAGAAGGGATTTCATAGGTAGAATAGTAACAAGTGGTATTTGTTTAGCATATTGATGATCTATACCTATACTGCATTGAAAAAATTGTTGGTTGACCGAAAATTTTGAAAGTTCAGTACACCAATGGCTTGGAGAGAAAGGAGGGAAGTTATTTGCATTGATAATATTAACTCACTAGTGATTATCGATAAGATCTTTTAATGGTCGGATACATATCAACGATATGAAAATCTGTCTGTGTAGGTGAAGAACAAGGATAAGATTCGGTCTACCATATTATCGAATGTTGCATGAGTTCCAAAGGTATTTGATTTTAGAGAAATTGTTTATTTATGCATAGGTAGGTTTGATTTAGCAACAAAGGAAATTAGGATATCAACCAAATACACTGGTATTTCTTTGAGTTTAGAGACATTTAGGTGGCTATTGAAGCTATTGATTCTGAATATGTGATTAGATTTATCAAATGGAGATAGTCTTTTAGAATCACAGGAAGGTGGCTTGAAAATCATATAGCAGTTCACTTCGCCAGTTTCTGAGGTTCCTTCTCGTCTTTGCTCTCTAGATATCACTTTCTTTAGAGAACCATTTAGGGAATTTTTTTGGTTGTATGCACATTTAATGGGAAAAGAAACTACAACCATTTTTCCAAGTTCCATTCTCTATGTGCTTCATTACTCATATAAAAAAAATTGTATTCGATTGGGCTGATCTTATTTCAAATGAACTGTGTTTTCAATTAGTACATTTGTACAAGAGTAATAGGTTCTTCATGATGGCATATCTGATAACAACCCTCATTTTGAGTCATACTTTTGATGACTTGCCACATAACCCTAATTCCAATCTTGATAAAGAACTGATGCAGTTATGCTACCCCATTTTGTGGACGCAAGAAGTTATTTCAATTTTTTTTCTAATTCAGGATATTTTTGTAAAGCAACTTATTTGCATGATAAATGGATGAGAGCCCCATTGAATATCCGATGAAGCAAAAGTTTTCCTCTGGGTGAAAGGGATACATGAATGAAGAGGAAATAATATGATTAGTCAAGTTTATGGGTTTTGAGGTAAATCACTATTGCTTCCAAAAATTGTTATGGACAAGTATTTTGTTGCCAAATTATACAAACAATACTATGATTGGCAGGTTAAATTTGAATAGAAAAAAAGAAACAATTTATTTTGTTGCCATTTACCCTTGGGCGAGTAACCATGAAGAATGGAAGTTAGCTTGTAGATTTTGCCAAGTCTTTGCATTATTTTAGTTTAAAATAAGCTAAAGGCTTGCAAGACGTTGATCTAGAAGGTCTATTTGTCGAACATCTAAGTGAAATCAAATGCGAGATCTTGTTGAAAAAAGTTGCAAGTGAAACCAAAAAGAGTCATAGTACTACAATCAATAATGAAGAAGGAGAAATGATTACTAGAGAAATTGATGAAGAAGAAAGTATTAGCATTGAAACAAGGCATAAAGAAATAAGCAGAAAAGTTTCACAATCTTTTGTTTGCATATTCGAAACTACTTTGGCTTCATCTTCAAGTGAAAAAATACGAAAAAGTATCCAAGATGCATAGTGGATTCACAATCAGAGATTAGCTTCCGGAAATGAAAAGGAGACTCAATTGGAAAAATGAAAAAGTCCCCTACAAACAGGAAGCAATCAAGAAGCTATCAACAAGGAGATTAAAACTAAGTTACCTGATTAGGTAAGTAGTGCTTCAATGAAAACTAGAAAATAATGGAGCAAATTGCCAAAGAATTTTCTATTTTTGATGATCATTTTGTCACTTTTCAAGATGCAAACTATAGCAAGTAGAGTAAAATATTGAAAATTGAAAAGGTAAGGATGCATGGTAAAAAAATTATTGATACAGCAGAAATGAATCTTCATATGTTTGAAATTGCAACCATAGATGTTTTGAAATTGCATGAAGCTACCGGGAATGTGTTTGCAATGTCTATTGAGCAACGAAATTCAGAGAAACTGGTACTGAAAGAAATAATAGAGATGCTAGAAAATTCTTTAAATCCGAGTCCTTTGTTAATGAATCCAATCGTAATACAAACTCAAAAATCTGCAATTCCTATTGCTAGCACATCTCATGGATCTATCCGAGATTTGCAACTAGTTAATACAGTAAAATGTCATATAGTCAGTAATATGTGCCAAAGATTAGAAATCATTGAACATGCATGGTAAGTGGATTTTGTTCTGCTATAGTTAGCACAAGAAATCAACTCATTTATCGATTCGCTGAGAAGTAATGTTACCAAATACAAGAATTTTGTTAACAATGACTTATTTGATTTTAGTCAAAGGCTTGAATTGTTGTTTGATCTAGACAAGAAAAACAGAGAAGTGGAAAATGATAATCAAATGAGGCAATCAAAGTTGGATGGTCCAGAAGAATCGGTTTACTAGAAAACATTATTCATGAATGTAAGGGCATAAGCAATAGGAGAAGTGATGTGTTTTTAAAGGCGATGCAAATTGTTTGAGATCTAGATGACCAATGCATTATATGAAATTTTGAATTTCTTACAAAATTTACCTTAACATTTGAATTGGACAAGATAAAAGAGTCAATGGAAGAACAATTTAATGTTATAACTGATTTTAGAGTTCCAAAAAAAATGACAAATGGCTAGTTGTCTTTGTCAATATTAATGATAGGGAATTTGTGTTAATTGCTGAGTTACAAGACAAAGCGATGGAGATAGAAAATATATTATTTGATCAACATATAAGGCTATAGATTACAATGGGACTAATGAAAGCATTCATTAAGGCTAAATTGAAGACATTGGTTCAAGATTTCATGAATTCAGAAGGCAGTTGATAGTCAAACAATTATCCTATATGCATTACAGAAATTTTGAGGCCTAAAATGGGCCTCCTAAGGAAAATTATAAAATAATAGTGGAAATAATAAAATAAGATTTATATCATCAGATTTTAGAGGGAAAAATAAAAAAAACTACTTGTTCAACTCATATTTTCAACTTATCTCCCTACAATTTTACTTGAATTTCGGGCGAGAGCACTTGTTGGATGCATAATTTAATTCATCATCCAAGGTGTACCCATGTTGCATACATTCAATGGACTCTACTACACAAAAAAATGAGAAATACATGAAAAATGTGATTGCAATAATATTTTTCATGTATTTCTCATTGAAAGTATGTAACATGGGTACCCTTTGGATGAAGAATTAAATTTTGCATCCAAAGAGTGCTCCCACTCAAAATTTGAGTGAAATTGTAGGGGGGTAAGTTGAAAATATGAGTTGAAAAAATAGTTTTTTATTTTATTTTTTTCGTCTTTTTATGTTTTTACTCCAAAAATGGTGAATCATTCCCCATGGTTTGATATCAACATCTTGAATCTTATTGGTTCTTATAAAGTTGATTTTGGTTGTACGTTTTTGTTTTGAAGCCCATTTTTGACCTCAAAATTTCTCTAATGATTTCACAAATTGTAATTGCCTTTATGTCTTTGAATATTTGTTTTCTATTTACTAGTATTAAATCATTATGATTTGTTAATTTTACTAATTTCACATAGTCTACTTGTTGAATGTAGTTCCTTGTTTTCTTTTGTAGTTCTCTTTTTGCATATTATAATTCACACATTTACTTTTAGCGGATGCAGAAGTAATTACTTATAGAGAAGATGCGAGAATAACATATTGAGTGAGCTAATGAACTAAGCCATTGAACATTTTCATTAATGATACACGTGATTTGCGTTGAGAGTCAGATTTCTGAATGCTTAACATATGATCTTCTATGCATTTTTATTTTATTTATTTATTCCAATCATAACTATGATGATTGAAACATTCCCCAAGGGTTAGCTCAATTGGTCGACTTCTTGTTTCTAAGTACCTCGCAATTTGGGACATCACGTGGTAAAATCTCCTCGACACCCTTTGGGTTAGGCCTTGCTTGTTTAGTCGATGGGTAGATCCATTCAGGTTGATTTGCTTGGATTTTTCTCGTGGATGTAACGGACACCGAGTGTCCATGAAACACCCTTAAAAAACAAGAATATTTAATCATAAATTCACTCAAAAACACTAAAATAGATGCATTGGAAAATAACAAATCTAAACCTGATAAATACATACTCTGAAAATGCGGAGAGAAGATCGAGCAGAAGGATGCCGAGAGCATCAGAATTTGTTTTGCACATAGGCATAGCTCCTTTTTCCAATGATGTAGGAATCATACAAGATCTCGGGACGAGGACTATATGCCTGCACAGTAGATATGAAGAAGGATACATAGACCATACAAAGCATATGTATTTCCAAAGTTTCCATGAACGCAAGAAAGGACACCCAGTGGCTGATAGGCCCCTTCATTGGCAAGGGATGAACACACCCAAATGAAATCGATGACTTTCCCTCATGTTGGGCCATTTCCTATCAAATCTGAGCTCCCAAGAGTTAGATTTGTCCACACATTGGCCAGATCTGGACATATATACTCGATCTGGCATTACCATTTGCAGATCCACTACCTTTGAGTTAAAATGAAAAGGAGGGTTATCTGATGACATTGATAGTCTTGTTCATAGAGATTTTCTTCAAAACTGGGGAATCTTAGACACAGGTCTCAGTTCCATTGTGGTTGATCGACACTTAATGTAGAAAAATCTGACTTATTTCATGGGGATAAACATCAATATCCCATATCTGGTGCATATTGTTATAGATTGGGTTTTGTTTTTGTCTGATCTCATAATATCAGAGACCTTCTTAGCGAATCATCTCTTGAGGTGGGAAGATTTGTTTAAATCTCTTTGGTTTCGAGTTTTACCATAGCACGGAGATTGGGAGGAAAGGGTGGAGAACTGTGGCAAAGAATTGGAGGAGGCAGTATTGATCTTTGGCATCAACAAAACGAATATAATTAAGTCGGCCAATACTTCTATTATTCAGATAGGTTCTGTACAAATCATTGCAAGGACACACATGCAACGCAGGGGATTTGTAAAACGAATTGATCATCTCTATTTGAATCAATTCTGAGATTACAAAATCACGACAACATTAGGCATCCATTGTTTGGGGGTAGAGAACGTTTGTGGACACAAGCGATGTATTTCCTTGGGACTGCAAATTTCTTTTACTGGTGGCTGCCATGAGACAGGGTACTCAATGTACCAGATCTACAACAGTAATAAAGGTTGAGCAAGATCGCTCTGCAGCAGTGACCAATCCACAACTCGATCTAAAAGAACCCACATCAAAACCATTTCAAGGGATACAAATCACTCTCTTTATCAGACCTATTGAAGGGAATTATGTCTGAATTAAGATTGGGCATTGGGAGGATATAAAAACTCTCAAAGGATTCAAGAAAAGATGGTCATACCAGCTAGTATAAAACTCCTGATCCATGCAGGAAAAGAACCACAGGAGGATCTCAAGTTAAAGGATTATAACATCGGTTGCAACTCAACAATATTCCTTACTTCAAGACTATTAGGAGGCTACCCTAGGATAACCTCCAAAGGACCTTCTACCTTCAAAGATGCAATCCTGGTTCCTGCTAGTTCCTACATCATGGAGAAAATGACTTAGATCCTTGCTTAAACAATTACTATACCTGAGGTAAATGAGATACATGATGATTTTATAGATAAAGAAGTGATTTGCAGATTTAATGGGTTTTGGCCCAACCCAAAATCCCTTCGCCAAAGGATTTTCTCCATGTGGACAGCAAATTGTGACATCCACTTATGCTCAAAAGCTTTTTGATTGTGAAGTTTGACATAGTTAAAGAAAAGGAATATGCATTGTATGAAGGACCATGGTTTTGGGGTAATGCTGGTTTTTTTATGACATCATGGTTTCCATATTTTGACACAAATACCATGGTGGTTTCCAAAATTTTAGTGTGGGTAAGGTTATATAACCTACCTTTGCATTTTTGGCACAACAAAGTATTAGAAGGTATTGGAAATGTCCTTCGGAAATTCTTAAAAGTAGATGGCAATCGACTTACTAAGGATATCTTCACATTCGCTAGAATTTGTGTGGAGGTTGACCTCAGTCAAGGCTTACCAGATCACATACTGTTATACCACAACAATTAGCAATGGTCCCAAAACCTTGACTATGAGAATATGGCCTTTAGATGTTGTATTTTTCAACAAACTAGTCATCTACAAAGTGCCTTCCCAAAAAACAAAAAAGACGGAAAAAAGACAACCACTAAAGTAGAAAGGATGGCAGTTTTCTGCCACTCAGGCAGTTGATATAGAAGAGGAAGAACCCACAGAAAATACCACAAACAACACAACTCAAGAAGAAGAACTCCCTAGAAACACCTTAGTCATTATTGCACAGACCACCCAGAACAACTCACAAAAGGACGAGAACCAGAACTGCTCTGCTTTAATTCCAAGGCCATCCATCCCACAATAGAACAATGAACATCCCACTCCAGGGAAATAGGTCAGTGGAAGAAAGCGAACACATGGATCAAAAAGCTTAGACTTTGACAAAGAAATTCCATCTACTACCAAAGAGACTCAAATGTCTATTGTAACATCCATACCCAACACTGGTGGTTGGCGAAAAGTGGAAAAAAAGAAAGGTAGGAAATAATAGATTAGTTTTATTGGAGATTTTCTATTGATCCTGAGAAATCATGACATGATTATTATGCATATGCTTTTTTATCATCTACAACATGTAAGTTTTCTCATTATGAATAAAATTATGATTTTTCCTTGGGGCAAAAAACTATGATGATTGAAATTTGAAACTCGATGTTGTTCTTGTAGCTCTAATTTTATTACTTAATGTTACCTAATTATGCTTTGAACATGTGTATTATTTCATTGATAAATATATTCCAATAACATGAAACATGAGAATAGTTCGTTTTGCTATGAAACATAAATAATGTCCATTTTCATCATATTTTTGAATTTGTCCAGAGCACAGTACTTCGGGAAGTTTTTTTATTTATTTTTTTCTTTGTATCTGTGTATTGTACACAATGGAAGTTTTTTCGAAATGAAAATGATATATTAATTTAACGCATTTCCAATTTAACGTATTTCGAAAGGAATACAATATATCAATTTAACGCATTTCCAATTTCAATTGGCCTTGTGCTACACTATGTAACCTTTAATGGATTAGTTAGGGGGGAGCTTTTTGTAAAGATATTTGCTTGTATAGGAAGATTCCATTGCATGGAGTACAAAGATCTGGATGATGAAAACTTCAAAGCTTCCTCCACACAGTGGACTTAATCTGTAGTTCTACGCATATGCCTATTTACACAAAAATAACTATAAACAAGGCTTTGATTGTGCAAAGAGCACAACCTTTAATAATTTAATTAAAAAAGTTTTTTTTTGCAAATGGAATTGATTTTGCCGAAGTGTGGAAACCATAGTCGATCTGCAAAAGGTCTTCGCTCACATTTGTGCTTATGCGGAGATAATAAAATCCACAGGAATGCCTTGTACAATAAAACTTTGGACTGTACTTCTACAACTTGCATTTGAAATGTATTGACATTAGGTTATTGGCAAAGAAATATCCACATTAGACTATTAATTAGAATGGACATTAAACATGTTGCGGTTTCAAATTTGAATAGACCTTCCCATTCTATCGATTAACTCAACTAGTAACAATTATACGTTAATATTAACATTTTAATGCTTTCAAAACCATAACAAAAACTTCAAAGCTTTACATTTTGTGTCAACTTTGAGAATACACATTAATATTAATATTTCAATGCTTTGAAAATCATGATTTTATATTTAATATTTTAATGCATTGAAATAATGCAAAGTCGGATAACATTGCGAAGTGATAACCATTTTTTTCGTATATATTGAATTGGGTTGCCAATGAAACCTTGTTGATAGTGTGAATATAATTTCTCAGTTCATAATAAAAAAAACAAGTACATTTATGTAATTATCAAGCTTTCTCAAGAGGAAAAAGTATTCTATGAAGCATTTCTTGTGCGAATAGACAATGTGCGGAGAATGTGACAGGGATGGATGTATGGAAGTAGAAATGTAGCAATATGTACCTGCCTACTAAGCAATTAATAAATAAAGTGTGTAGTTAGGACATGTCTATTAATTCAATTAATAACAATTTCAAATGTCAATTACTAATTGAAGGGTGTTATTGAGTACGGAAGTAACTGCGTTGTGTGGAGATACTTTTACAAATTTTCAGATCATATATTGTATATCATATGAATGTTTACAGAGAACTCAGTATGTGCGGGAGAACGGGGAATATTATTATCTTTTGTTGTATGGAGCTTTTACTATGCAGAGTAGTAGTATGTGCAGGAGAGTAATTGCATAGAGATTTGATTTTAAAGCTATGAATATTTATGGAAGACCAGGTATGTGCAGGAGAACATAATGATTAACATTGTTAATTTCCATTGTGCGAGATGGTGCATAGGATATTATTAAACTATTAATGTTAATATGTGAGATTTTTGCACACAATGGATTTGCTGTGAAATGTAGCACTTATGAATTTGTATTATATTGGAAGCATATGTGTTTTCTATTGACAATAAAAAATATAGAAAATGGGGTATGTGTGGGGGATTGAGGGGTTTCATGAGTGCTCTAAAAATGTGTTATTACTTTAAGCATTAGTGTTAAAAATGTATATTCGCAGAGGACGCGGTATATGTGGGAGATTTCATTGTGTGGAGATTTTACTGTGTTGTGTGAAGATTTTACTTTGTAGAGCTTTTATGTTTCATTATGCAGAGCTTTGACTGCACAGAAGATAGGGTTTGCTTTTCAATTTCCTGGACAAATCTCCACTTAATATTTCATTGTGCAGAGATACTTTTGAAAATTCCAAATTGTATATTGTATATCATATGAATTTTATAGAGAACGGGGTATGTGTGGGAGAACGGTGTAGAAAATTTGTATGTAGGTTAACCCGATAATGCAATATAAATTAAAGTGGAATACTATAACCTACTTCTACTATCAATTTGTGGAAGCTTAAAGATCAAGCTAAACAATAGAACCAAAAGAAGAAGAATCAATGGCACAATACACATGAAAATACTTTAGGGAAAGCCTTAGCTAAAAACCCCACTATCTGTATTATCATACAAGGTGGAAATACATAGGAATTATACAAAGCCTTAGCTCTCAGAGCTAGCTAGCTCTCCGTACAATCCTCACAGATGCTCATAGGAAATATTGGCTACTCTCTAGCCTTGCTCTCTGCCCTCCAAGCTCCTATTTCCTTGCGTTGTTCCTTGTGGATGATCTTCACCTCACCAAGTGGAAAACTCATCTACTAAGTGGAAAATCACATGATCTCACACACAGTCAGAATTGCGCAATCCTCAAGGAATGATGCCTTGACTGCATGCATGAATTTTCTTTATAAGAAAACACATGCAACTAATAGTACACTTTCCTTGACTTTAATCTCAACTGGGTCTTTCTTGGAATAGACATGCCTAAGTTTCTGATGTGGGAATCTTCAGTTAACTATGGTACATTAGTTGAGTGCATGCATGCAACAACTGACTATTAACTCACCATTAGTTCCTCAAACAGTTTGGGACTAATTTAATTGGACTTAAATCAGTAAACTGAATTAACTAATTACAACTCAAATATAACTCAATCTTATCTCCTTAATTTAAGGGATAACTCTTGCATGACTTGAGAAAGACTTCTAACTTGAATTTCTCCAACTAATTGAGTCAAAATAACTTAATTAATTATTTCCAAGTAGCTGTTAAAACTAAGTTCAATTTTAATTCACAATTTAATTCAAGGACAAATTAAATTGGAATATTCTTGTTGCCATATTTCAACACTCCCTCTCAACAAGAAAGGGATTATCTGCCACCCTGATCCTGTCTCTATGGAACTCAAATTTACACTTTGACAATGCCTTTGTCAAAATGTCAGCATCTTGCTCCCCTGTCGAAATATACTGCAGCAACATGATCCTTCCATCATCAGTAGCTTGATTTACCTTGTAAAGCCAACGGGAACTCACAACTGACTTGTTCTCCGGTCTCGGAATCACATCCCAAACACTGTTATGAACTATGGAGTCATACTCCTCCACCATAGCATCAACCCAAATCAG
Organism: Pinus tabuliformis; assembly: GCA_031772625.1. Lineage (NCBI taxonomy): Eukaryota > Viridiplantae > Streptophyta > Pinopsida > Pinales > Pinaceae > Pinus > Pinus tabuliformis. The sequence continues at coordinate 1,654,416,427 of CM062816.1, forward strand.
CTGCTGCACTACTTCCTCAAAGGAAGGTGGCTCGGTCTCAACACATTTCCCAACAAGGGCCATGTATCCAGTGCACCTCTCAGGCGATCTCCTCTGTCTGCGCTGAGAAGATGGTGCTCCCACATTCTCTCTCACATCCTTCAACAATCTGTCAGCTTCTCTTGTGCGCTTTCTTCCATCTCCAGAAGACTCTACTTGAGTGGACGTCTCCACTCCTGGAACCTCTGCATGCAGCTGCTTTGCATTAGTCTGAGGCTCCTCCTTCTTAGGAACCAACAGTTCCTCCATAGGTTGTTGTTGGAGCTCCCTCTCAGGGGAAAATCACATGGCCTTCCGCTCATCAAACTTGAGATCTCTGTGAACCACTGTCCTCTAATTGGTAGGCAAGTACACCCGATAGTTGTGAGGTGTATCAGTGTACCCCACAAATATCTGCAACTCTGTTGTCGACTCAAGCTTCTTCCGTGCATCCTTTGTCACATGGAAATATATTGATGAGCCAAAGATCTTGAAGTGACCCACATCTGGTCTCTTACCGGAGAAAGCTTCCTCTGGTGTCTTCATCTGAAGTATGCGATGCAAGCTTGTATTCTGCAAATAGACCGTTGTGTTGCATGCCTCAGCCCACAAGTGAAGTGGTATGCCTTGGTCATGCAACATTGCCCATGCTGCCCCTACAATACTTCTGTTCTTCCTCTTGACCACCCCATTCTGTTGTGGGTTATGAGGTGCCATCAACTGTCATTTATTTCCTTCCGTTGCACAGAAGTCCTTAAACTCTTGAAAGACATATTCTCCACTGTTGTCGCTTCTCAAGGCCTTGATCTTCTTCCCTGACTCTTTCTCGACCAAAGCTTTGAACTCACAAAACTTTGTGAAGGTTTGGTCCTTCTTTTGCATGAAATAAATCCAACATTTACGAGAATAATCATCAATGAATATCACATAGTACCTTTGCTCCACTGTGGATGCTGACGAGAATGGTCCACACACATCAGTATGAACTCTCTCTAAGACAGCCTCTACTCGACTGTCTCGATCATGAAAGGAAGAATTGGTGTACTTTCCCAAGGTACAACCTTTGCATGTGTCAACTTGCTCAAGTTTACCTTTGGGAAGTCCTGTAGATATCTGTTGCATTATCTTCAAAGCCCCATGATGCAAATGGCCCAACCACTTGTGCCACAACTCACCAATGTCTTGGCTTTGCACCAATTATGCTTTCGTACTCAATGTTGCATAATCATCTACCTCTAGTTTATAGAGATTATTCACCTGAATCCCTATCCTCTTGGTCTGACCCGTGGCTATGTGTCTTAGGAACGCCTTTCCTTTACTGAAGACAACATTGTAGCATTTGTCCCCCAACATCGTGACCAATACCAAGTTCTTCTTTAGTCTAGGCACATTCTTCACATCTTTCAAGGTGATAGGAGCTCCATGCTCCCTCTGAAAAGCAACCGTGCCCACTCCTGAAACACTATACCTTTCATTGTCACCCATCTCTATGTGCATCTTGAGGTCTTTCTCCTCCAAGGCATTGAATAAATTTTTATCATCAGTCATATGGAATGAGGCTTCACTGTCAAGATATCAAACACAACCCATCATCGATGACACCATGCATGCAATGAGGGTAAAGTCCATTTCGTACTAAGAGGCTAATGCCTCACCTTTCGATGCTTCCGAGGATCCCTTCTTGGACTTCTTCGATGGCCAATTAGTTTCATAATGTCCCATATTGTGACAATTAAATCATTTCACTTTAGACATGTCACCATTCTTCCCTCCATGAGAAGAATTCGATTTGGAATGGGAAGCCTTCCCCTTCCCTTTCCTTGCCTTACTTTCTAAGGCTAGATTTTGTTCATCATCATTCTTGGATGAAGAACCATCTCGTGTGCTCCTCCTGATCTCCTCCTGCATAAGATCACAGTCGTTCCCAATCCAGCAGTTTCTCCCTTCCATTCACAAATTTTTGGTAGCTATTCCAACTCTTTGGAAGGCCAAGGAGAGCGAGGCTCACGATATCATCATCAGCAGTAGTTATTCCCACACTGCCAAGCTCATCTTTGTAGGTGGTGAGCTTGTTCAGATATGTGGAAATACTATTGCCCTTCTCCATCTTGATTCTTCGAAGCTTATCCTTGAGCACCAACTTCCTCTGGTCACTATTGTTCTGGTTAAGGTCCTTCAATGTCTTCCACATTGAAAATGGAGTATCCTTTCGATGGAGACTTGAGACAATATGGTCCCGAACTCCCTCAAGGATGATCTGTCTCACCTTCGCCACACACTTCTTCCACTTAGCCAACTCTTGTGCATTAGTTGAAGTTGGCTTTGGGATTTCTTGATCAATGAATTCCTTCAAGCCATTGTATTCTAATACGTCCTCCATTCTATCTTTCCATGCTATGTAATTCGAGCTACCTTCCAAGGCATATTTTAGTCTCAAGCCATAGAATGCCATTGGCCAACCTTGAAGTATGATATGAATTCGATTTGCACCTGCAACCTCAAACTTCAAAATTTGAATTCTCTTCTCAGTATACTGTTCACAGCTCCGATACCATGTAGAAAATTTCTACAAAACCTGGCTCTGATACCATGTAGAAAATATGTATGTAGGTTAACTCAATAATGCAATATAAATCAAAGTGGAATACTATAACCTAATTTTACTATCAATTTGCAGAAGCTTAAAGATCGAGCTGAACAATATAACCAGAAGAAGAAGAATCAATGGCACAATACACATGAAAATACTTTGGGGAAAGCCTCAGCTAAAAACCCCACTATCTATATTATCATACAAGGTGGAAATACATAGGAATTATACAAAGCCTTAGGTCTCACAGCTAGCCATCTCTCAGTATAATCCTCACAGATGCTCACAGGCAATCTTGGCTGCTCTCCGCCATCCTCTCTACCCTCCAAACTCCTATTTCCTTGCATTGTTCCCTATGGATGATCTTCACCTCACCAAGTGGAAAACTCATCTACCAAGTGGATGATCACCTGATCTCACACACTATCAAAACTGCGCAATCCTCAAGGAATGATGCCTTGACTGCATTCATGAGTTTTCTTTATAAGAAAACACATGCAACTGATAGTACACTTTCCTTGACTTTAATCTCAATTGGGTCTTTCTCAGAATATACATGCTTGAGTTTCTGATGAGGGAATCTTCAGTTAACTATAGAACACTAGTTGAGTGCATGCATGCATCAACTGACTATTAACTCACCTTTAGTTCCTCAAATAGTTTTGAACTAATTTAATTGGACTTAACTCAGTAAATTGATTTAACTAATTAGAACTCAAATATAACTCAATCTTATCTCCTTAATTTAAGGGATAACTCTTGAATGAATTCTAACTTGAATTTCTCCAACTAATTAAGTCAAAATAACTTAATTAATTATTTCCAAGTATTTTTTAAGACTAAATTCGATTTTAATTCACAGTTTAATTCAAGGACAAATCAAATTGGAATATTCTTGTTGCCATATTTCAACAAACGGGGAATTTTAATTATGTTTTGTTGTGCAGATCTTTTACTGTGTGGAGTACGAATTGAGAAAGCATGTCCAGATATAGTGTGTGTGGAAGAAGCTCTGTAGACTTCGTTGTGTGGAATAAGGAAAAAAATCAGTATTTATAACTAAAACATTACCAATAATATCATCTAAATCTTTGTTTTCACATTTCTCGAAGCTTGAAATATTTAAATATTTAGGAACTTGACTTCAACTCGATATTTCCAAGCTCACTTTCGATTAGTGGTCCCTACACAACATATTCCTCGACATTCACATTGCCATTATACAAAATTTCATTGTGCACACTCCATTGTGTCGACCTCTACACATTAATTTTCTGTACAATTATTCAATTTTTATAATGTTCCAGATATCTCATTCTGCTCCATTATATAATTACAAGGGAATAAATGGATGTGCAGTCCTAATGTGTGTAATGATTAACCATTAATACACATTGACTATATTAACTATAATCATTAACTATATTCTTATGTTATAATATTAATAGACCATGCATTTGGTGAAAGTAATGGATCAAATGAATTTATAAGAATAATCAAGGGCACCTTAAAACAATATCAATACTTGTAGTAAGAGCACTCACATTTTATCCTATCTGAATAAAAGCATAGGATGTATCATAACTACTCACATTGGTGGAGTCTAGCTTAGAGCGTGTATGGAGGAAGTCTATCTAAAGATAACGTGTATGGAGAAAGTTGTGCAGACGTTATTGTGTAGAGCAAGCATGGGCTGAGACAAAAATGTGGGTGAAATGTGGACCCCACTTAATTAGTTGTAGAGGCAGGAAGATACACATTATTTATGACTAAAGTATTAGCAACAATCATATAATCGCAGTATTTGAGTAAAATTGTAGGGAGATAAGTTGAAATTGTGAGTTGAAATTGTAGTTTTTTATTTTTTTAGTCTTTTCACCTTTTTACTCCAAAAATGGTGAATCATTAGCCATGGTTTGATATCAACATCTTGAATCTTATTGGTTCTTATAAAGTTGATTTTGGTTGTACGTTTTTATTTTGAAGCCCATTTTAACCTCAAAATCTCTCTAATCATTTCAAAGATTGTAATTGCCTTTATGTATTTGAATATTTGTTTTCTGTTTATTAGTATTAAATCATCACGATTTGACAATTTTACTAATTTCACATAGTCTAGTTGTTGAATGTAGTTCCTTGTTTTATTTTATAGTTCTCTTTTTGCATATTATGATTCACACATTTACTTTTGGTGGATGTAGAAGCAAGTACTTATAGAGAATATGCGAGAATAATATACCGAATGAGCTAATGAACCAAGCCATTGAGCATTTTCATTAATGATACAAATGATTTGCGCTGAGAGTTAGAGTTCTTAATGCTTAACATATGATCTTCCATGCATTTGTATTTTATTTATTTATGTCAATAAAAAATATGATGATTGAAATACGCCCCAAGGGTTATCTCAGTTGTTCGACTTCTCATTCCTAAGCACCTCCCCAGTTGGGAGGTCACGGGGTCAAATCTCCTCGATGTCCTTGGGGTTAGGCCCTGCTTGTTTGGATGGTGGGTAGATCCCTTTGGGTTGATTTTCCTGGAATTTTCTTGTGGATGTAGCGGCCACCGAGTCTCCATGAACCACCCTTAAAAATAAAAGATTTAATCATAAATTCACTCAAAAAATACTAAAACAGATGCATTAGAAAATAACAAGTCTAAACCCGATACATACATACTCTGAAAACTTGGAGAGAAGATCGAGTGGAAGGATGGCGAAAGCATTAGAACCTGTTTTATGCATAGGTGTAGCTCCTTTGTCCAATGATCTGGGCATCATAGAATATCTTAGGATGGGGACTAGATGGCCACATAGTAGATTTGAATAAGGATACACAGACCATGCCAAACAGATGTATTTCCAAAATTTCCGTGAACACAAGCATGAAAACTTAGTGGCTGATAGGCCCCTTCATTGGCAAAGAATGAACACACCCTTACGAAATCAACAACTTGTCCTCACATTAGGCCATTGCCTATTAGACCTGAGCTCCCAAAAGTTAGATCTGTCCACACATTAGCCAGATCTGAACATATATACTCGATCTGGCATTACCCTTTGCAGATCCACTACATTTGAGTTAAAATACAAAGGAGGTTTATCGAAGAAGACTCATAGGCTTATTCATAGATGTTTTCTTCGAAGCTGGGGAATCTCAGACACAGATCTCGGTTCCATTATGGCTGTTCAGCTCTCAATGTGGATGAACCTGACTTATTTCATGGGATATGAATCAATATCCAAGATCTGGTGCATATTGTTATAGATTGGGTTTTGGTTTGGTATGATCTCACAATATTAGAGACCTTCTTAGCAGATCGACTCTCAAGGTGGGAAGATCTAGTTGAATCTCTTCGGTTCCAAGTTTTACCATAGCGCAAAGATTGGGAGGAAATGGTGGAGAACTGTGGAAAAGAATGGGATGAGGCAGCCTCAATCTCTGGCATTGGTACAACGAATATAATGAAGTTGGACAGCACTTCTCTTATTTAGATCAGTACTATACAAATCAATGAAAGGACACATGAACAACGCAGGGGATTTGGAACACAAATCGATCATCTCTCTCTACATCAACTTTGGGATTACAAAATTAGGGCAACATTATGCATCCACTATTTGGGGGTGGAGAAACGTTTGTGGCCACAGGCGATGTATTGCCTTGGGACTGCACATTGCTTTTGCTAGTGGGTGCCTTGAGATAGGGTACTCAATGTACCAGATCTACAACAAGCAATAAAGGTTGAGAAAGATCGTTATGCAGCAGTGAACAATCCACAATTGGATCTGAAAGAACCCACATCAGAACCATTTGAAGGGATACATATCACTCTCTTTATCAGATCTATTGAAGGGAAATTTGTTTGCATTAAGATTGGGCATTGGGAGGAGAAAAAACTCTCAAACAAAGGATTCAAGAAAAGATGGGCATACCAACTAGTATACAACTCCTGATCCATGCAGGAAAAGCACTGCAAGAGGATCTCAAGTTAAAGGATTATAACATTGGCTGCGACTCAACAATCTTCCTTACTTCAAGACTACTAGGAGGTTTCCTTGAGACAAGCTCCAAAGGACCTGCTACCTTCAAAGATGCAGTCAAAGGGAAGATGGAGCCCCAAATCCAAATAGAATAGAGAGCCACTATTCATTTTAAAATTAAAATAAAAGTGATTTTGTGAGTGGTCATTGCATTGGTGAGTGCTCTGGCATTGTCACCATTATGTTAGCACTCTACTAAATGATGCGAGAATTGATGTGGTTGTAGGACACTGTTATGTTAGTGTTTTGTTCAATGATGTGGGAATTGATGTGATTGTAGGTTGTTTGCATAGGCTCTGGGGAGGGGGAGTGGGCTAAACAAATTTTGAATTAATATTATTATATTTCCTTTTGCGGGGGACAAAGTATGTGCGGGAGAGATGGAGTCCTTTACATAGTGAGTGTTGTGATATTGACAACGATGCGGTAGTTGGTACAATTTCGTTATACGAAACATTTCTTGTGTGGAGCATGAAGTATGTATGGGAGAAATGGGGTCTTTTGCATAAATGGGGGTGCTAAATAAACTGTGTAATGAATGTGTAGAAGGCTTTGTCTTTTTTAATTGTTATTTAGGAACATTTTTAGTAACTACGGAAGTAGTTGTATGAATGTGGTTGTGCGAAGCTAGTTCTTGATGCCATTTCAAGACATTATTATGTTAATGATTTGTTCAATGATGCGATAATTCATACGGTTATAGTTTGTTTGCATAGGCCTCAAGGGTGGAGATGAATAAATGTCAAATTAATATTATTGTGTTTCCTTGTTCGGGAGAGCCGAGGTCCTTTGCATAGTGAGTACTGGGTTCATTATGCAGAATGTTTACTATGTAGAGGATGGAGTATGTGTGGGAGAATTGGGATCTTTTATGTAGACAAGGTTGATAGAAAATTGTGTTTTCAATCCTTGTGAAGAAAAAGTGTTGTTTGGTAAAATGAATGTGTAAAAGGCTTTGTATTTTTTAATTATTATTTAGGAATGTTTTTCGAAAGTACGGAAGTAGTTGTATGAAGGTGGTTGTGCAAAGCTAGCTGCTTAGAGGTATCATGTGTAGAGTTTCAAATGTCAATGACTGATCAAAGGTCATTATTGAGTGCGGAAGTAGTTGTGTGAATGAAGTTGTGTGGAGGTTGTTGTGCATATGTTATGTAAAAAATTTATGCAAAGTTTACTAAGATAATAAATATACAAATCCCTTTTGTAATTCTTATTTAGGGACATATTTTACAATGTATAATCATTAATTAATATTAGTTTCGAATGTCATGGATGTAGTTGTACAGATGAAGTTGTCCGGAGATGGTTGTGCATGTGTGGAGGTTATGCAAAGAACAAATGCATGTGTGAAATCTATGCAAAATGAGGGAATTGTAGAGGGGTCTTTTAATTGTAATGCATTTTGATATTAGTTTTATTATTAATAGATTTTGTGGGATGCAGAAGTGAATATAATGAATGCTTGAAAGCTTTTACAGAAGTGCATAAAATGAAAGCTTGAAAGATTTTTGCACACAATGGACTATGTTGTTTGGAGGTAGTGTGTGTGAAGAAAAAATGCTTATTTCCACAATATGTAGGACTTACGTTTATTAATATCAATTTCAATTGTCAATGAATGATGGAGGGGCGTTGTTGAGTCCGAAGTTGGTTATGCACAAGAATTTTTTTGGTTTTGTTTTTTCACATGTGAATTTGTGTTATGTTGAAAGTGTACAAAAATTAGTCAGTGAATTGAATTCTGAGATGACTTGTATTTATCTGCAACTCTGTTTTCTATTAATCAGAGGGTAGACATCAGGATGATGAAAATATGGATGATGGTTTTATCTTTGTACCTTGTTTCAAATGAAAAATATTGGTAGATGGTTATTTCTAGGGAAAAGAGATCGTAAATAGTTGAAATAAATAGTATAGTGAGGGAGAAATGTTATTTGTAGTGATAGAGAAAATAGAGGGGCATTTGCTCTTTGCAAATTGTGTTTAAGAGCTTGGAGTATTGTCTAAGGTTCTATTGCCTTACATAAAATGTTATCTACAAAGCTAGGCTTGGACAATAGTAGTAGTGTAGAGATACAAAAGTTGTACAATACTACAAACTTCTAAATTGATTTACCTTTGCTAGTTTCTTGTTCGCATTTGGAAATACTGCAAGTTTTTGGTTCGCCAAGCTTTTCTCTATGATAATCTACAAGCTTTGGTTTTCTCTACAATAATATACAAGTTTTTTTGTACAATACTGCGAAACATGATTATATCAAGTTATTTGTAAATCAAATTTGGTTTGGTTTTATAGAGTAGTGGGGAGTAGGTGCCAATCATATTCATCATAGAAGGTAACTTTACTCTTTTATGGCTATAATTGATAGATTTACAAGTTTTAACTTTGAGTAATTAAATTATTTTTTCATTTGGAAAAATCAAAGAGTTTAAAATTAAATGTGTCTGTGCAGAATAAGGTTTGCACTGCATCATAAATGTGTGTCAAATTTTTCTAGAATAGTTGTGTCGGGTTATTTGTAAATAAAATTTGGTTTGGTTTTATGAAGTAGTGGGAACAATTATCAATTCGATTCACAGTGGAGAGTAGTTGAATATGTGTTAGCATAATATATATTTATGAATTTCATTATGCACTTGACTATTTGTAGCTATTATTGATGGCGTTCTTTACAGAGGCTACAATTCTACCCAGATAACAAAATTAGGTCTGGAATCTAGTGAACTGTTTTTGAAGAAATCTAGTCTTGGGAGTATTTCATTCATCTTTTATTTTATGGTGGATATAGATTTAGCACCCTCAAGAATATTTGGGGCACCGAAAATTCACCTTTGTGATCTCATTAGACTACGATATTATTGATAGCTTTACAGGTTTTCAAAATTGATTGGAAAAACAAAGGAAATATAGGCACGTTTCCGATAAAATACGGCAGTGATTTTTTGTAATTTGAGGCTACAAAACAACGAAAAGAATGGTTTGCAATGATTTTTTTAGTATTGGAAAATTTGGTGATGGGGTTTTTGATGATGTTGAATCTATTTCCACTATTACAAAAACTGATTCAAATGCTTCTGTTGTCAGGTTTTTACTAAACAAACAAAAAAAAACTAATGATTTTTGGCTATGTGGACGAACTTATCGGTTCGATAGACAATTTCTATTATTGCATATCATAAATTTTTTATTCTTATGGTAGGCATATCAGTGATCATGAAGCAAGAGAAAAGTGTGAAGTAAATTCACAAGATGCTTTTATAATTTCAATTTTTTTTCCTATTAATGGCTGTAAAACTTGACTTTGTTATCTTTAGTTGCTATTTATTCAGAGCATCATGTGTAATGATTTTTCACATGAGTAATAGTAACAATCAATGTTTGTGAAGAAAATGGAGAATTGTAAAGTGAAAGGACATTTGAATACATTATTAATTAAGAGAGTTTTGCTTTCCCTTGCAAATGAAAAATGGGTAGTAGGCAAGGAAAAGATGTTAATTGCAGTGATATGGTTAACTCATTTGTTGAGATAAATGATAGCTTTGATTGGTTTAGAACTTATGAGCGATATGTGAATCTGTCAATGAAATATAAAATAAGCGAAAATATTTGGAGAATTGGATTGGTGAATGTTGGGTGTGTTCCAGAGGTCTTTGATTTTAAAGAAATTATTTATCTCTGTGCAACTAATTTTGATTTCAGAAAGAGGGAAATTAAGCTAGGAGCGATAAAGGTTTCTTTGAATCCCAATGTATTTAGATTGTTATTCAAGTTACCAGAACCAAACAAGCATTTAGAATTGTTCATTGCATATAGTTTCTTGGAGGCAGAAGGCCGAAAAATTGACATTATGCAAGTTTTGATATTCATTTTGATCTTTCTCTTTTAGATATTTCTTTGTTTAGGAAATCGTTTAAGGATTTTTGTTGGCTATTTTCCCGTGTAGTAGGTCTATAAAGTACATCACATGTCCTCAAACGTATTTTTTATGTGATTTATGAGACATACAAAAATAATTGTACGATGTTATTTATGAGACATACAAAAATAATTGTACGTTCCATTGGGCTTGTGTCATTTTGAATTTAGTCATTTAGTTACATAGAATACCCAAGAACAATTGGTTCTTTATTATGTCATATCTTATAAGACTTCTTGTGTAAAGGCGTGTGTTTGACAGGTTTCCCTATAATCCTATATTCAAGTTTCACGAGGAACCAATGCAATTATGGTATCCTATATTGTGGAAGCATGAAGATTCTTTAAATTTTTTTCTTAATTCAGGATGTGTTTGTGAGGCAAGTATATTGCATGGTAACTGGACAAGATCCTTCTCAAATATTTGCAAAAGTTAGGCTTTCTTACTTCGTAAGGGGGAACATGAGTAAAGGGAGAGCAATACTATTATATGAATTTATGGATTTGAGGATAGGCCATTTATTTTTCCAATCTTTGTTCTAGATAAGTATTTTGTTGTTGAAGTATGTGGGAAATATCGTCATTGGTTGTCTATATTTGAACAAAAGAATAAGAGATAATTTATTTATTTTTCGTTTACTATTAGAAAAGTGATTGTGAATAATATGGCTCACATTCTCATTTTTTAAAAGTCTTTGGATGCTTTCAACTTAAGTGAAGTTGAAGCTATTAAAGGATTTGATAGAGGAAGAATTTTCACAGAACACCTTGAGTCTATGAGATACGGGAACTTGTTTCCGAGAAGTAGAGAGCAGAGTGAGGAAAGTCACGGTGTATAAAAAAATATCAAAAGCCACTAGTAGATGCTGGAAAATTTGCTAAAAAGAGAACATTACAATGAGAGAAAGATCTAAGAAAAGAGGTGCAAAACCTACGTGGCAATCTCAATCTTGTAGACATAGTACTAGTGCGACTTTATCTACTAGAAAAAAAAAAAAAAAAACTACTGGAAATGAAAAATTGGTTTCCGCTAGGATATCAGGTGGTAGAGATGATGAAGGATCTCTTCATCGAGCAACTTGAAAAATAGCACACATGAATGAATCATTTAGATCCAAGAGTGTGCTTGATCTAAGAATAATGGAGGAAATTGTTGAAGAGGACATTATTTTCGATGACCATTTTGACACATTTCATAATGCAAATTATGACAGGGGTGTTAAGAGATTGAATATTGAAAGATTTAACTTTTCGATAGCAAGGTTGTTGATCATAGGGAATTGAATGCTGATATGCCTTTGGTTGCAATACTTGGGTTGATGAAATTGCATCAAGCTGGTGGTGAAGCACTTGCAAATTTTGTTGTTCGTTAACATGAAAAAAATTAAAAGTCGAAGGAAAAAATAAAAGAGCTAGAATATGTTATGAGCACGCATCCTTTGTTGAATACTCCACTAGCAATAGGCAAACTACCATTGGCAATTTCTACTTCTAGCAGATCTAATAGATTTGAGAAACATGTCAATATTCTGAGTGTAGTGAAATCGTTTATCATTAACAATATATCCGAAAGATTGTGGATTGTTAAATTTGCATGGAAAGTTGCTTTTGATCTATGACATTTAAAGTAGAGAACTAGGTATTGCATTGAATTGGTCAAAAGTGAGCTTAAGGGAGACAAGGAATTCATGGGTAGTGACGTATTAATTTTTAGTGAAAAACTTTATTCACTATCCAAATTAGAAATAGATAAACAAGGGTTGTCTGACGTTGATCGGACAAGGAAAATCAAAGTTGGATGGTCTAGGAAAATTATAACATTGGAAGACATTATTTATGAGTGTGGAGACATAGAAAATCAAAGAGCGTATGTGTATCTCAACGTGGCAGTGATTGTTCAAGATTTAAATTATATGTATTATATATGAATCTAGATTAATTGAAAAGTAGAGGATGATGATTGATTTGGAGAAGTTGAAAAAATCATAGGCAACAAATTTCGATGATATAACTAATTTTTCTACATACAAAATTAGTAAATAACTAATTACTTTTGTTGGTGTCAATGAAGATTACTCTCCCTCGATTTTGTAATTGCAAAAAGAAGCAAAAGAAATTGAGGAGGAACTATTCAATGAATGTGTTAAGAAGGGAATTATCGTTGCTCCAATGAAAGAATTCCTTGAAGCTAAAGTGAAGGAATTCGTTGTAGGAAACATGATTGTGAGAGATAGCTAAAGGATAAAAATATCAGAGTCTAATTTTTCATACTACAAGTGTTTTAATGCATTCAAACATTTTTTTTTGTCGTCAAAGCATTTTACTCTTTAAACCTTATGTGTGCGTTATGATGGAATAATATAATTCCTAAATGCATTTCCTTATTACGTGTTGGAGATGACTTTTGGAGATTATATTTGATGGGATTTCAATTGTAGTTGTCATTGAGACAAATTCATTCAGCCTTTCGATTGAAGCAGTAACATTTTCATAAATGCTATATGAAATAAAGGCTATTTCTTGAACCATGGCTTTGTAATCATAACTTATTTGAATTTTTATTGTTGTTTTTTCTATCTCTTAGTATGTTTATGAATTATGTAAAAGATTATGAGATAATGTTTGACATGGCATGTTGTATGGACTTGGGTTCTCAAAAGTTATACATAAAATAATAATTGAATAATTATTTTCCAGTATTCTTTGCACTTCTATATATTCCCTAATGTTCTGTAATGAATAATAATTAAAATTCATTTATGTTTAATTTTTTCTAATACTAAAACTTTTTACGAGTTATTTCAATAATTCTTAGATAATGTTTTACATGTGAAGTTGTATCTATTGCATTTGTTGTGACTAGCATTTGAATCTGAATACAATTACACTTGTTGTAACTATGTTGATAACTATTGAAGGTTGTTCGACCAGAAAGCATGATTATTCTGTTGCAGTTGTCTTTATTTATGAATGCTTGTACAAAAGTGAAAATGGCATACATCAATGTTTCATTGTATAGAGTTTTCATTCTTCCAAAATTAGGATAAGAGTTTTCATTATGCAGCGAAAGTTTCCTAGAGTGAAATCTCTGCACAACAACATATGATGATAATAATAAATAATAATAATTATACATTGAACTATGGGATCTATTTTTTCAAAGCATTGTGAAAAAACTCCATATTTCATTTTGCAATGGTCAATTGTAAACTAGTTTTTTGTAAGTAATTTTCTTATAGACATATACAATTTGTTTACTTAAAGAAAGTAAGTCTGACTAAAGATAGAAACATTTTTTTTGTGGGAAGTGTTTTCTTGTGTGAAACCAAAATGAAAGGTTATATTATGAGTCATAAAGGTTACAATAGTCAATTATAAATGAGAATTTGTAAAGCGTTACTAAAAGAAGAACTAGTTGTTCAGAATTGGTTGTGCATGTGCGGAGGCTATGCAAGGAACAAATGTGTCTTTGGAATTAAGTATTTATATAAATTATGCTATATATATAAACATGTTTCACTGTAAGATTTATTAATTAAATGACATTATTTAATAATAAATTTTACCAATTGCAAAAAAAATTAATAATAATAATGTTGTAGCTGAAGTTTGTTGGTGATTGTAATCAATGCGAAAGGCGTATACTGCATATGGAAAAGAGGCGGAATTGAATAATTGCCTTACGTAGAAGAAAAATAAAGGAGAAGAAGAAGAAACAAAAAAACAAAATTCTTTCATTGCACAGAATGTAGTTTCATCATTTTCATACACACCATAATGACATTAACGATTTGGTACCCTTATGGCAAAATGGATGGATAGACACGTAATTTGGAACGTAAATGCTATTACCTTTAAACATGAATCAATATAGTAGTGGATGTGATTGTTGACAACCCATAAGCTAGTTGTCATTATTAGAAAAGATTCACATTTAATTTGTTTCGTACATGGAGTAACTAGTTTCTGAATTTCAAGATTTTTTTTTAAACTATTGCTGCTATTTCTTGAAAACATCTTCTTTTCTATTTTTAAATTGATGTTTATTTCATAAAACACATTTCACATGTGGAATAGTACCATCTACTAGAAATGGAAAAAGGAAGGAAATTTAGTACTACCAGTGATTACTCCAATACTAAAAATCCTATAATTTGACAACTATAATCCAATTTTCAAAAAATTGGGCCTAGTTTTCTAAAAAGCGTGTTGAAATTACCTTTTTTTGGCCAAAACTGTTGCATGTTTAGATTATGCCAATTATTTATGCAATTTGTTGTAAATGCGGATTTTTCTATATTAAATTGTTATATGTTGGAAGTGTCTTGTAGAAGGGATTTCACAGGCAGAATAGTAACAAGTGGTAGTTGTTTAGCATATCAGTGATCTATACCTACAATGCATTGAAAGCATTAACATAAAATTTTGAAAGATCACTGCAACGATGGCTTGGAGATGAAGGAAGGAAGTTATTAGCATTGATAATATTAACTCACTTGCACTTATCGACCAAATATTTCAGTGGTTGGCTACGTATCAACGATATGTGAATCTGTTTGTGGAGGATAAGAACAAGGATAATATTTGGTCTACCGAATTATTAAATGTTGCATGCGTTCCAAAGGTATTTGATTTTAGAAAAATTGTCTATTTGTGCATAGATAAGTTTGATTTAGCAACAAAATCAATTAGGATATCAACCAAAGATACCGACATTTCTTTGAGTTTGGAGACATTTAGGTGGATATTGAAACTACTAAATTTGAATATATGATTATATTTATCAAATGAAAATATTTTTTTAGAATCACAAGAAGGTGGCTTGAAAATCTTATAGCAGTTTGCTTCGCCAATTTATGAGGTTCCTTCTGATCTTTTCTCTCTAGATATCACTTTGTTTAGAGAACCATTAAGAGAATTTTGTTGGTTGTATGCACATTTAATGGGAAAAGAAAGTATGAACACTATGCCAAGTTCCATTCTCTATGTGCTTCATCACTCATATAAACAAATATTGTATTCGACTATGCTGATCTTATTTCAAATGAACTGTGTTTTCAATTGATACTTTTGTACAAGAGAAATAGGTTCTTCATGATGGTGTATCTGAAAACAACCCACATTTCAAGTCATACTTTTGATTAGTCGCCACATAACGCTAATTTCACTCTTGAAAAAGAATCGATGCAGTTATGCTATCCCATTTTATGGAAATAAGAAGCTATTTCAATTTTTTGTCCAATTCAAGATATTTTTGTAAACAAAGTTATTTCCATGATAATTAGATGAGAGCCCCATCGAATATCTGATGAAGCACAAGTGTTTCTTTGGGGGAAAGGGATATATGAAGGAAGAGGAAATAATACAATTATTTAAGTTTATGGGTTTCGAGGTAAACTACTATTGCTTCCAAGAATTGTTATGGACAAGTATTTTGTTGCCAAAGTCTATAGACAGTACTATGATTGGCAGGTTAAATTTGAATAGAAAAAAAAAAAAACAATTTATTTTTTTGTTATTTACCATTCGGTCGATAACCGTGAAAAATGGAAGCTATCTTGCATATTTTGTCAACTCTTTGCATTGTTTTAGTTTAAAATAAGTTGAAGGCTTGCAAGGCATTGATCTATAAGGTCTATTTGTCAAACATATATGTGCAATCAAATGTGAGATCTTGTTGACAAAAGTTGCAAGTGAAACCGAAAAGAGTCACGGTACTACAAACAATAATGAAGAAGTAGCAATCACTATTAGAGAAATTGTTGAAGAAGAAAGTATTAGTAGTGAAACAAGGCATAAACAAATAAGCAGAAAAGTTGTGCAATATTTTCTTTGCATATTTGAAACTACTTTGGCTTCATCTTCAAGTGAAAAAATATGAAAAGATATCAAAGTTGCATAGTTGATTCACAGTCATGTATTAACTACTAGAGATGATAAGGAGCCTCAATTGGAAAAATGCAAAAGTCCCCTACAAACAATAAGCAATCAACAAGGAGATTGAAACTACGTTACCTAATTGGGTCAATAGTGCTTTCAATGAAAATTAGAAAATAATGGGGAAAATTTCCAAAGATTTTTCTACTTTCAATGATCATTTTGTCGCTTTTCAAGATGCAAACTATAACAAGTAGAGTAAAATATTAAAAATTGAAAAGGTAAGGATGCATGGTAATTTTTTTATTGATACAACAGAAATGAATCTTCATACGTCTGGAATTGAAACCATAGAAGTTTCGACATTGTATGAAGCTACTGGGAATGCACATGCAGTGTCTATTGAGCAACAAAATGCAGAGAAATAGGTACTAAAAGCAACAATAGAGATGCTGGATAATGCTTTAAATCTGGGTCCTTTGTTAATGAATCCAATCGCAATATAGACTCAACAATGTGAAATTCCTATTGCTAGCACATCTCATGGATCTATCAGTGATTTGGAACTGGTTAATGCAATCAAATTTCATATAGTCAGTAATATATGCCAGAGATTAGAAATCATTGAACATGCATAGAAGGTGGTTTATGTTCCGTTATAGTTAGCACAAGAAATAATTTGATTTTTCAATTCGATTAGAAGTAACGTTACCAAAGCCAAACATTTTATTAACAATGACTTATATGCTTTTAGTCAAAGGCTTGATTGTTGTATGATATGGATAAGAAAAATAGAAAAGTTCCAAATGCTAATCAAATGAGGCTATCAAAGTTGGATGGTCTAGAAGAATTAATATACTAGAAAACATTATTTATGAATGTAAGAGCATAAACAATAGGAAAAGTGACACATTTTTAAAGGCAATGCAAATTGTTCGAGATCTAGATGACCAATGCATTATACAAAATTCCAAATTGCTTACAAAAGATATGTTAACATTTGAATTGGACAAGATGAAACAGTTAATGGAAGAAAAATTTGATGTTATAACTGATTTTACTCCAGAAGAAATTGACAAATGGCTAGTTGTCTTTGTCAGTATTAATGATAAGAAATCTATGTTAATTGCCCAGTTACAAGATGAAGCTATGGAGATAGAAAATAAATTATTTGATCAACATGTAAGGCTAGAGATTACAATGGGATGAATGAAAGAATTCATTAAGGCTAAGTTGAATACATTGGTTCAAGAGATCATGCATTCAGAAGGCAGTTGATAGTCAAACAGTTATGGTATATGCATTAGAGAATTTTTGAGGCCTAAAATGGGCCTCCTAAGGAAAATTATAAAATAATAGTGGAAATAATAAAATAAGATTTATATCGTCAAAATTTAGAAGAAAAATAATAATAATAATAATAATAATGAAAAAAAAAATACTTGTTCAACTCATATTTTCAACTTATCTCCCTATATTTTTACTTGAATTTCGAGTGGGAGCACTTTTTGGATGCATAATTTAATTTATCATCCAAGGTGTACCCATGTTGCATACTTTCAATGGACCCTGCTGTTACACAGTAATTTGTCACTGTCTCCCTGTCAGTCTTCCTACTGTGTCATGAGGTCAAATTAATCATGCTCATGCTCTCTAATCTGGCCAAATGACCCACTTTGCCAAAGTTTTTCCCATCATCGCGACTGTTATTAAAATAACCGCGCTGACTGGCGCCTCATAATACAACGAATGCACTGCCAGCGCGGAAGCACACGTGTTTCCCGCACTGGTCGAATTTCATAAACTAGCGCATCTTCTATTCATATTGGGTCGCGCTGACATAACCTTCTTTGTTATTCAGCTGCGATGTCAGCGCTCCAGTGCAGTTATACACCCGCGCTAATCCAGTTTGGGCGAGTTTGTTCTAACAGCCAGCCTTCCAGATGACTCCAGACCTGGTTGTTGGCCTTGTAAATGTCGCCCTCCCTTCTATGGCATGTCTGTTCGTCATTTGAGCCACCTTCCTTGGAGATAAGCTCATCCTCCCACCATTCATGGAGACTCCTTCTCCTATTTAAGCCTCTACCATGGCCATGAGCAGCTAGTTTTTGGGATAGTGTGGAGTTGATAGTGCTTAGAGTGCTGCTAGTAGGTAGTTGGTGTGACAAGTGTGGGATTGCTAGAGAGCTTAAGGAAGGTTGTGAAGTGTTGCTTGTGTGAGAGAGAGTTCTTGTCTTGGGAGATCTACCTCCAAGGGTGAATGCTTAAGAGACTTGCTGGCTGGACCCTCTTGAGAAGGATTCGACGTCAGAACTTTGGTTGTACTCTTCTTTGTTATTGATTAATAATAGATGACTACTATTATGGTTCCACTCTCATTTGTCTTTGTAATGGTTAATGTGAGTTATGTCCTTTCTGACTGATGTATAATTGCCTTTATTAGATTTCACGCTTGTGTTTGTGTTTCTCTTCGTGTGTGCAGGTATCTATTCACGGGGATCGTGGAGGATCGTGACCGGCCAAAGCGAAGGAGCGAGAGTGGCATCTCTTCATCAAACAACAGCATTGGAATCCAAGTAGGTGTTCATTGCCTACCTTTTATTTGCAATTAGGAACTTGCGTAGTAGCATTGACTGATTGTTGCTAGACCCATTCTGGGCTAGTAGGGATCGCCTCTATCCGTAGAGGGGATTTACCTCGCCAAAAATTTGGCGACCATACTGGGGAGCTGGCCTTTGTCCCTTTTTGTTCATTCTTGCTTTGAGTTTTTGTTTTGGTCTCTTTTGAAGTTTTGGGGATTAATTATCAGTTTTTGCGTTTCCTGGGTTGATCTGGGAAATGCCCCTGTTTGATTGAAAGATTGGCTGTCTTGATTTGGGAGTTTTGATTTTCCTGTCACTATTTTTGAGCTCGATCACGGATTTAATTTTAACAGTCGCGCTGTCATCGCGCTCACCCTTTTGCAACATCCTGTGCATCACGTAATTACGCCTAACAGTCGCGACGATCCTGGAAATCGGATCATCGTGGAAAAGACGTGTACAGTCACGATGTCAGCGCCACTTGGTAGCTTTTTACCCGCGATGATCTTGGGTTGCTAGCTTAACTCCTGCGACGACCCCTGAAATCGCATCATCGCGGAAAATAGGTGTTTTTCCGCGATCAGCGCGGGTTGTCTGTGTAAAAATTGCGCTGACATCTCGGGTTGTCTGTGTAAAAGTTGCGCTGACATTTGTGATCATTTCGGGTTCTCAGTGTGTAACTTGCGCTAATTCCTGAAAAGTTGTTTTTATAACTTTATCTCCTGAATTCATCAATCTTTCTTATCCCCTGTTGTTTCTTGTCTCTCACTAGCTTGTTTTGATTACTTTTGGTTAGGGGCACTCTCTCTTTGATTTCATTCGAGTGAGTCTTGTGTTTTTTAGACCATGTGACCTAGCCCTTTAGAAGTTTCATCGAGAAACCATTTGCTTGGGTTACTTGTCTATTCAAGGTTCATCCACAACCCTCTTATTGATTTGCTTAAGGCTTTTTCACTGCTTGTTGCTGGTTGATTTTTAGTGTCGATTATTGAACCACTTTTTTATGTTGATTTGATTTCTTCACTACCAAGCATAGATCACAATTGTTTGGATCGATCAGTTCACACTTGCTTGTTTGTCTTCTTGAATTCACAAAAAAAAAAAAATTGCATTCATTTAGCATACGAAAGTGAAAGTGCATTTGCATTACGAATTTTCATGTTTGAGAAATTGAAAAGCAAAATTTAAATCTTTCATTAGTAGTATCGATGCATCGTGAGATTAGTGTATTGATGCATTGTGTTTCTTAGTGTTTGCATTTGCTTGTCTTGGTTTGGGAATGATATTTCTACCCTCCCATAGGTAGGTGTTCATCGAAGAAAAGGATACTTCATTCATTATAGCTTGCATTTAGGGAATTGCGAGAGATTACATACGGTAGGACCTGGAAATCGAAACCTAAATAAAGATCAACCATAAAATGAACTGAATGAACTTAAAAACGCATTGGAACATAACGCTCAACATTTAGAGGTCTAGGCTAGAGACGTGTTCCAACGTCTTTAAACATAGTCACTATTGTTTCACATTACGGTTGGGTGATTCCTCCTTCTGTGACTCGATAGTGGTCTAACACGGATTGTGCTCCCACGTACCATCGCGTATATGGGGAGACCCCACTAGGCTTTTATCCTTGATCCATAGGAAGCCGAGTCTGCCGCCTTTCGAGCCGTAACTCACCGAACACAGCATTCGGGAAGATTGACTGCAGTACGGAAAGTCCTTGGTTCTCATATGATTGGCAAGGTGTATAAGCAGTTTTACAGATTGCTTGGTAAACCCTTTGCCTAGAGTCTCCATAGTAGTCACTTTTGATCCTTTTCGGACTCCTTAAAAGAAAAGGTGCCAGTGAGCGTCTTGTCACTTCGTGCTCATTAAACATTCGAAGGAGACTAGAGTCATCTTTTCATCCTTTTCTCGACTCTTAAAACATGAAAAGGTCAAGTTGTGTCTTTGAGTCTTAAAAATTTATTCGGCCACGTTAACATCACCTGGTTAGATCTTGTTTGCGTTAGCTTGAGTAGGCTGCTTTTTGTTCTCGATGGCAACTTTTCTGGGGTTCACTAACCCAGGGACCCCCTCTGACGGGAACCCTGGTCACTTCACTCCTTTTGGAAATGTTGTTGCTCCTTATATGGCAACTTTGTCCCTCCCAGGGTTAACTGTTGGGTTGCTGGTTTGGTTGTTCTCAACCTCTTTGGTCCCTGCCGTCTCACCGTCTGATCAATCAGTCCCTCCACCTGAACAACATCATGTTGATTCTAAGGTGGACCTCTCCCCTTCTACGCCTACTTCTACGTCCTCATCTCCTCCTTCGCCTGGTGAAAGTCTCAATTCGAGTAACCCAGTGGCTAAGCAGAAGAAGAAGAAGACGAAGAAGAAGAAGGCTCCCAAGGGAGAGGCTAGAAGTACAGCTCTTACTCCAAGTACACCTGAAGTTGGGCCACCTTCTGCTCCTCTGCGGAAGGTCAAATTTCCTTGTCGATTATGCAAGGAGGACCACCTTCTTCGCGATTGTCCTGGCATTCCCATGGTACTAGAAGTATGGTCTCGTGATCCGGCCCGCCCCTCATTGTCCACTGAGGCTCACGGCGATGTTCCCCTATCGACTCACAAAGGTAAGGAGAAAGGGAAGATTCAAATCCCCTGTAGACTTTGTGAAGGCAATCATCCCCTTCACCTTTGTCCCTCATGGATAAAGCCTCCGTTGTCTTGGAAGGTCTTACAGCTCCTTCACCCCGACTTCCCGTTGGTTATCGACGTCTCTCTGCAGCTGCAGATCGTCCCCCTGCTGACAAAGAGATTGCTTTAGATTCCTCTCTTGTCCAGGCCCCTCTTCCCAAACCCGGCTGTCCCAAACCTATTCCAGACCAACCATTGGTCAGAAAGAGTGTTGACTCGAGTCTGCCACTCGCTCACTCTGTTTCGGAAGAGAATCACGCCCATGTTCTTCTTGTCTCTTCATATTCTCGTGAGTCCCGGAATGACTCTCTTAACCCAGCTGCTCCCGAAGGTTCTCCTTCGGTTCCTTTAGCACATGGGGGCAATCATACGATTCCCCCACCAAGTAGTTTGGTCGCTTCCTTTGATTGGAATCGCCTGATCACCGATTGCCTTCCATCCCATATGCCTTTCCAGATCACAGTACAAGCCTGTGCTAAAGCAATACCTGGCACTGTCTTGGATGAAGGGGCATCTGTCAGTCTTATGCCATACACTACTTGGCAAGCTTTAGGTTCCCCGCAGCTTGGGCCAGTCACTCAGAATCTGTTGGCGTTCGACGGAGGAGCCTGTCCATCTCTAGGAGTTCTCCCGAAGTTCCCTATTACTTTGGGAGGCAAAACCGTCTATATAGACGTCTTGGTTACCCAAGGTGTTTTAGACTTTAGTCTTCTCCTTGGTCGTGACTATGTTTACGCCATGGGGGCCCTCGTTTCTTCGCTTTTCCGTGTGGTTTGCTTTCCACACGATGGAAGAATTGTGACTATCGATCAATTGTCGTTCGTTAGTCCCCCAATGCCTCCTGCGCAGTTGTCGTCCCCTCCTAGTTTTTATCCACCAGTTGTATCTGCCCCACCACAGATCAACTACGTGGCCACCTACCCCGTGCCTGTATCCAGTGATGACACCGTCGTGCATAGTGTCCTGGGGGCATTAGGTCCTGACTTCCAAGATGTGGTCCTTTCACCGGGAGTAACACTCTTGGAAGCACCGACTTCCTGTTCATTATGATGCAGTTCGGTCGGAGCATAGTTCCTTTCCTGTGTCAAGCTCCTTAAAAAATGAAACTAGATCTGGCCGAGGATAGTTTTGATCTTGTGGCGACCTCGTTAAAAAATGAAACAAGGTGGTCGAGCATAGTTCCTGATCTTGTGCCAAGCTCGTTAAAAAAATGAAACAAGGGTTATGAGGATAGTTCTTTTACTGTGTCAACCTCATTAAAAAATGAAACCACTCCCTTTCCAAATCGAGTTTGTTGATTAAGATTTCGTAAAATACAAGTCGAGTCTTTCATCGATCTCGAGCATGAACCTTCATTCCATCCACTTTGTTGAATGCAATGAAGCTTGGGAGGCATGTACCTCGTTTTCGATCATTATACTGGGGGCATGCGAACTTATAACAAGCATATTTTCTCGTTTCAAGCTTGTGTAAACATGAAACAGAATCCAAGCAAAGTTCTCCATGGTTCAAGATTTTGTAAAAATGAACCCATACCTGATTTACATCTCGTGATTGCCATGTTTATCCACTGAATTCTGCTAGATGAGCCTTGGTTGTTTTCATTCCATCGCCGCCATCTCTTTGGCCGATCATATGCTTTCACTTGGTTGTTTTTTCCTTTCTTGAGGAACCGCAGCGATGAGTGGTTTTATTAGCCATCCTCTTGACCATTACATGTTTTGAGCAGTTCCACCATTGTCGGAACCAGTTGCTACCTTTTATACCACTCGTTCCTCTAGGATGAGTCACCTTTAAGCTCTTTTCTGACTCGTAAAATATGAAAAGATTGCCGAGTATTTTTCCCTTTTTGATTCGTTAAAGAGAATAAAAATGGAGGTCTGCTTTCAGCTCTTTTCTGACCGTTTAAAGATGAAAAGATTGTCGAGTCCCCCACTTGACTCGTTAAAGAAATGAGAGGCGGTCGCCTTTAAAGCTCTTTTTTCGACCGTTTAAACTAAAAATATTGCCGGGTGTTTGTCATTTCAAACTCGTTATTGGCTCCAAAACGACGTACTTCTGACCGCTTTTCTACTTTTTCGGGTCAAAGTCACTACTTACGAAAAGTACTCCTCGATCATACTGGTCGGGCGGTTCTTTCGAGCATTGTTTTATACTTTTTCGGGCTCGAGAGACACAACTTTACGAAAAAGGACCCCCCTAGAGTTTTCTTTTCCGTTGTCTTTTCAGACTCTCTAAACAGGAAAAGACGCCGAGTTCTTCCTTTGTCAGACTCGTTAAAACTTAATGACATCGGACACCGTCGAAATGATGCTTTCCAAGCATATGCTATCCCCGTCAAGCTTGTCATCCAAAAATAATCGGGGTACCTGCCAGAAATGGTGGGGAAAATGGAACTGTAATAATTGTCGTGTCGGCAGTATGTCGCTCTTGAACATGGCACTAGTCTGCATTCGTGTCTGGGTGGGGATTTCTCATCTTGTTTTACACTAGCCTCCGTGGGTTTGGGTTATCCTATTTTGACCTCTCATCTGCTCATTGCCTTGTCACCATGACCTCTGCTCATTTGATGTCAGATACTGCCAAATCCGCTGTCGTGCCGCCGATATGTTCAAGAGAAGTTGACCTCTGCAAACTTACAACCTCCCTCTGATGTCTCACACAAAATATTTTATCCTTCTCTGTCTCGTGTCGATGATGTGGGAAACATTATGGCCCACCTTCGATCAAGGTTACTTCCTGTCGACTTCAGCTCATTATCCAGGAAGGTGACTTAGAGACTCCCTTCAGGTGCCTTAGAGCCTGCATGCCTCAATGGCAGGTTCTTCGTGTTCGACGTGAGGTTTTCATCATTGGCCTCTGATCGAATGATTTTGCGGGTGTTCGACACCAGCTCATTGATTCACACGCCGCGGATTGTACCTATAAGTACCTTGAGGACCATTTTCATTATTGGTGGTACCTCTCGCATCTGTTAACAATTTTCATTATTGGCTGGTAATCAGACGATGTTCACGCATGTTTGACTTCAGCTCATGTATTCACATGCTTGGACTTGTACTTTGTTCGGGTTGGGATGGAGCGCAAGACCCTGGATTTTTGTCTGTTGCATTCCAGGTTGCGATTTTGTGGATTATTATTACATGACTCATTGATGGATGGCTGCGCCCATACCTGAGTCTTTTGGGATGGCTGCGACCATACCTTTTTTATCATCATGGTCTCTTCAGCTGGGTGGCTGCATCCATACCACAGACCTTTTTCGTATGTCTTTTGGATGGTTGCGCCCATGCCTAGACTACATGTAATAGAGATATCAGTTGTACATACGTGCAGGTTCTTCCTGGTGGTGTTCCAGTTCAGCGAGTTT
The DNA here is from genome assembly GCA_031772625.1 of Pinus tabuliformis. Classification (NCBI taxonomy): domain Eukaryota; kingdom Viridiplantae; phylum Streptophyta; class Pinopsida; order Pinales; family Pinaceae; genus Pinus; species Pinus tabuliformis. The sequence continues at coordinate 1,654,441,504 of CM062816.1, forward strand.
TGTAAAGCATTTCACCCCTCCCACTCTCTTGGGCTTCATGCTTTAGGGGGCATCTGTTACACAGTAATTTGTCACTGTCTCCCTGTCAGTCTTCCTACTGTGTCATGAGGTCAAATTAATCATGCTCATGCTCTCTAATCTGGCCAAACGACCCACTTTGCCAAAGTTTTTCCCATCATCGCGACTGTTATTAAAATAACCGCGCTGACTGGCACCTCATAATACAACGAATGCGCTGCCAGCGCGGAAACACACGTGTTTCCCGCGCTGGTCGAATTTCATAAACCAGTGCATCTTCTATTCATATTGGGTCACGCTGACATAACCTTCTTTGTTATTCAGCTGTGATGTCAGCGCTCCAGTGCAGTTATACACCCGCGCTGATCCAGTTTGGGCGAGTTTGTTCTAACAGCCAGCCTTCCAGATGACTCCAGACCTGGTTGTTGGCCTTGTAAATGTCGCCCTCCCTTCTATGGCATGTCTGTTCGTCATTTGAGCCACCTTCCTTGGAGATAAGCTCATCCTCCCACCATTCATGGAGACTCCTTCTCCTATTTAAGCCTCTACCATGGCCATGAGCAGCTAGTTTTTGGGATAGTGTGGAGTTGATAGTGCTTAGAGTGCTGCTAGTAGGTAGTTGGTGTGACAAGTGTGGGATTGCTAGAGAGCTTAAGGAAGGTTGTGAAGTGTTTCTTGTGTGAGAGAGAGTTCTTGTCTTGGGAGATCTACCTCCAAGGGTGAATGCTTAAGAGACTTGCTAGCTGGACCCTCTTGAGAAGGATTCGACGTCAGAACTTTGGTTGTACTCTTCTCTGTTATTGATTAATAATAGATGACTACTATTATGGTTCCACTCTCATTTGTATTTGTAATGGTTAATGTGAGTTATGTCCTTTCTGACTGATGTATAATTGCCTTTATTAGATTTCACGCTTGTGTTTGTGTTTCTCTTCGTGTGTGCAGGTATCTATTCACGGGGATCGTGGAGGATCGTGACCGGCCAAAGCGAAGGAGCGAGAACGGCATCTCTTCATCAAACAACAGCGTTGGAATCCAAGTAGGTGTTCATTGCCTACCTTTTATTTGCAATTAGGAACTTGCGTAGTAGGATTGACTGATTGTTGCTAGACCCATTCTGGGCTAGTAGGGATCGCCTCTATCCGTAGAGGGGATTTACCTCGCCAACACCTGCTATAGAAAAATGAGAAATCCATGAAAAACATGATTGCAATAACATTTTTCATGTATTTCTCTTCGAAAGTAAGCAACATGGGTACTCTTTGGATGAAGAATTAAATTTTTCATCCAAAGAGTGCTCCCACTCAAAATTTGAGTAAAATTGTAGGGAGATAATTTGAAAATATGAGTTGAAAAAGTAGTTTTTTTTTAATCTTTTTATCTTTTTACTCCAAAAATAGGAATCATTCCTCATGGTTTGATATCATCATATTGAATCTTATTTGTACTTATTAAGTTGATTTTGGTTGTACATTTTTTTGAAGCCCATTTTTAACCTCAAAATTTCTCTAATGATTTCACAAATTGTAATTGTCCTTATATCTTTGAATGTTTGTTTTTTGTTTACTAGTATTAAATCATCATGATTTGTTAATTTTACTAATTTCACGTAGTCTACTTGTTGAATGTAGTTCCTTTCTTTATTTGGTAGTTCTCTTTTTGCATATTACGATCCACGCATTCACTTTTGGTGGATGCAGAAGCAAGTACTTATATAGAAGATGCGAGAATAACATACTGAATGAGCCAATGAACTAAGCCATGAAGGATTTTCATTAATGATACAAGTGATTTGCGCTAAGATTAAGAGTTCTGAATGCTAACATATGATATTCTATGCATTTGTATTTTATTTATTTATTTCAATCATAACTATGATGGATGAAATTTGAAACTCGATGTTGTTCTTGTAGTTGTAATTGTATTACTTAATGTTACATAATTATGCTTTGAACATTTGTATTATGCCATTGATAAATATATGCCAATAACATGAAACATGAGAATAGTTTGTTTTGCTATGAAACATAAATAATGTTCATTGTCATCATATTTTTGAATTTGTCAAGAGCATAGTACTTCGGATTTATTTATTTTTATTTTTTTCATATCTGTGTATTATACACAATGGAAATTTTTTATTGAATTTTGAAATGAAAATGGTATATAAATTTAATGCATTTCTAATTTCGATTTGCCTTGTGCTACACTATGTAACCTTTAACGAATTAATTGGGGGTGGATATTTATGCAATGAGCTTTGCTTGTAGTGGAAGATTCCATTGTGCGAAGTACAAAGATCTGGATGATGAAAAATTCAAAGCTTCCTCTACACAGTGGACTTAATCTACAATTATATCCATATGACTATTTACACAAAGATAACTATAAACAAGGATTTTATTGTGCGAAGAGCACAACCTTTAATCAATTGATTAAAAAAGGGTTTTTTGTGCAAATGAAATTTATTTTGTTGAAGTGTGGAAACCAGAGTCGGTCTACAAAAGGTCTTCGCTCACATTTGTGCTTATGTGGAGATAAGAAAATCCACAAGAATGCTTTGTACAATAAAACTTTGGATTCTACTTCTCCAGCCTGCATTCAAAATGTATTAACATTAGGCTATTAGAAAATATATATGCACATTAGACTATTAATAAGAATGAAAATTACACATGTTGCAGTTTCAAATTTGAATAGACCTTCCCATTATGTCGATTAACTCAACTAGTAACAATTTATATGTTAATATTAATATTTTAATGCTTTCAAAATCATAACAAAAGCTTCAAATCTTTACATTTTGTATCAATTTTGAGAATACACAGTAATATTAATATTTTAATGCTTTGAAAATCATGATTTTATAATTTAATATTTTAATGCATTGAAATAATGCAAAGTTGGATAACATTTCGAAATGATAGTAATTTTTTCGTATATATTAAATTGGGTTGCCAATGAAACCTTGTTGATAGTTTGAACACAATTGCCCAGTTCATAATTAAAAAAACACAAGTACATTTATTGTAATTATCAAGCTTTCTCAAGAGGAAAAAGTAATTTACAGAGCGTTTCTTATGAAAATAGACAATGTGCGGAGCATGTGACAAGGATGGATGTGTGGAAGTAGAAATGTAGCAATACGTACCTGCCTACTAAGTGATTAATAAAGAAAGTGTATAGTTAGGACATGTTTATTAATTCAATTATCAACACTTTCAAATGTCAATTACCAATTGAAGTGTATTATTGAGTACATAGGTAATTGCATTGTGCGGAGATAATTTTACAAATTTCCAGATCATATATTGCATATCATATGAATTTTTACAGAGAAATAAGTATGTGCGGGAGAACGGGGAATATTATTATCTTTTGTTGTATGGAGCTTTTACTATGCAGAGTAGTAGTATGTGTAGGAGAGTAATTGCATAGAGAATTTATTTTAAAGCTATGAATCTTTATGGAAGACCACTTATGTGTGGGAGAACATATTGATTAACATTGCTAATTTCCATTGTATGAGATGGTGCATAGGATATTGTTAAACTATTAATGTTAATATGTGATATTTTTTCACACAATGATTTGTTGTGAAATGTATCACTTATGAATTTGTATTATATTGGAAGCATACATGTTTTTTATTGAAAATAAAAAATATAGAAAATGGGATATGTGTGGGGGACTGAGGAGTTTCATGAGTGCTCTGACAATGTGTTATTACTTTGAGCATTAGTGTTAAAAATGTATGTTTTCATAGGATGCGGTATGTGTGGGAGAATGGGGAATATTATTATGTTTTTTTGTGGAGAGATTTTACTATGTGGAGTATAAATTGAGAAAGCATGTCAAGATATAGTGTGTGTGGAAGAAGCTATACATAGGTCATTGTGTGGAATAAGGACAAAGCATTATTTATAACTAAAACATTACCAATAATATCATTTAAATAATTGCTTTCATAGTTCTCGAAGCCTTAAATATTTAAATATTTAGGAACTTGACTTCAACTTGATATTTCCAAGCTCAATTTCGATTAGTGGTCCCCACACAATATAGTACTCGACATTCTCACTTCCATTATATGAAATTTCAATATGCGCAATCTGTTGTGTTGACCTTCGAACATGAATTTTCTGTACAATGATTCAATTTTTATAATGTTGCAGATATCTCATTTTTCTCTATTATATAATTACAAGGAAGAGAATAAATGGATGTATAGTTCTAATGTTTGTAATGATTAACCATTAATACATATTAACTATATTAACTATCTTCTTATGTTATAATATTAATAGACCATGCATTTGGCGAAAGCGATGGATCGAATGAATTTATAAGCATAATATGGGCCATCGTAAAACAATCTTAATAATTACAGTAAGAGCACTCACATTTTATCATATCCGAATAAAACGTCTGCATTGAAAACTCTAGGGTAGTAGCCAAAATTGATCATTACCACCATAGAAAACTGAGAGAAGCCATAGAAATAGGCAAAAACCCTAACAACCTCAATCGAGACGAAGGATGGAAAATAAGTGACAATTGGATTCCTACTTTAACATCCTAGAACACCCTCTCCCAACTCAACCCTTCCCCCATTACGCTTGACCTCCCTCCCCAACCTTCTCTCTCTACACTTCACACTCATATTAAACACTGACCCTAATTTCAAATTCTTAAAATTAAAAATATTAATTTACATCTTAACTAAAAACAAAGAATCTTAGATTACTAATATTAACATTAATATTAATTAATATTAATACTTTTTAGAATTATAATACCAAGTCATATTAACTTAGATTAGAAGAATTTTATAAGGATTTCATTTAAGGAAAATTGATAGAAAATTGATAGGAATCTCAAATAAATGCAAATAAATTCTAAACAAACAATTAAATTAGTTTTCATTACTAATATTAACATTAATATTTCCTTATTCATAGTATTTAAACATATAAACCAATTCATAAAATTTTTATAAGAATTTCATTTAAGAAGATTAATAGGATTCTTAGTCAAATTAAAATCTACTAATATATCATAAATAAAATAAAAATCACTAAAATTATAAAAATTATAAAAATACTAGGAACAACACTAATATTAAAAATTAGTACTAATTAACATTAAGATTATTATTATTAAAATCAAGCTAATTAATTTAAAAAAACCATAATAAAATTAATTATAAAATAATATAAAAACAAATATAAAATAATTATTTATAAATAAAAATAAATAAAAATTTATTTTAGTATTATTTTTGTTTTTATTCTTTTTATTCTCAATAAATTGGAAATAATTAAAAATCTTATTACATAATTAAATATTTCAATTTAGATCATTTTATTTTTATTTTTATTCTCAATAGATTGGAAATAATTACAAATCATATTATATAATTAAATAAAAATATTAATTTACATTTTAACTAAAAACAAAGGATCTTAGATTACTAATACTAAACAAATAATTAAATTAGTTTCCATTACTAATATTAACATTAATATTGATTATTTCTCAATAAATTGGAAATAATAAAAAATCTTATTATATAATTAAATATTTCAATTTAAATCATTTTATTATTATTATTATATAATTAGATCAAATCCAAATATTATAAAACAATTATGATAAGGTCGGCTTCCATTCCCTCTGCATCTCTTAAACCCTATTTATCCAATCCAATGAGATCTATCTTACACAATTACTGATCTATCCTGATGATGAGCCATGGTGGATGGCTCAAAACGTCGATTCAAACAATTATCGATGCGAGAACTCCAGAAGAAAACTACACACAATACTAAACATGTTTGGACAAAATACGAACTTTCATATAGTTCTTATTTTTGAAGTACTTTCATGATATGGTATTAGAGATTCTTACTTTTCTTATTTTTGTATATTTTATTTAACTCATATCATCATAGCAATGAAACTGAATACAAGCATAATAGATACCATTAATGATAATCATAACTCTTCTAAGAGGCACGTTTCTATTTTATTTATTGTACTTTGATTATATTTGCATTACACAACACAATTTTTTTTATATGTGTGCTCCTATTGCTCTTTGGCCATATTTTTTAATATACTATAACTAAAAGCATTATTTTATAAATTTCATGAAACATATGACACTTACGGATTTAGATTCAGGACAAAAATTATAAGGAAAAAAGTATTTTGAACATTTTTATAAAAATTTCATATTTGCTAAAACTAAAACCTATCTAGATTTTTTTGTACACTTCTTACTTAGTTTTCTTTAACTTATTCTATTTTAATTGAACAATTCTTACTTAGTTTTAATTATAGTGTCCATTTAAGCAGTTATTTTGGTCTAATATTTGTGAATACGCAAAAGTTATCAAATTCAAATGATGTCATAGAAGACATGGATGACAATGTGGATATAACAAGGATTAGTACCACATAAACATATATTGTAATTAAAAAAACAAAAATAATACAAAGTAGGGAAGAAATAAATACAAATATGTACTTCTATGCATGCTCAACTAACTATGTATTGATTTTTTCCTTTTTTCCCCTTTTTTTACCCGTCTTCATTTTTCTATTCTTTATTGCTTTTTCTCTTATATATATATATATATATATATATATATATATATATATAGATATATATATATATATTTCAATTAAATTCTCATGATTAGGCAAAAGGCGGTTGAGACGACGCCATTGTTGATCGAATATATTTGTAACAATAAAATTGGGGAAATTTTTCATGACATTGTTTTAGTTGGCATATCAAACATTTTTGGAAAAAATAAATAAGTCAAAAGAAATATTCTGTGAGACTTAATAGATAAGAAAGCAAAAATGACAATAACATTGCTTGTGCCAACATTGTTAATCGAACAACATGAGTCAAAGCTTATTGCAAATGCCAGTGTTTCTATTAAATATTTCGAAATTATTCCAAAGCATAAATACAATAGTGGTGATTGTGAGAAAACTATTTGTCTAAATAGTTTTAGCAACATAGAAAACATTTGTCCTATTTGTGTAGAGTACCGATTTTTTCAAAACATGACAATTGAAAATATGTCATGCAATGACGATGCCTTTCCGATAGGCACAATCATAGCTATTGTAATTTTGACAATGCAAACGAAAATGCTATATGTTCTAGAAATCAAAGATGACAATGGAGAACAAGACAGGGCTATAGTAAGCTTTTTTATTTAAATTTTTTATTGTTATGAATTTATTGTCAATCTGCTTATTTTTTCTTCCCCCCACTAGAAAACCCAATTTTCATTGAAATAAACAAATAAGTTATATATATGAAGGTATCTATAATCTAATGTTTGGGGAAAAACATATTCATCATCTATTGTACAATTTTTATGTATTTTTTTACAAATGTTGCATATGTAACAAGTTCAAGTACTTGATAAACTTGTTTCAACATGTGTTCAATTCAAATAGATTTACAACAAAATGTTTTTTCACTGATATTGCTAAAAAATATAAATTAAAAACAAGAAAGAGTTTTTCGTACTTCATAATCAAGGTTCATTTGTGCACTCAACATAGGAAAGAAAATTGACAGTCTAAGAAACCTACTTTCCTTATCAATTGAAATATGCACAGTAAGTTATATCATATTGTTTAAATATACACAGATAAAGAAAAAATAAGAAAGACATTTTATTTCATGTTACGAAGCATATTTTTCTATATTAATTTTACAACATTTTCAAGGATATACGAAAATTGTTAGCGTATAGATGATTCCATTCAAAAATGAGTGCACAAAATGCAGTACTCCAATTACAAATACTAGAAATATGAATAATGCTATGCTTTATTGCGTTGCCTACAAGAAACACTCTCGCTTTCTTTTTTTTCATTGTGTAAAGTGCATCATACATGCAACTAACAATAATGTATTATGAGGAGCATAGAACTAGAAAGAGTATTACCTACATTATGACAAATTTCCTATGACCAATATTGTGCTGACAAAACAAATGCTATTGAAATATCAAGCAACTTCAAAACACATGGCACATTTATGATAGACCATCGAAACATAGTTGTATGTATATAATGATAGGTTTCTTTGTTTACGTTTTTAAGCAATTCAACAATGACACAATGCTCTCTCATTGTATTGTCAGGCATCCTAATAGATCTTTTGTTTTACTAAACATTTGCAATCTGATTTCATATTATCTATCAATATACTATATCCATCAAACAAGATTAGCAATCTACTCACCAGAGAAATAAGACAAATTTTTCTACCAATGAAAATGCTACTATGATATTGTACATAAATGTAATATAATGAACTATTTTTTTTGTTCTGAATCTATTTTTTGTACTGTGTTATGTCGCTTTTTTTTCCATTGTCATTTTTTTCATTGTTTTCCTGATTTATCAAATTTTCAAGTTCTGTAACTACTCAAGAAATATAAGTTTGTTATGATGCAATTTTTAGTGACATTACTTTACAATAATGGTTTTCTTTGTTTACAAATTCAGTATTTTTTTCTATTTAAACAACTATTCCATACAATATTTAAACAAATATCTAAATAAGTTGTCATACAAAGCTCAAATGAGTTTCTAAACCAATATAACTTATAAAACATATTGCATTTATATATATATATATATATATATATATATATATATATATATATATATATATATATATATATATATATATATATATATATATATATATATATATATATATATATATATATATATATATATATATATATATATATATATATATATATATATATATATATATAATCCAAAATAGTTCCAAATGTTTCTTTGCATTTAGTTTTGTAGAGAATATTACAATACATAACCTTTAGCATATACTGAATTTCAAAATATTTAAGAAAATAGTAAAAAATTGGTAGCACTTTCTCTATTAATTAACCATTATTTCTATAAATTAATGCTTGTACTGATTATGCTATCAGAATCAAGAATTGATTCATCTGTTCATGATTTGCAATAACTCTTCTGATAATGTTCTTACGGTATCTAGTTCATCTTCAAGACACCTAAGCATTTGCTGAAGTTCTAGTATTTTATGCATTAGCATTAAAATATCTTTGCTAAGCATTAAGATATCTTGTGTAAGCATTAAAATACCTTTGCTCCCTACATGTACATCTTCCTCTTTTCCCCTACCATTGTTTCATTGACCCATTCTTTGTTGTTATTAACAAATGCAAAAAACAATAGACAAATTATAAAACAGTACCTTAAAACACTTAATATTTTGAGAATAAAATGAACATTGAAAAATTCTTTTACAGGAAAAAAACATAGATATAATGCGTAAGAGACAATAAGTCATCTAAATTATGAATTTATATTTAAGTTTTGAAACGACATTTAAATACTATTGATTTCAATGATATCCACTAACCAGTAATCGTTATCAATGTGGATAGTACTAATTTTCCTAATTTTTAATCAGAAAATATTGTTGTAAAATATATTACTTTAAATCATATACCTTTTAATTAAATTCCAATTTGACATAGTGCAATTGACATGATTATGTTTCATGATTAATCTACCTTATACACTTTAGAAATCAGTGTCGACATATTATTTTATTAAAATTGTAAACCACATTCTATTTTCATTAACTAAATCTATTTTGCCGATAAATAAAAGTCTTTTGCGTAATTATTCACTAAACTAAAGTGTATCCAATAGATTTACTATGTAGACTTTCCTTGCTACTGACCAAATTTTACTTTGCAAAAGTAATTTTAGAACCTAGATGTCAATTCGCCACTTGAATGCATTTTTACCTTTGTCGCATTATGCAAATATTAAATGAACTTTGTTCATTGAAATAAGTAAATTAGATAGTTGGACATGGGATTCCAACGATTGTGTCTCATTGATGTCTCACTGTCGCTTCCAACTACCCAAAAGAGAATCTATAGTAATCACGTAATAAAATATGTTATAAAAACTAATGTTATACTACAAAAATAACGATTATAATATGTGATATCAAATTTGATAAATTAAAACTAATACTGCACGTTATCTTTAAAATTTTCCACAACCAAACTTAGCAAAAAAATCTACAAAAGCCTTTAATGTGAGATGCAGGCATTTTCATAATCAAATCTTGAAAGCTTCCTCCGCGCAATTGACTACCTTTGTACTTCCACACATCTACTTCATTCTAGCAACATAACCATAAACAAAGCTTGTGTTCAATGATTCAATTTTCTTCGAACTACACACAACCTTTACTCAATTGACTATCGATATTTGAAAATATGGAGATACACATTATTTATAATTAAAATATTTCAAAAGAAAATATGGAATATTTAATACTAAAATATTAGCAATAAAAAACATTATTTATAATTAAAATATTAGCAATAATATCGTATCAGTCCACTGCTTGTCTCAATGTTATTGCGAACAACAAATATGGATTATTTAATACTAAAATATTACCAATAAAAACCTTCAATGTGAATTCTAGAGATACACAGATCCACACAATGAAATCTTGAAATCTTCCTCATTACAAATAACCATAAACAAAGCTTTTTCTCAATGTTTTGATCATTCATGTCATTACAAGTTATTTGCATTCTAGGATGATCCATCCTTCTCTTAATTGAGTAGTGATATTTGGAAATACAGAAATTTGCAATTTATAACTAGAATATTGTGAATAAAAAAGATTGATTATTCAATAATAAAATACTGGCAACAAAAGCATTATTTATATCAAAAACATTACCAAAAATATCATTAAAATCATTGTTTTAGGAACTCGACTTCAACTTGATATTGCGAAGCTTAATTTTGATTAGTGGTACCTAAAAAACATAGTCCTCGACATTCACATTGTGATTGTGTGAAAGTTCAGTGTGCGTAACTCATTGTTTAGATCTCCACACATCATTATTCCATACAATGATTCCATTTTTATAATGTTCCACTTTTCTCATTCTGCTCTATTATATAATTACAAGGAAGAGCACAAATGGATGTACAGTCCTAATGCTTGTAATCATGATTAACCATTAATACATATTAACTATATTAACTATAATCATTAAATATATTATTGTGTTATAATATTAATCAACTATGAATTTGGAAAAAGAAATGGATTGAATGAATTTATAAGCATAATTGGGGCCACCGTAAAGCAATCTCAATACTTACAATAAGAACGCTGATGTTTTAGCCTATTTGAATAAAAGGATAATATGTATCATAGTTACTCGTGTTGGTGGAGTCTAGCTCACAACGCCTGTGGAGGAAGCATGTCCATACATAACATATACGGAGGAAGTTGTGCAAATGTCATTGTTTTGAGCAAGAATGGGCCAAAACAAAAGTGTGGGAGAGATGCACACCCCACTTAATCAGTTGTAGAGACAAGAAGATACACCTTATTTATGACTAAATTATTAGAATCAACAGTATAATTTCAGCGCTTGCTTCAATGGTATTGTGAACAAAAAATATGTATTATTTAATACTAAAATATTGGCAATAAAATCCTTTAGTACCAAGTGCAGTGATTCACACATTGAAAGCTTCCTCCACACAATGGAATTTCTCCACACTTCCACACATGCTAATTTGAAACATATTTGAACATACAAACATATGCATTATTTACAATTGAAATATTATCAATAATATAAGCATAATCCTGCAATGCAAAGTGCAGACATCCACACAATGAAGGCTTCAAAGCTTTTTTCCATACAATGAATCAATTAAACAACAATAATAATTTACAACTAAAATATTATCATTAATATAGAAAATATGGATTATGTTTTGATACTAAAACATTAGCAATGAAAGTGTTCAATGCCAAATGCAAAGATCCGCACAATGAAAGCCTGAAAGCTTCCTCTGCACATCCCATAAACAATGTTTTTGTTCAATGAGATGTCGTTTACTTAAATAATAGTAGTATACATTATTTACAATTAAAATATTATCAATAATATGTGCATAAACAATGTTATTATCTGCACAATGCAAACTTGAAAGCTTCTTCCGCACAATGAACATTTTCCACACTTCTACATGTCCTATAAACAAAGCTTCTACTCAATGAAATGTGATTTTGTACACAACTTTGTGTGCATTCCACACAAATTTTACTCACTTGACTACTAATATGCATTATCTATAACTAAAGTATTAGCAATAATATTAAACAAACATATATTCAAAACATTATTTACAATAAAAATATTATTAATAATATAAACATAAATAATGTTATTATCCACACAATGAACATTCTTCGCACTTCTTATGTCCTATAAACAAATCTTCTGCTCAATCAAATGTGATTTTGTACACAACTTTGTGTGCACTCCGCACAACTTTTACTCAATTGACTACTAATATGCATTATTTATAACTAAAATATTAGCAATAATATTAGCACTTAGTGCAAAGTGTGGAGATCCACACAAACAACACTTCCACACAAGAGACTAAACAAGAAGATGTTTGAAATATTCAAAATATTAGCAATAACTTTGTATACGTCAACCATTTACTAAAATAGCTACTCACTCTAGTGGAGTCTCCACATATAGCGTGTACGGAAGAAGTTGTGCATACGTCATTGTGCAGACCAAGCAGTGTGGAACAAGCATGCGTTGAGAAAAAAATGTGGTCCTCTCCGCACAGTAAAGTTATATTTCTAGGTATAGCACGTAAGTTTTGTAGTCGTTTAGTGTGGAGAAAAAAGGTGCGGAATAGACATGGGCTGAGACAAAAATGCGGATGAAATACATACCTCTTTTCACAATAGAGTTCTTCTTATTTGAAACATATATGGAAATACGAAAAGATATTCAGAAATATGAAGATAAACATAATTTACACTTAAAATATCACCAATAATATCGTATATGTCAATTTCTTACTAAAATATTAGTAATAAAAGCCTTTAATGCCAATGTAGATAGCTTCCACTCTACGAAAATATTTATGCAAAAGAATCAATTAGATGAAATACAAACCTCTCATTGCAATAGAGTTCTTCTGCACTTCCGCACATATGCCTAATTTGAAACATATATGGAAATACGAAAAGATATTAGGAAATACAAAAATAAGCATAATTTACACTTAAAATATCACCAATAATATCGTATACATCAATTGTTTACTAAAATATTAGCAATAAAAACATTTAATGTCAATATAGATAACTTCCACTATGTGAAAAGCTTTATGCAAAAAAATCAATTAAATAGTGATAGAGGTAAAAATTATACTACATCACAACTATTCCCCTTGTTAAATTGAATTAATAATATTAAATTTTATTTTATTTTTAAATAATATTTAATTAAAATTAAAAAATATATATATTAAAAAGTAGTATAGCACTGGTTGTGATTTTAACATATTAAACAATTCTCAATAAATTTTGATAATTTTCTTCGTATCACAATTTCTTATACCACATACTAATCTCCTAAGTCATAGATATACCAATAAATAAATAATATACTAATAATAACAAAATATCACTTAACCTTTTTATGAAGATTAATAAATATTATTTTTAATATAAATTAAAATGAAGGCAATTAACATTATGATGTGTCAGAAGAATAATATCTACCCACATAACAACAGAAAATTGAATTCCCTAGTAGAATTGAGAAACACTCACCATTATCCATGTAAACATATTACAAGGCCTAACATATAGTTGGAGTTTCCTTGAAAAAAATGAAACTTGACTAGCTCCAAAGTAATAGTTTCAAATAGAGAATAAGTTTATGATTTTTTAAAAAATGGTTGTTTATAAATTTTGAAAAAAACATTTTAACCATGAACATGAGTCTCAAATATTATATATATATATATATATATATAGAGAGAGAGAGAGGGGGTAAAAACAAAAGTTATATAGTAGCTAGTACATGTCGCATAGCTTAAATATAGGTTAATGAAACAAAAAAAAACAAAGACTAAAATTTCATCACAAAAAGAAAACAATTAATAAAATATTGTATTGTTAAATGTTATCACTAAAAATTAAGAAATATGATTAACTAATATTGTTTATATTAAGATACATATATCTATATGTGTGTGTTTTATTTTTATTAATATCTATATGTGTGTTTTATTTTCATTAATATATATAATTGTCTGTATCTAAATTTATTAAAATATGTTTTTAATTAATAAGAAGTCACCTTAAATTGAAAATATTGTGAAAAAAATATAATTCATGAAAATAGAAATAATAGAAAAAATAAAAAAAGTTAAATAAAAGGAAATCAAACAAAAAACAAAAATAAGCTACTAAACAACCCATAATACGACCTCAAACAATCACCTTACAAATAAACAAATTTAAATAATAATAAAAACAATAAAAATTGAATTCCAATGTTAAACTATGGATAAAGGTCATCAATTTTTGGTCAAAGACAAACTAATACCCAATCAAAGGAAAAGTTGAATGTGTTATACCATGCCTGCGGCAGGTATCTATATATATATATATATATATATATATATATAGATAGAGAGAGAGAGAGAGAGAGAGAGAGAGAGAGAGAGAGAGAGAGAGAGAGAGAGAGAGCTTACATAATTATATATGAGAAAATTTGATGATATATTTTTAAAATATATGGAAGGATAAACCTTAAACATGTTTACCAATTTCAAATTATTGATGTGGCCTTTCTAGATCAAATTTAATTTTTCTTTTACTTTATCTAGTTCATTGTTACATTTTTTATTTTGTTGCAATATTATTTTATTTATTTAGTTTTTAATATAGTGGGAAAACCTATCACAACTCATTTATCAAATGCAAATGCAAGTTAACTCATCATTGTTATTCAAGGAAAACCATGACACCTGGAATTACGTCGTTGGTGGTCCATAAGGGGGATAGAAATTCACTCTTGCTAGATAATTAAAAGTTGAAGGATGCAACACTATTTAAAAAATGATCTACGAATAATTTGGAATTAGTGACCATGTTTTAATATTTTTGAAACTATTTTAGTTTCCTTGGTTTTGTGTAGATGTTCATGCAAGAAAGATTGTATGTTAACATTTTTTAAATAATTTATTTTAATTTAATTTTGTAACATTTTTAAAATTCAATCTAAAAGCAAAAAGTATGGAGAGATGTAGTGGGGTAGAATAATGATTCCATAACTATATTTAAAATTAATCAATAAACACAAAAACTTAATGCTTACAATAAATTAACTATAACAACATTCTTAACCATGGATATTCACCCCTATTTTACCATGGATATTATTAACTTGTAAAAAAGCTTTGTTATAACACCATGGGCTAATACCATGGACTATCAATACCACATGCCCAAAAACCATAACTCATTTCAAAATCATTTTTTTTAACATTTTTTAAATTAAATTTGAAAGGAAAAAATATATGGGTAGATGTTTTAAAACGTTTTGACTCCCTCAAAATAAAAATAAAATAAAATAAAATACATAAAATAATAATTATGATTAATAAGAAAATCAGTCTAGATCGATCTTAACTCTGGATCTACCAAGTAGCTAGAGGGATCAAATCCCTTGAGATGCAAACCTCTTTTAGAGTGAAAACAGATTTGTTCCCTATCAGTGCTTCGTAGACCTAGAGTTAAGATGGGTGTAGATTGGTATTTATGTTTTTTATTTCTTTTTATTTAAATTAAAAATGGAAAAATGACTTATTCATCTTTAAAATTTAGAAATTAACAATGAAAGAATGGTTTTGTTATCTTTAAGATTTTGAAACTAAGAATGTAAGAACAATTTAACCACCTCTTTTGTCCCCCACATGTGACTCTCACATTCAACCCCTCTTCATGAGATTTAAAGAAATAACATAATGGGGATTAAACCCCACACATACCAATTGGTTTACACCTCATGGGTTATAAGAAATTAATATAAGATACTATAAATCCTTTAAGATCCTCAAAAATTATAAAAGAAACATATAAAAAAAAAATCATTTAGATAATAAATTCATATTATGTTCAATGTTTTGTTATTAAAATGATATGCATATGATACATCACATGTTTTGTTTTGAACTGGATCTGTATATAAGTGCTTATGAATAATAACATATCCACATAGTTTGTATATTTTAATTGGTTAAAGGTGTATATGAATATGTGATTTGTTAGGAAAGAGAGAGAAGCTTTCATGTGTTTGTTTAGGTTCAAATATCATTGAGGCATGTTCTTAAAAAAGGGCATGGGAAGGGGGATTGTCTTTAATCCAATATATAAATACTTATGAGGTGCATATAAGGGGTATAACACCATGATTTATAACCATGTATGGACATATTCTTGACTCAGTTGATGTCCTGATACAATTTATCAAACATGAATTGTAGTGAGTTAGCTTAATTAATTCAAATGGGATATTTCAAGGAGCTTTTATTATGAAGTCATTAATTCTAGTTTAGTTGAACCTCATTGGGTTACTAGCTACTAGTATTGATTGTGCTTTGAATTGACATCCATCCTAACTTTTTTAGGGAATGGGTAGGTGAGAGGGGAGGGGAGGTTTGACATCCCTCATGGTTAATCCCTCTTGTAAACATTATCATGAATTGTATTCATGTAAATAATGGGGAAATGTAATATAAATACTGGCTAAGGAGAGGACACAAATTTATAGCTTGAGTGGGGAAGTTGTTAGGGGATTTCCTAGGAGAAGACTACACCCATAGTTGCAATTAAGGAGCCATTTAGCTTCCTATTGAAGAAAAAGCATAAGGTATAGGAAATTAAGAAATAGTATAGGGTCCGGGAGAAATTAAAAATACAAACCCTGTACAAGTGTTTAAGGATTGTATGGGCACTTGTGCATGAGGATGAACGCAATATTGTTCTCGTGAAGTGCACTGGTGGGTCAACACATTGAGAGAGTGTAGGGGGGAATAAGAATTTCTTGTAACCCATACCTTGAATTTAAGTTATACACTAAATCCCTTTTGGCATGGATGGTCCTGCTATGCAGCCCTTTACTAAGGAGAATGGGCCCTTTAACTATAGGATGAGTCCATAGACTGCCTCATGGATTGTATTGATAGATTCAACACATAGGAGGAAAGTTGGGGGCAAGAAGGATGCATGAGATAATTATGTGTAAGTCTGGGAGAGAAGACAAAGGAGATGATATTATGTACTGAGTAGAAGAACGAGAGACTAGTGTTTTTGTTGAATGTGTATTTGGTCCTTGTATTAAAGGAGGCCTGTAGATGTGCTTCATTATTTCCTAAGTTCAATAGGCTAGTATTTGTGCCTGTTTATTTCTTCATTGAGGCCTAAGGATGCTTGTGCATTGAATTCAAAAATAGAGTTTAGTGGAGTAGTGATGCTTCGGTGATAACCTAGTTAAGAAACCTATGGATCTTGATTGTTGAGAATCTCCTGAGTTTTGGCTTGACTCAGGGTTGATAAACCATTGGGAGCTATCTAGGTTGAGAAATTACTAGAAGGTTGAGGCACTCAAGTGCTAGTTGGGTTGATAACACCTAGAGTAGCCTTGGGTTAAGAACACAGGTATAAGTACAATTGAGAAGTTACTAGAAAGGTGCACTCTAATAATTCTATAGTAGCAATAGTTGACAATTCTCATTTTTATTCATATATATCCTTCTCCAAGACTAAATTAAGACTCTTTATGCCCTTCTTGAACCCTTGTGTTGTTTTATTGTTGATTGAGAGACAGTGTGGTGTTATAGTTGGGGGTTGTTGAGAAGTACTTGAGAAATGGTCCTTGTCTCTTGAAAGTGAGTGATTAGTTAAGAAATCTTGGGCAATTTACCTCCTTAGACTCTAAATCTATCTTGAGGGTGGTTGACCTAAAGAAAGAACAATAGTGCAGTCAACTTATGGTTGGGTGGAGATTTGAAGTCCCTATCTCAGTTTCCAATCATCTAACTATAAGATAAGTATTCACTTTCATTTCCATTTTACTTATGTTTTTATATTGTACGAGTTGATTGGCTTCTAAAGAGATGTTGTATAGATCTAGGTGTTGCAATGAAAGGTGTTGTAAGTAGTTTATCTTACTTGTAAGGACACGATTGAGTTTAGTGATGTTGAAATATGATTGTATGGACTATATGTTATACTCACGAATACATAATGTACTAACATGTTCATGCTCACAGATGACTACCTAGTGGATAGATTTTGTGTTTATTTTCCTCTATTAGGAGCCTGCATGATTTGCTTACCTATATTCATGCCTGATTTTGTAATAATAGGCTTATGTTATCGATGAATAGCCCAGTGGAGTTGGATGCATATACATTGTACTTTATAAGTGTCCATGTATGCTTGATCAACCATGAGAAGGCCAAGAAGAGTTTTGAAACTTCTATTTGTTTCTTTGAGGACTGATTGAATTCAAATCTTGTGACCAAGAGGCCACGAAGTCATAGTCTCTGTGTATGAGAGTAGAGGGCTTCTCTATTGTTTTCCATAACTTAGGAGAGATAATTGCAAATTCATTTAAATGTCAAAATGGCATTGACGAAGGGGAGATTCATGTCATATAATAGAGGGATTCTCATTCTCACCTCAGAGGTTGAGAATATTTTCCATTTCGATGTGGTCCTAGGTGATGGGAGCTACAAGACAAAAAAAAAAAATTGTCAATAGGTGGAAACTTGTATTTCACAGCCGAAGAGGGGGGCTTTAACCCTTATTTGTTTCAATGACAGGGGGCGAGGGAAAGATGAATAACCCATCAGTTAAGTGTTGTGAAAATAATTTTTGCGGTCACTACCTGGGAGGGGGTGTCCCCATGGTGTTATAATGGAAGAAGGGCTAGGGTGTGATTATGTAGAGGCTTGAAGGTCAGGCTTTGTAATAAGGCCAAAAAGTATAACATTATTATGGTTTTTCACAAGGAGAAAGGACCTTGGTGGGACCTAGGGCAGGAAACAATGTAAACTGTGAAACAGGAACTGATATGATTACCCATTTATTAGAGGTGGCACAAAAGTGACCTGATTTTGAAAAGTGGTGATGCAAAATACACATATTTTTTTTAGCATAGTTTTTGACACTTTAAATTTTTTATGTACATTAGTTTTTAGAATGTTAGTGATTTGCATGTTGATTTTAAAAAGTGTTGATTCTGCATTAGGCCCTTTTTTTAAAAGACCTATTTTTTGACTTTAAATTTTCTAATGTATTAAATGTGAATAATTATTTTCTAAATTTAACAATTTTTGAAGTGGTCTTCTTCTTCATATTTTTTTGTTTTTATTTTTTTGTTGTTGTGAGGTTTCTATTTTTTTCATAGTTAAAGAAGAAGGTCGATATTTTAAAGTTTCGATATTCTACATATTTATATATCGTTAATTAATTTTTCAATGCACATCAAATAATTGTCTCTAAAAAGCAATAATTTTTAACAATTGACATAAAAATAACCATTTTTAACATAAATATAACTAAAAAATTACACATTTTGATAATTTTTTGCTAGAAATGACATGTCAAAAACACAATTTTTAGAGGAAAAATTTAACAAAAAATGGTTAAATAATAATTCTTTTATGAATTTCATGTCAAAAAATAATAACAATCATTTTTTTTTTAAATAATGATTCACATAAAAATTAAAGCGAAAATCACATAATACATATATTGAACACATAAAAACATTAATTGAATGCTTATTCTTTTCATAAAATGTCAAAGTCAAAAACATTACAAGTATAACTAATTAATAGTTACAAAAAATGAGGTTGATTTATAAGAATAGCTTAAATTTAATCAACAATATCATGTTATCCAAACTCTTCATTCTCTAGAGTTTCATCATTGTCTTCTTCCACAATATTTTTCGCTTCCTTTTGCTCGTTTTCCTCTTCTAATGGATCTATGATGTCTTCGAATCTCCCAATGTATGCCTTTCCAATCATTCCATGTAATGGTAGTTGAGGTTCCTATGCCTTTTTTTTCCACGCGTGTTTCACTAAAATCCCCTTTCTTCAACCCAATTTTTTGCATTGCATCTGGAGGAAATTGAAGAGCATTAATTCTTTGTTGGATAAATTTGCATTGTACTGGATCTTTTTCAATTGCAATGCAATTTCTTTATTTTTGTAGGAAACATGCTACTGTTGTACCTAATTATCAAGCACAAAAGAAATAATGAAGTAAATTAGTATAATGACATATAAATTAAGAAAGAAGGTATTGAAATTCAATTCTATATAATAAAACTTACCTGAGCCAAAAAATAAATCCATAACCCAATCTCCTTCATTTGAACATATGCCTATAAGATAGTTAATCAATGACTGTAATTTTCGATAAATGTTAACTATCTCTCCTTTTGCTTCTTTGTCTTCATATGTTAGTTTTTTCACAACAACATCATAAACCAATTAAAAAGCATAGACATATAGTTATCATCTTTTTCCCAACTATCAATATGGATGAACTCACAATCATTTATAAATGGGTGATCTTCACGGTTAAGAAGATTTGACTTTTTCCTGTAACATGAAATAGTAAAAGTTCAATTAATTTGTACATAAATGAATTTTTTAACATTAATCAAACATACATTTTTAACGTCTTACCATGTAAGTTGCATCCTTGAGTTTGTTTTCCCCTTGAACCTTGACAATAACATTTCCAATTGTGTGTCTAAATGAAATGTCACAAATCTCCATAACGGTGATGATGTGACTTCTACAAATACCGCAACCAATTTACTAAGAGATTGATAAGTATAAGGGTCACTATCATACTCAATGTTTGGGATATTGAAACCATGGAGAATATCTGCAATAACTAGGGAATAATCCCTTTTAGGTATGAGTTTAGTGATGTCTTCACAGTTGCCTTGTATTACTTGATATTGAATAGTGTCAAGCCTATTCCAAATGAAATGAGTAAGAGTTGGATCAAGTTCAACATTATTAAGACATTGCTTCTTCAATCGTTCGATCTTAATTTTTTCAATAAAGGTTCTGAAATCATCTGGTGCTCCATTTGCATCCTTCCTCATCTTTAATAAAACAAACAAATATATGTATAAGTTATAAAATAAAAATAGTATACAGATGAATAAAAATGAATGTATAAATCAACATACTTTTTTAAATGCAAGATAAAAATCTTTTAGTGTTGATGTTGAACTTGAATCTGGATAGTTGCGTACAACATTATCCCAACTATCTTCATTCAACAATTTAACCATTTGTTCTTGTATTTTCATGTAAACTTTGTGACTAAATAAATAAAGTAAAAAAAAGTTAATATAATGATATGTATAAAAAATACTACCAAGAACAATAGTTATATTAAAAAGAAAATTATAATCTAGAAGTAAGTAAATATAATTCAACAAACTTACTTTTGAAATTCTTCAAACATTCCTCCAATGATAATTCCCCTGACCTCACACGACATAATATTGCTTTAACAAGTTTTTCATCCTTCACTCCTTGCATTGCTCTCCAAGGTGTGATATTCATATCTTTTGGAAGTTGCTTCATTTCAGGACTTGATTTACTGTTGCTACATATCAATGGTTTAGACTTTTTGAACTTTTTGTTTTTAATGCCAATGTTCTCCCACATGCTAAAAATATCATTAATCAATTCCCATATCTCTCCAGTTCTAAATGCCAACTGGAAAATGCTATCAATACCTTTGAATATATGAATATTTACTATGTCGCATTTTGAATTGATTTCTCCTCAATTTGATAGCCTATTTCCATACAACATTCCTTTCTAAAATCTATAGTAGCATTTATCTTATCCCCGCTACATTTTTCTTCAAATTCACCATGAATAAATCTAACCCTTTAGATGAAAGTCATAGAAATCCTATATTCATTATCTGAATTATGATCCCATGCCAATAACTTTGCTTCTGTATCTGATAAACCAGTATAAATAATACATTTTATTGTTTCAAAACGTGGGTTATTGGGATATTCCTCCATCAATTGCCTTTGAGCTTCTACAGAATGGTTCCCCCCAAGAACATAATAATTGTATTCAAAACATATTGACTTATCAAATACTTCTTTGTGGGAACTTGAACTGGATCAACAAGAAGCACATAATTAACCACATGAGCATATGGATTGTACCTCATCAATGTCTTCAAGTTGTGAACATGCAGGTGGTGTGGCTTTCTGATTTGATATTTACATTGTCCTTCACTTGCCTAATATACTTGTATCACATTAAGCTTAAACATACGATCGCCCTCAATTAAGTTTGTCTTTGTCAAAATCTGTCGAATGGCATTTTGTTTTGTTTTAATAATGCCATCCTCTAAATCAACTATTGGTGTAATGATTTCTCTGCTTTCTTTTGAAGTTTCACTAGGATCTTCACTGTTGGTAATGACTACTTGAGAGTGTTCAACTTTACTTTTCTTCCTCCTAACATTCTCATCAGAAACTGGAACAGAGACCATGGAAAATTTTAGGGGCGAATGTTGGCCTTAGGCGAAATTAAGGAGTTTTAAATTTTTAGTCGGTGAATATTTTGTATCATAGTACATTTTTACAAATCGCCTCAAATAGCCCACCTTATTTTAACGGAGAGGGTAAAAAAGGTAAATTTAGCCCTTGAAATTAGGAGTTAGAACCTTCCATTCGCCCTAATTTTCAAGAATAGGTTTTATTTAAGTGAATCCTATGGGCCAAATACCATATTTATAAAATATGTATGGTAAATTAATAAAAATATAAATAAATGAGCGGTATGGTAAATAAATAAAAACATTTTTTATATTTACTCCATAAGTCACGTTATATACATGCAAGAGTGTAAACAAAGAAAAATATAAATAAAGTGGAGGTATGGTAAATAAATAAAACCTCTTTTTATACTTACTCAAAAGGTATGGTAAATAAATAAAAATATAAATAAACTAGACGTATGGTAAATAAATGAAACCTCTTTTTATATTTAGTCCATAACCCTCTTTCTATTGATGAAGGCTCAAAAAAGAGGTTTTATTTAAGTGAATCCTATGGGCCAAATACCATATTTGTAAAAGCGGTATGGTAAATTAATAAAAATATAAATAAACAAGAGGTATGGTAAAAAAATAAAACATTTTTTTTTATTTACTCCATAATTCACCTTATATTTACGAACACTCAAAAAATGTGTTATATTTAGCTGAAACCTATGGGCAAAATACTATGGGCCAAATACCATGGGCTAGATTATTATTAATACCATGCAAAAAAACATTATTAACCCTCATATTAGTATTAATAAAAATAAAAAAGGCACATGGTATTGACCCATGGTATTCACGTGGAATGTAGCCTATTTAAATGGGGGATTTAAAGTAGCATAGATCATCTTTACTCTGGATCTACTAAGCCTCGAGAGGGATCAAATATTGTGATATGCAAACTAGCATAGAGTGAAAAAATATTTGATCCCTCTCGGGGCTTGGTGGATCAAGAGTAAAAATGGATGTTGTAATTTAATGTATGTTGAAAATTTTAACTTGGTTAAAATAAAAAATAAAATAAAAATCAATTATTAATTTTATTAATTTTTATAAATTGCTAATAGTAATTTTTAAGCTCCAGGTTTATGATAACCCATGGTAATACCATGGTATTCATGTGAGCATAGACTATTTAAAGGGGAAATTCTATCATCTTAGATCCATCTTAATTCTGGGTCTACCAAGTGCTCAAAGGGATAAATAGATTTCATCCCCTTAAGAGTGGTAGATGTGGAGTTAATATGGATATATGTTGGTTTTTATGATAATGAAGATATTAAATAGAATTAGGAAATTATATTGTAAAAACATCTTAAGGTGAATGGTTAAAGCTACATTTAGTCACTTCACAAAGTTTAGTAAAAAATACCAATATCTCCATTAATATTGGTTTTTAACTTTTTCTAGTTTAACAAAAAAAATTCAAAACAATGAAACCTTATCACTCTTTCCACATCACCCTTGCAGAAGATTTCTCACCATTTTTCAAACATTCTCAATGTGATATATCTTCATGAAAAATTTTAGGTACTGATGTTGGATTAGTTGTTTGAAAAATAAGCTGGTTTGTACAGCCTTTCATCTTCTGTGCTATTCTTAGGTTGTCCTAATGATCTGTAGGGGTTGGAGCCACTGCACCATATTTTCCTAAAAGGTGGAGATTGTTCACCAAAAAGGAAATTAATCTACATGTTACAATGTTGTTAAAAAATGTGAGACTTATGAGGGTAGTGAATTATGCTAATAAGCAATTTAGATTGGGAGAAACGTAATTAAATTTTATTATTTAATTGAAGATTTCCAATTAAAATAATAATAAATCTACATTTATATATTCATATATTGATTGGAAGGATTCTCACAATGGTCATTTCTTTCAATTAGATCCCCTTCAAGCCTTTGGGATACCTAATACTTTCTTCTATAATATAGTTGGGGCTTGCTACTTGTTGGTGTATTGGGGTAAACAAACTTGATGTGTTTTTTTTATCTCACAGTTGGAGTCTGTGGAATAAGAAAGAAATTTGATAACTTGAAAAAAGTGGTAGCTTGACAAAAATTGTAGAGAAAAGATTAATCTCTCCTACCTTGACAGAACTCGTTGTCAATATCAACACCTACAAGAACTTTGTTGTGGAATATTATCAAAACTAATAGAAGGATATGAAAGAGTGTATTGTAAAAACCTTGATAAACACGACCACTGAAACTTGGAACATTGTTTGGAGGAAGAGAAAATTATGTTTCTTTTTTCCAAACATGTATGTTAGTATATTACAGTTTAATGAATATGTTTTCTTATTATCATATATGGTTTCATACTTTAACAAAACATTCACCAAGACTTCACAATGTTTTATTATTCAGTAAAAGATTTGCCAAGATCTTACAAGATTTTATAATTCAGTGAAAGATTCTCCATCATTGTACAAGATAATATAATTTGGTGAGAGATTCACCAAAAAAATTATATATACATATTATATGATTGAGAAAATCGCCTCCCATTTTTCCTATGTATCATGGGGATTAGCCCATTTATTATACATATAAATTTAGTGTGGTTCTTAAAATTTTCCCTGATAGAGACATTCTTGGGCATTGTTACTTTTTGTCTTTTATGGCTCTTCTCCTTTCTAACATCAGTTCCAATGTCATCCTTAGTAATGACAACATATTCTTCAATGTCAATTTCAACTTCCTCATCTTCAAAAGTAACTTGTCTACCTTTGCTAGATTTATCCACTAGAGGCATTTTTTTCTGATCCCTTGGATGTAGTTTTGTAGCATCATGAATTACTACTTTTTGCTTGTTTTCCATATCTTCTTCTGACCCTGAGTAGAAACTGCTGACAACATTCATAATATCTTGCTCTATGAAATGAATGCCTCCCAACATAATTGAAAGATTTCAACAAAATTTTGTCAAACAAAATATCATATGTCAATAAAAACTAAGTTATAAAAATATAATGAGACAGTTACAATAACGCAAAACACAAATATAAATAACAATACTTACGATATCTTGTGCAATCTCATTTACAATTTGTTTACACAACTTTGTAGATACCTCTCTCGTGTCATACAATGAATATAATAATTAATATTTAATCATGTCATGTGACTTGGGCAGTTTTGTAAGTATATAAACAAATTCAGTGTCCGGTACCAAACACATTTCTATGACATTTCCCAGTACCTCATAAATTCCACTATCATTAGGGATATCAACATATAGATATATTTGCACATCTACGCCTTCTATTTCTTTCACATACCATACATTTTCTTGAAGTCTCACTTTATTTGATTTCTTTGAGTATGAAATCTTCTTCTTATCATTTGAGGCACTTGAAGATTTGTAGCTATTAGCTCAGGTTTGGTTCCTTCAACAGTGCTTTTTAAGGACCCACCTTTATTTTAGCAGTGTTTGGTCCAGAAAGATTCACATAAATTTTCTTTGATGCCATTAACCTGAAAAAAAAAATACACATATATATAAATCAGTAAATTACAAAAAAAATAGCTTAAATCAACAAACAAAACGATAATTGATAAATAATTTTGTAAAATATAACTATTAAAAAAAAAATAAGATATTAAAAAATGTATCCCCCCTCGCTCTGCGTCGGCCTCCCTCCCCACCCTGGCAGCCCAACAGCCAGCCACCATGACTGGTCGTTGGGGTGGGGCAAGGAGGCTGGCGCTCGGCCCCCTGCCCCACCCCAGCAGGGGCTGGGCACCAACCCCCCCACCCCACCCCGGCGGCCCAATGGCTTGCCACCTTGGCTGATTTTTGGGCTACCGGGGAAGGGCGGGGGGGTGGGCGGTGCCCGACCCCACCCCAGCGGCCGAACGGTTGGCCTGGGTGGCGGCCCATTGGGCCGCCGAGGTGGGGTGCGGGGTTGGATGCTAGCCCCCTTGCCCCACCCTGGCGACTGAATGGCCCGTCGGGGTGGCGGGTCCATTCTCAGAATCGGCCCACCACCTCGGCGAGTCGTTGGGTCGCCGGGATGGGGTAAGGGGGATGATGCCCAGCTATCTGCCCCACCCCAGTGGCCCAATAGCCCACCACCCAGGCCGACCGTTGAGCCACCGGGGTGGGGTGGCAAGGCTGGTGCCCGACCCCCCACCCCACCCCGACGGCCCAACGGTCGGCCAGGGTGGCGACCCGTTGGGCCGCGGGGGTGGCGCAAGGGGGCTAGCGGGTCTTTGGGCCACCAGGGTGGGACGGGAGGGATAGCGGGATGTTGGGCCGCCGGGGTGTGGTGGGGGGCTTGCGAGTCATTGGGCTGCCAAGATGGGGCGGGGGGGTTGGCGCCCAACCCCCTCCCCACCCCGACGACCCAACAGCCTACCACCCCGATTATCCATTGGGCTGCCAGGGTGGGGCAGGGGGCCAGGTGGCTAGCCCCCTCGCCCCTCCCCCATGGGCCTGTTGGGCCTCTGGGGAGCATGATTGGGCCCACCACGCCCACTGCGGACGTGGTGGGTAAATCTGTCTCATATAAATTTTCTGTTTCTAAAAAAATCATTAAACCTACTGAATTTTAAAACTTGCACACAACAAAAGGAAAACTAACCTTACGAATGCGATAATATTCTATTGAATATGTTGTTGACAGCAATGTAGCTCCTCCACAAATGTTCTCTAAGTCTTTTAACGAACCTAGAAAACCTTGATGTGATGTGAGGAATAGTGATAATGAAATGTATTTTATAGCGAAAATTACGGAATTGTTTTACCACATGGTTAATGTGGGACTAATTTGTTTTTATAAAAACTTTAACATGTAAAATTTGTTATGGCGATATAGGGAACTATGATAAAACGGACATTACAGAATTGTTTTACCGCGCGGTGAATGTGGGATTAATTTTTTTTTTTTTATAGAGACTTTAACATATAATTCTTGTTATGGTGATATAGTAAATTATGATAAAGAAAACATTACGGAATTGTTTTACAACATGATGAATGTGGGATTTATTTGTTTTAGAAGATATAATAAAAAAAACAGTCAATTGTCTAGTGAATATTATATAGTTTAAGTAAAAAATTAATTTAGGTAAAAGATTTTATTTACAATTTTAATTTAAAGATTTAGTTTAAAATATTTATTTCATAGGAGGATTTTAGTTAAAATTTTTCAATAAATTGTAGAAGAAAATTATGGAGGAAAAATACATGAAACAAAATTTTTGGAGGGAAATTTTCATTCTTTAAGCTATATATTATCGTTAGGAGAGAGTTCATTTGTATCATTCAACCTCTTATGTTTGAAAGACATGGATTTTTCTGATAGTGAAGTTTTGCTTTGTGAAGCATCAACATCTTCATTGCATAACAACTCTATTCCTATTGATGAATATAACGGAAATTATTCCACTATGAATAGAGATTCAAATCTTCCACTTAGTCCTAATCTAAGGACTGTGAGAGAAGCATTAATGAAATACAGGATGAAGAATTTTAAATAAATAAAGATTCATGGTTTCCACTTAGTCCTAATCCTATGGACTATGAGAGCAGCAGTGATGAAGAACATGATGAAGATTTTCAAATAAATAAAGAGTCACAGTTCCCACTTAGTCATAATCCTATGGACTATGAGAGCAACAGTGATGAAGAGCATGATGAAGAAATTCAAATGAATAGTGTCATGGTGTCCACTTAGTCCTAATCCTATGGACTATGAGAGCAGCAGTGATGAAGAGCTTGATGAATAATTTCAAATGAATAGAGTGTCAAAGTGTCCAATTAGTCCTAATCCTATGGACTATGAGAGCAGCAGTGATGAAGAACATGATGAAGAATTTCAAATGGATAGTGTCATGGTGTCCACTTAGTCCTAATCCTATGGACTATCCGAGCAACACTGATGAAGAATTTCAAATGAATAAAGTGTCAGGTGTCTAGTTAGTCCTAATCCTATGGACTATGAGAGCAACAATTATGAAGAACATGATGAATCATTTGAAATGAATAGAGTGTCACAGTGTCCACTTTGTCCACTTTGTCCTAATCCTAAGGACTATGAGAGCAGTAGTAATGAAGAGCATGATGGATATTTTCAAATAAGTAAAGAGTCACGGTTTACACTTATTCCTAATCGCATGGACTATGAGAGCAACATTGATGAAGGCCAGGGTGAAGAATTTCCAATAAATCAAGAGTCACATTTTCCACCTAGTCCTAATCCTAAGGACTATGAGAGCAGTAGTGACAAAGGACAAGATGAAGCACTTAGTCCTAATCCTAAGGACTATGAGAGCAGTGGTGACGAAGGGTGGGATGAAGACTTTTTAGTAAGTAAAGAGTCACATTTTTTATGTATTCCTAATCCTATGGACTATAAGAGTAGCACTGATAATGTACATGATGAAGAATATCCAATAAACATCAAGTCAAATTTTCCATTTAGTCCTAATTCTAAGGACTATGAGAGTAGCACTGAAGAAGGGAAAGATGAAGAATATCCTCCAAGTCAGTGTTTCAAAAGCACACATGATCATAGTGAGGATAACGTTCCTCATAATGATGATGAAAATGCTTATACAAATGATGTTCCAATGATGGAGATGTTGCCAGGAAATATTGTATCGAGGAGTAGGAGCAAACCTTTTCATATCAATCCAAGATGTTCTAGTTATACAAGGGGTAGAGAAGAATATCTTACAAGAAGAAGTTCTATCAGTGCTCTCATTTCAAGTGAATATTGTCAAAAAGATTACTTGAAACATATGGATTTCATGTCTGCATTAGAGAAAAGGAAGAGATATTTGTCAATGAATAAAAGCATGCAAAATTCATATTTAGTGGGGTGCATGCAATCTACATTGTCATGTTATGATTATCATATTGGGTCTTTATTTATCTATAGAAAGGCTTTCAAAATGTTTCATTCAATGGTAATTTTCGCCTGTCAAGAATCCAAGAAAATTTGGAAAAGGATCCCACATTTTATTCAAAAGTACGTCATAAACAATAGTTTGGGCCATTATCAAATACTACAATGTCATGGATGAAAGATTTCTTTTCAAAGCATAGAGAGTGTATGCCAAATAGAGAGACAATACATATTCCAGATAATTTCTCAAGATGAGAAATCTACAACTTATACAAAGAATATGCAGAAGGTGCTAAGGGACATGGTAGAGTTTTGACATATCAATATTTTGTGAAGATATGAAAGAAAGAATTCAACAATGTTAATATTCCTAAGAAGACAAGGATGGGGATTTGAAGGACATGTGCTTCTCTTAAATCAAAAAGGGATAAATGTGAAGGGTCAAAAAGAGGTAACAATTCATAACTTTAACTTTTAAAATTGTATAGTCATTAACTATGAAAACATATTTCTTAATGATTTTCTTTTATTTTGTGTAGATTCCATTGTCAAAGCACTTCAAGAGCATCACGAACAACAAACAAGTGAAAGGAAAAAGTTGTACAAGCATTTAAAGAAGCGTTATGATAATCCAAATAAATATTTGGGTTTGATAATTGATGATATGGACTAGAAGAAAACACTTCTACCACATTTTGTTCGCACACCCAAAAATTTACAGGAGGAAAATTTTATTCAGTATCACTTTTTCAGTTGTATGGTCTTCAATGGGAAAATATTTCCAAGGGTATACTTCACAACTCCAAATATTCATAATGATGCAAATCTGACAATAACCATAATTCATGGTGTGATTTATCATTGGTATGGTAATCTTCCTGAAGTTTTGTATCTACAATTGGACAACACTTGTCGTGAAAACAAAAATCAGATTGTTTATGGATATCTAAACATGTTTATTGAATTGAGAATTTTTCAGAAGGTAAAGGTTGGTTTCCTTCTTGTTGGGCACACTCATGACCATATTGATTAGATGTTCAGTCGTTTTTTAGCCATATTGAGGAGGAAGGAAGTTGGGAGCTTGCCATCATTAATTGAATCTATTAAGAAATCATACATGCCAAAGTCTACTTACGGTGTGTTGGAAGAAACTGTTGACATTCGAAAGTTTATTTTGGGATCGCATGGTGAGGAGAAATGCATTGCACAACTTAATGAAATTAGCTTCCAACGTCAATTTTGTATCAAAAAAATTGATGGGAAAACACTAATATGGGGCAAGAAGTATTCAACTACTTTAGAATGGGCACTGTCATCAGATTTGTCATTTTTGAAGTTCATTCCAGATTATTCAATATTTGCATCAAATATATTATTATTACAATCAGTTGTTGTAGTTCATAATGCACACAGACAAAGTAGAGATATAAATTATTCTAACTGCCTAGAAGAAATTAAAAAATGTATTAGATATACATATGAGTACTTTGATATTGCTTATTTAGTTTGGTGGGAGTATTTTTTTAATAATCAAAGTGATATCATTTCACGAACAACAAATGAAGATACACCTTTGAAAAAACCATTTTTTTGCCACAAAATGTGTCAAATGAACATGAGGAAAGAAACATTGTTGAACAACAACAATCTCAAGGTATTATTAATTCTTCATAGGCAAAGGAAAGAGAAATGTATATTGGTTCGAAAACGTCTCGTGCACAACGTGAAGCCATGGAAGACCTTTATAAGGGTTCAATATAGGATATTAAGGAGGGTTGTATGATTGTAGTGCTAGCAGATGGAGATCCCAATGGCTATCCATTCTAGGTTGCTAAGGTTATAAAGGTCATTACAGAAAAATGAAGATGTTGCAGGTGTTGAAGTACATTAGTATGCCACAAATACACACCCATTCAATGGTGGGTATAAGCCAGAGATGGTAGTTGATAGAAAAATTGGTGGAAAGAGAAAAATAAAGGGTGAAAATATAAATTGTCGTCGCACAGACCTCTTAAAATTGGAGGATGTTGGCATACTTGTTTATGGCTTAAATTTAACAAAGATAAGAACTCTTCACTTGCAAATGATAAAGATTCTGAAGAGGATGTTACCAGAAGGAACAATGTTGAGATGGGAGTCTGTTGAAACCAGTTGTAGATCCAGAAGAATTTTCAAACCTGAAATGGTGGGCATGCATGTGGACTCAGATGGGGCACTAGTTGATGAAAGAGAAGAATATGGAACATTTTCATCTACATCCAGTCATTGATATGAAGATGTGAATTCTGATGGTGTGCAAGAAAATATGAGTTATTTTGAATAGTTGTCTAAGATAGTTTATATAACTGATGTTTGCATCGTATCTTGAAATTAAAAAATAAATAAATAAAATAAAATAAAATGATTTCCATATGGTGTTAAATGAAGTTATGAGTCATTTTTATGTTTTTTGGATTATATGTTTTAATTATGATGATTTATATTGTTTATAATATCTACAATGCAACAATAACTTAGAGATATAATGTATGTTTCATTCAATCTACAAGTAAAGACATTTTGATTAATTTAGTCATGTAATTTGTTCATAATGTCATGGTTTAGGTTTAATAATTAGACTATATGGACTCAAGGCCAACAAATGTTTTTCGAACAGAAAAATTCGGTTTTACTGCCATTTTTTAAAAATGTTGAAAATTGACGCTAAAAAAAACCATCATTCCAGTATACACACTTTTTGTTTTTAGCATTGTTTTTCATGTTTTTTTGGGGTTTGTGGCCAGAGTTTTCATTTTGAGTTTATAGCTCCTGTTTCAAAGTTTACATTGTTAGGACTAACGTGGCATGAGGGAGGCATTACATGTGGTAGGCAGAGGAGGTCTTTCTGGAGGACCAAGTAGCTTATGGTTGAGTGACATGTGGTTCTAGTAGAGGAGGCCATGTAGTGGGACAATTTCAGCCTAATCTCATTGCAAGATGATGTCAATATGACATTAGTATGTGATCATAATGGGGTCACAAACCTTGAGAGGTTCTAATTGTTGGGCCACGAATGATGGGGTTGAGGAAACAAGAATATTTCTATTAGTTGATAGGTAATTTGTCATCATGACCTCACCATGCAATGATGTTAGTGTGACATAAGTGTGACATCATCACAGTCTCCATGATAATTAAGAGGTGTGTTTTATGGGTGAGCCATAGTTAACAGAGGCCGACAAATGAGAAACTTCCCTGGAAATTGACTAGTAATTTACCGTCATGACATGACCACAAGATGAATTCAGTTTGAAATTAGTGTGACATCACCATGGATCCCCAAAGGATCAATAGGTGCATTTTATGGTCAAGCCATCATTAACGAAGTTTGGGGATGGGAAAATTCACTAGGACTTAATGGGAAAGTTGTTTTCATAGATGTTTGTGGACATTAGGAGGATTAAGGTGTGCGTTTTAAGTGGAGGCCATGATAATAGAGGTCAGGGGATAAGAAAGGTCACTTGGAAATTAATATTATTTTTTCTCATTCATGTTGTGATCCTCCTGGGCATATCTTCAGTTACACTTCAGGCATAAAGGCTAAAGCTCAATGAGTGGCACAGTTGACGATAATGTGTGATATTGTGTGGTAGTTAAGGGTGACATGGTAGCGCCACATGGGACACAAGGTAGTACCACTTGGTAGTAATGTTGACGTGGTAGGGTTATTGAGGCTAAAATTTTAAATAGCCATAAGTTTTGATTCATAAGATGAATTTCAATAGAATTTATATCTCTAGAAATCTCTCGATGAGTTGAACGTAGTGGTTTTGCCCAAATTTATTTCCACTAACTTTGGAAAGGGAGGAAGTTTTATAACTCCATTCCCATAATGAGACCAGGGAGGTTGGGTTGGGACTAAGTAACACCTCTCATTCAACTTAGAAGGTCCAGGGGGTGGAAGGGAGTTTTACATAGTGGTATCAGAGCAGAAGTTCCAACATTATATGTCTAGAGATAAAGTTGGGACTCCTAGACAATATGATAATTTGTTGGAGTCGGTTACAAAATTTTGTTAGGATCATATAGGTTTAATAATTAGACTATATGGACTCAAGGCGAACAAATGAAAAGGAAAATATTTTGTGGTAGTCCTTTAAGGAATGAGATTGTTGTAACTATGTTACAATATTGTGTTTCTATGATTGCTTGCATGTGGAAGTAGGTGTTGGTTATAGCACTATTATTGATGAGAATGTATTGATTTCAGATTGAATGTGTGTGCACATCAGCGAGGTGGATATCATAATTTTGAAATGCTAGAGCTAGAATAAACTGATGTGTTATATTATTTTCCAACTGACTTTTAATCTTGTAGATATCATGACTGCTAGACTTGATGTGTGAACAACTATATAACCACATGCTTGGTATTAGCATGACAAGATAATAATTTAGTTTGTTGATGCTGGTGAAAACCAACATCTGTATGTGTGTGTATGTGACAACACATAAAAATACTCTGTTACAACAAAGAATAAAAAACATGGATAGTGGTATCCATCATGAATAAGGGAAGAAAAACTCCCCTAAAAGAGCAGGGATCTTCAAAAGCTTGAAGGATGAACTAAAGGTCTACATGATATAAATTGAAAGGCTCACCGAGAAGCAAAAAATGTTGGAAAATTTGAGCTCAATGCTACAAAAATGCATGTCATACAAGTAGGATTTTTTGTAATAAATCATATCCTTACAAGAGGAAGTTCATGCTAACAAGACCAGAAAGAGACCTTTTAAGGCTGAAAAGGAAAGGAAACCAATTTTATGTTGGCATTGTGAAGGGGAACACTTAAGAAGGGACAATCCCAATAGAAAAAAAAAAAAAAAAAGGAAATCAAATCATGCAATCCTAAGGTACATGAATCAACAATATGTAATGCAAGAGGAGAGAAAGGAGCACCCCCTCAATCTCTCTGATATACTGAAAGGTCCCTCCATGAACTATTTTGAGGGGTGTTGAAATTTTAAGGTTGCCATAAAACATTGGAAAAGACTTGCTTTAACTGTGTATACAAATATATGTATGATGGTTAAGGACACATTGAACTCCAGAACTCATGGGATCGAGTTGTTATGGTTTATTAAATGGTTTATATGTTTGTTACTATTATTGGGTTCATATTTTCTTTGTTGTTTTGAATATTAACTTTGAGAATGGCCATGCTATCTTGTGTTGTTATTATATATTGTTGTTGTAATCTTTTATTTTTTTTGTTTCTTATTTCTTCTTTCCTTTTGTGTTTGA
The DNA here is from genome assembly GCA_031772625.1 of Pinus tabuliformis. Taxonomy (NCBI): domain Eukaryota; kingdom Viridiplantae; phylum Streptophyta; class Pinopsida; order Pinales; family Pinaceae; genus Pinus; species Pinus tabuliformis. Next base: position 1,654,476,263 of record CM062816.1, read on the forward strand.
TCTTGGTGGTTGTGGGGTGTGGAAAGAAATAAAGCTTTGGAGAGGAGCTAAATAAAAGTCAACTAGAAGAATAAGACATTTATTAAATTAAATCTTGTAGATTAGGAAATGGCAGTAGAAGGTAGAAGAAGATGACAGACTTGTCAGGTGGACTGGTTGGGTTCATGAGAACGAATGAACACTAACATGGAAACCATGAGAGTTGCATAAAAAAGGAAGTTTTAAAAACTTGAGACTGCATCACTGATATGTATATGTGCATTCTCTAGATTATGATGCCATCAAGATATGATGATGTTGCTGCTCCAAAATGATATTAGTTGAGAATCATCATAGTAGCAAGATAAGTAAATAATTTTAAAATATCATGATTGTGTGATGGCATGGAAGTATGAATTGTAGTTGCCATGTTTGGGGTATGTTATAGACATTTTTGTGCCTTGCAGCATGAAGCATGAAATGTCCATAATCTAAGGGATCCAAAGTCCCTAAACATGTTGTTCCTACCCCTAGAGGAACAAGGTCAGCAAACCACAGCACTGAATAACAGTTCTCCACCTGAAAACACTCAAAAACAAGCAAATTCTGGATCATGTCAACTGCTCCACTGAGCATCTGCGCTGAATGTCAAGTGCTCCACTCTGTGCCTGCGCTGAATGTCAACTGCAAAGAAGGCCACCTGCGCTGAGCGTACTTGGACAAGTGGCACAGTCATTCCTCAAGGTGTCAATGCCCAGGAAGCTTCCAAAATGACACTTGGATCAAGGAATTCGACTGGTGATGAGTAAGAGGGTCTAGATCTCCAAGTGGAAGCAAGAACCTCCAAGTGGACTCAAGAACTGAAGAATAACTGAAGTGAGAGAGGACACTAGTCAGCTCTCAAGCTGACTCATCCTTTCTCCAAAAATCCTATATATAGATCTCTCTCATGAGGTCTAGGGAGGCTGGAATCTTGTGAATGTAAGGAAGTGCTGTTGGTTTGAGTTTAGAGCTATTGGGTAATTTGCTTTGAAGGAGGTGAAGAGGAGATTTCTTTCTGCTGGGAAGGTGATGCTGGATTGGGCCTCTTATGGTTGTATCACTTCCTGAACTTTACTTCTTCCATTAATAAAGCATTTGAGGTTCTTCTATATGCATGTGTCTCAATGATGTATTGTCATACTTGTGTATTTGATTTATTCTAATCCTTGAATCAATTATGAATGTATGCTTCTTGTAGTTTCCCTCTCTTGCCCTTTTGCAGGATCTTGGTGTGGCTGGGCCAGTGAAAGAGTAAGGAGTTGGGAGCAAGCAGCAAGGAGAGAAGATTGGATCAACCATTAGTGAAAGACATCGGTTAGTGGATCTCTTTCTCCCCTATTTTACTTTCATAAAGAAGAAATATTAGATAGCTTTGCTTCGATTGTTGCTGAGGTACTATCACCCTTAGAGTGGGATAGGGTCATTCCGTATTGGATACTTTTCCCAACAACAAATTGGCGACTCCGCTGGGGAGCATATCTTGTTGGTTGTTTGTGTTTTTGCTATTCATTTCCTAAACACAGGGAGTACCGAATCGAACTGCATTTGGACTTTTCAAATGCAAAGTAGAGGGTAGCTACTCTAGCTCAGTTTCTGGGTATGTTTATGATTTGAAGAGCTGATCCACAAGGACTCTGAATAGCTCTTAGTGATAGCTTTTCATCCTCCTAATTACCCTTTAGTGTGTACTTGGTTGATAGCTTTTGATTTGGCCAAAAACTGTGAATTTTTGAGCAATCTGTGACCCGGAAACCAAGAGAAACGAGAGTTTCTCTCTTCATTGTAGGCACTATGAAGGCAGTCTGCATTTCATCGCAGGTCCCAAAGGGGCTACCTGCGCTGAATGTCAAACTGACAGTGTACTACCTGCGCTGAACCAGTTTTGCCTTGTGCAACTGGGGTTCCCTGCTGTTTATTGCCCTGTTTTCATCCTTGTTTTGCAGCCTGTTATCAGTCAATGTACCTATCTGAAACCACCTTTCCTTGCCACTATTCCGTCTCGGTTGTATAAAGAAACTGTATTTGTTCTTTGTGTATTTCTTATATCATTTGCAGTTTCCCATAACGAAAAGTGAACTAGTCTTGCTGTGGCCTCTTAGATCTAGACCTGAGATAAGTGTCGTATTGATCTTAAGAGTTAGTTTGTTTGCTGTTCATAGCTGATTGAGCTTTTGCTTTCGTCATATGGTTTGAATTTATGTATTTCTAGTGTTGAAACAAGTAAATCTTAAGGTGTCTTTTGATTTTGGACAAAGCTTGTTTGCTTTCACTTGAAATTGAATTCAAAATTATACAACAGCTTTCTTTTTGTAATACATCAACATTAAGAAAGAGAAAAGAAATACCTGCATTGTGCATGTGCATTTTGACAGCTTGCATGTTGATTTAGGGAAAAGTGCATTAGTGTGTGCTCTATGATCTGTGTGAAAAGATGATGTCTTTCTTTTCCCTCAGTAGTTAAGATTTTCAAAGTTGAAAGATTGAAAAGCTTGCTTATCATCTTAGACTGCATTTAGGAAGTTGTATTATACATCTCGTGGTGATCCATAAAGGCAAACTGCTAAACAAGATCAACTTAAAATGAATTGAATTTACATAACAACGCTTTGAAACATAACGCAAACACATAGAGGTCTAAGCTAGAGACGTGTTCCGGCGTCGTTAAACGTAGTGACTGTCGATCTCGAAGAAGGTGGGTGATTCCTCCTGAGAGTCGGTGGCACTAATACGGACTTGTGCTCCCACGTACCGTCGCGTATATATTGGGAGACCCCTATAGGCATATATCTTTTATCCTTAGGAAGCCGTGTCGGCCGCCCTACTGATCGCAATGCAGTGAACACAGCATTCACGAAGATCGACCACCCGTACCGTAAAACGTATTCTGTGGTTTTGCGAAAGGTTTGGCACACCCTCTGCCTAGATCTCCAGAGCAGTTTCTTTTGGCCTTTTTCAGACTCTATAACAGAAAAAGTCCATCCGAGCATTTGTCACTTCGGGCTCGTTAAAACATCGAAGGAGACTAGAGTCATCTTTAGCTTTTTCTTGACTCTTTAAAACTGAAAAAGCAAGTTGTGTCTAAAGCGTCGTTAACAATTTATTTTAAACGGAACAATGACCCTTTATTCCTGCGTTGATCTTCGAAGTTAGTCTACCTTCATCACAAAGTTCTTGTAGAATCGCTAGGAAATCTTTTGGATAGACTAAATATGTCTGAACAACCGTCGACATCCAGGACTGTGTCATCCGACACAGCAGCGGCAGAGCCTCCTGCTGCTACTCCAACGATGTTCGCTGGTATACCATCTGTCCCGGCAAATTGTCAACAACAAGCTGGAGTCCAATCAGAGACTGTTTCGACGACATGGTTAGTTCCTATTTCTTCATCCGGATTATCATCTGGTATTTCTTATGTTGAAACTCAACAACTTGATCCAATGTGTCTTCAAAGGCCAATCTACCCTTTAAGCACTGGATTGCCACCATATGGAGGGCAGTATGCCTTTTCATTGTTCCCCCCCGGAGAACAACCATATGGGAGTTTACAACAAAGTTCAGGTCAAACTGGAATTACATCCAGTGGATGGGTACCAATACTGCCTCAGCAACCAAGGGTTGCATATTCAATGCAAACAGTCCACCCTGTGTCGAATGTTGCCGCTATACCTGGTATGTTGATTGCGTCGCAAGTACAAGCACTACCTGTTGTATGTCAACCCCAAGTTTCTCAGGTTGCCATACAGCAGCCTCTTGTCTCAACAACTCAATCACAACCTCCGGTTAGTGCCTCCTTATCTGGAGCGACTCAGGCTCAAACAAGTACTATGACTCCTCATCTTGGTCAATCATCCAGTATTGGACAACAGCAAATGGTCCAACAACCGGAGCTGGTTCAAACTCAACAACCGCAATTCCAGCAATCATATCAAGGACCCGAGCAACAAGTCTTTGTAAGTAATGGGCAACCGTATAATAACGGTTATGCCCATCAAACTTGTCAAAGTTGCCAGCATCAAATACATTATGCTGGCATGCAAAGACCCACTGCTCAGGAGATTCCATCTTATCCTGGGTATGCTCTACCTAACCTGAATCAACAGTTGCCCTTTGTAGCAACTCTAGAATTACCAGATCTAAACCGGCTGACGAATGATCCAATTGCTTATGCCCCTTGGTGGCCAGTGATTCCGCATAAACTTCCATCGGACATTCCTAAATTCAATGGAAATCCAGGTGAAGACCCATCGAATCACGTCATGACTTTTCATCTGTGGTGTTCGTCGAACACCTTGAACGATGATTCGATAAGGCTTCGCCTTTTTCAGAGGACATTGACGGGTCCAACGGCTAAATGGTATATTGAATTACCTAGAGCCTCTTTCGACAATTTCAGTTCCCTAGCCACGACTTTCTTAACCCATTTTCAATTACCGATAAGGTATGAAACTGGAACGGAAATCTTAACCAACTTCAAGCAGACGACAGCCACACATATATCCGATCATATACATGAGTGGCGTCGTCGTCGCAGGATGGTAAAGACTTATGTTCCAGATCAGCTGTTAGCTGAATGGTTTATAAAGTCGTTACTTCCTGCCATAACGGAAGATGTGGCCAAGGGGGGAGTCGTAACGGAGGAGCAAGTTATTGCTCGTGCACAATATCTAGACTTAGTATATACTCAGTCCGGCATGCTCTATGATAAAATACCTGACGCCCCTAGACCAGAATTTTCAATTCCTCCTCCTCCTAAATCAAATAGTGACTCTCATGCCGGCGATGGCGTGATTGGCGCAACAGACATGAAATCGACAAAGGCTATATCTAAAAAGGCCCGTATGATTTCCGGTCAAAATGCAAATGAGGAACTTCTTGCCTCGGAAGTAAGTGTTGTGTCGGACAACAAGGGCAAACGACTGAAGCAACCAGGGGGCAAGAAGAAAAAGAAAGGGAGAAAAAGGAAACCCCCTACGGGGTGTCATATATGCGATGAGGATCATTGGACAGCAGATTGTCCATACAAAGCTGAGCTTAAAAGATTCTTTAAGAGTTCGAAAACCCCAGCAGTATTGACTGATCCGTTTCCAAGCCCGAGAACCAAACTGGTTTCTAATCAAAATGCTTCCCGATCCCAAGTGCTTATGTTGTCTACCTCAAAGCAGCAGAATGATGCTTTGACAAGGAATAAAGATTACGGGAATCCACAGCGGTCGAATAACAAGGCTGATGAACAACCTAGTAGTTCGACGACAACTTTGACCAAAGTTGTGCCACCCATCATTCCTGAATAGATGATAATGTCGCCAAAGGGAGTAGTACCCAAATCGACACTTAATCCTCGTGCAAAAATAGCACAGAATTATAATATAATAGAGGACCTGGCTCAATCGTCGTCCGCTATGTCGACACTCGAGGTACCGCAAAATTACCCCTCCCAAGAGCAAGCTTTATTATCAGCAATAGGTGGGATTGGCCCAATGGATTCCAATCTCGTGGCCTTTGATCATAAAGGATATGACCCTCAGTTACCAGCTCAACTAGCTTTCCTTATTCAAGTGAAAGCCCTCAACAAAATTGTTCATCGGACAATTATTGATGAGGGGGCATCTACATGTCTTATGTCGATGAGTTGCTGGAAAAATTTAGGCTCACCACCCTTGTCGAAATCGTCGACGATGTTAAAAGCATTTGATGGACGATCATACACTCCATACGGGATTTTAAGTAACTTGCAAGTTGAGCTGGGGGGCAAAACAGTAGAAGTTGATGTTGAAGTAATCGACGGAAACCTCGATTACAACATCCTACTGGGAAGGCCCTGGATATATGCCATGGCCGCAGTTGTGTCGACCTACTTCAGGAAGATTGCATTTCCCTTTCAAGGAGGAATTACAGTCGTCGACCAGCAAACTTTCCTCCCCGACAGTTCACATGTTACGGGAAGCATTCCAATGATCCATGGAAGCAATCATTCACTTCAAAATATTGGAGTAGGCCTCCTAAAAGACCCTTCCTTAATGGGTACTTTTTCCCTACCGCCTGCAAGTAATCTGATGGAAGTGGCCACAGTGGAAACCTACAATATGAAATCTTCTATATCTAATGGATTCGGAAGATTCCCTAAACATTTTGTCAGCATGGATCATCGCCCTAATAGAAATACTGTAAATACAGTGGGCTCCGAGGACCGTTCTTATCTCATGTCAACCTCGTTAAAAAATGAAACAAGGAGTCATGAGGATAGTTCTTTTACTGTGTCAACCTCATTAAAAAATGAAACAAATCTCCTTTCCGAATCTCAAAGGTAAACCTTCATTCCAACCACCGAGTTGAATGCAATGAAGCTTGGGGGCCATGCACCTCGATTTGCGTTATTATGCTGGGGGCATGCAAACAATCGAGCAGTTTTAGCATAAAGTTCATGCTCGTTAAAAAATAAACGCAAGATCCGAGCAGTTTTAACGCGGTCTTCATGCTCGTTAAAAAATAAATAAAAGCAGTGAGCAATGTTTCCCCCAGAGTTTAAGCTCATTTTTAAATAAAAAATGAACCTATTTCCGGTAAATAACCTCTGTGATCGTAAATTTATCAGCCATAAAAAACCTTGGTCGTGTTTGCACCTGCCACCTCCACCGCCATTTGGCCGATCGTTCACCTCCATATGATTGTTTACCCATTTTGAGGAACAGCTGCGAAGAGTGATTTCACCTAGCCATCCTTGTGACACTGCCGTGATTGGAAAATTCCAACCTGTACCTGGAATAAGTTGTTATCCCTGTTTATCACTCGTTCCTCAAAAGACAAGTCTTCTTTAAGCTCTTTTCATCTGACTCGTAAAATATGAAAAGTTTGCCGAGTTTTCGCCTTCCAGCTCGTTAAAGTGACCAGAAGAGCTATCCCTCCTCTAGATTTTAATCTTTTTGGACCTGAGGGATTATTGCACAAAAAGATCGAGCGCTTGTTTTATTCGGCTCGTTAAAGTTATTGAAAACTCATCCCTTCTGTATTGTTTTACACTTTTTCGGACTTAAGGGATTAGATGACGAAAAAGGAATTTTGGAGTTAACTTTCTGTACCTTTTCAGACTCTCTAAAAATGAAAAGGACCGAGTTTTCCTTGTCGTTAGACTCGTTAAAATGATTAAATAGCGACAAACTTGTCTTTAGACGAGAACGAGTTTCCCTATCGCTAGGCTCGTTAAAACATAGCGATGGGCTTGCCCGAAGGGCAGGTTATAGAACAAGCATATGTTATCCTCCTCAAGCTTGACAAAAATAAAGAGGTACTGGTCAGAAATGACTGGGGAAAAATTGGGAGAACCTCAAAGCTTTAATGGTAGCAAGTCGCTCTTGAACATGACACTTTTCCTCCGTACCACATCGGGTTGGGTTGTTTCATTCACCGGTCTCATCACCATGGTCTCGCCAAACCACCCATTTGGGGTAATGCTACCGATCCATCGCATCAGTGTCGTTATATGTTCAAGAGATGTTGTTCAGAAAGAGTCAACCGTGTCCCATCCACTGCCATACATTATCCTTCATCCATCCATGACCGCCTCCCTGAATCATATGTCACAGATTGTTTTCACCTCCACTAAAATCATTAGCTCCGTTCCGTGTCACTGATGTGGGATTCATTAAGGCCCTCCTTTGACGGATCGCTTCTTGTCGACTTCAGCTCATTATCCAAGGAGTTGATCTAGGAACAAAACCCCCAGTACTTTGAAGCTTGCATGCCTCAATGGCAAGTTTCTCACTTCTGGCGACAGGTATACATCAATGACCTTCGACCGAAAGATTTTACGTGGTGTTCGACGCCAAGTCCTTTATTCACACCACGTGAATTGTACTGCAATACCTTGAGGGTCATTATCATTATCGGTGATTCCTCTCTCGCTTGTTAACGGTTTACATCATTGACCGGTAATCAAGCGATGTCTTTCCATGTTCGACTTCAGCGCAATTCTCACATGGATCGACTTGTACTTAAAGTGAAGATCGAACGAGTTTGAAGACCCCGGATCTAGTTTCATCCATCCGGGCTGCGATATATATTCAGGAAATATAAAGACATTTGACATGTACATCATTGCAGCAGATGATCATCCTACTCAAAGGATGATAATTTCAGCAGAGAATTATCAGTCTACCATCAGACGATCGTCTGTTCTATGTACCAAAATGAATTTATAAAGCTGAGCATGGGAATTCCCGCCTCAGCTAGATCATGAAAGCAGAATGAAAAATAATGTATTGTATTGTATTTTATTACAGGTCATCTCTCAGCGATTGAATGAACTTCGGATCCTCCTGATAAAGCATTTCACCCGATAAACGACCTCATACTTTAGGGGGCAACTATTATAGACATTTTTGTGCCTTGCAGCATGAAGCATGAAATGTCCATAATCTAAGGGATCCAAAGTCCCTAAACATGTTGTTCCTACCCCTAGAGGAACAAGGTCAGCAAACCACAGCACTGAATAACAGTTCTCCACCTGAAAACACTCAAAAACAAGCAAATTCTGGATCATGTCAACTGCTCCACTGAGCATCTGCGCTGAATGTCAAGTGCTCCACTCTGTACCTGCATTGAATGTCAACTGCAAAGAAGGCCACCTGTGCTGAGCGTACTTGGACAAGTGGCACAGTCATTCCTCAAGGTGTCAATGCCCAGGAAGCTTCCAAAATGACACTTGGATCAAGGAATTCGACTGGTGATGAGTAAGAGGGTCTAGATCTCCAAGTGGAAGCAAGAACCTCCAAGTGGACTCAAGAACTGAAGAATAACTGAAGTGAGAGAGGACACTAGTCAACTCTCAAGCTGACTCATCCTTTCTCCAAAAATCCTATATATAGATCTCTCTCATGAGGTCTAGGGAGGCTGGAATCTTGTGAATGTAAGGAAGTGCTGTTGGTTTGAGTTTAGAGCTATTGGGTGATTTGCTTTGAAGGAGGTGAAGAGGAGATTTCTTTGTGCTGGGAAGGTGATGCTGGATTGGGCCTCTTATGGTTGTATCACTTCCTGAACTTTACTTCTTCCATTAATAAAGCATTTTAGGTTCTTCTATATGCATGTGTCTCAATGATGTATTGTCATACTTGTGTATTTGATTTATTCTAATCCTTGAATCAATTATGAATGTATGCTTCTTGTAGTTTCCCTCTCTTGCCCTTTTGCAGGATCTTGGTGTGGCTGGGCCAGTGAAAGAGTAAGGAGTTGGGAGCAAGCAGCAAGGAGAGAAGATTGGATCAACCATTAGCGAAAGACATCGATTAGTGGATCTCTTTCTCCCCTATTTTACTTTCATAAAGAAGAAATCTTAGATAGCTTTGCTTCGATTGTTGCTGAGGTACTATCACCCTTAGAGTGGGATAGGGTCATTCCGTATTGGATACTTTTCCCAACAACAGGGTAACACAAAAAGGTTATTTAATGGGTTTTGGGTTGTGTGGAACACCATTTTGCAAGTGGGAAGGAATGGAAAATTGTTGATAAGTCTGTTATGATCATGCTACTAAGAATTGTGGTGAACATGAATGAAGAATAATGGAGGATGAAAACTAAAATCATGTGAAAAAATTGGGTAAGGACATGCCAATTTAAGTACATTGTTGAATATTATAACAACGGAAAAATATCACCTAACAACGCTGGTAATGGAAACAAGGTAAAAATAAAAAGGTAAAAGAAATAAATTGGGTGAAGGATTCCTTTGGTCTTGTTTGAAACTGTTGTTCTCAATTTTACTCATGCTTTACATGGATACATGAGGTTCTCTAACATTGACATTATGCGAATATGATTCATGAAGATGTTGTTGATAAAGGAATGTATGTAATGCCATTGTATGTGACAGGTTATTATCAGGAATCATTCTTGTGGAAGGATGATTGGTTATGCTTATATAATTTGATGAATATATAAATGGCATGGTATGGATAACATAATTAAGTTATCCAATGAGATTCCATGTTGTGTGAAGAATCCATTGAGCAAGTGGGAACTCTTGTTGTTAATTATTTTATTATCATATGATTATGAAATTTAGGTACCCGTGTGGATATTATGTCTATGACAAGGAAATGTTGATTGTTATATCCATGTTGTATCACCAGGTATATTAAATACTAACCAAAATACTTGGTTGAAGGATTGGGAATGTATGCCACTAAGTGTTGGGGTTTGGGTTGAGAAAACACTTAGTGTATTGGTAGGTATACTAACTAATAACTAAAATCCTTAGTCAAAGGATTCAACATGTATGCTGCTAAGTATTGTGCTTTGGGGTGAGAAAACACTCAGTGCATATAGTTCGACTACTTATACCACCTAAGTGCCAAAAAAATCAGACCTACCTTATTGGAGGTGTGTTTGAGGACATGTAGACTACCCTAAATGTGGGGATGTATGAGCCTGGAGGACAGGTAGATTACCCAAAATGTGGGGTTACCTGAGCTTGAGGAGATTGTGATGATAATGGAGACTGTGATGGGAGTTGTGGTAATGGGAAATGGTGGAAAATAATATCCTTTTCGATAGAAGACTACTTGGATGGTAGTTCCCACACTCGTTGGGAGGTGAGTGAGGGGGGGGGGTGCGGGGGGGGGGAGTGGGCTTATTTGTACCTATACAAAAATACTGCGTGGAGTAGTGTGAGTGCTACTAGGTTTTGTGCTCTGGGGATAAGAAACATCTAGTGAATTGGAGTTAAATATTGAATCGACTAAAGACAACATGGAGTAGAATAGCCACATTGAGTGTTGTGCCTTTGGGGATGAGAAAACACTCGGTATTGGTAAAGTCATATGTGCCATTTTGTTTAATAGACACAATGAGAATTGTTCCTTGGGGCTAAGAAAACACTCAGTGTTGGTAAATTCATATGTGGCATTTTATTTAATAGCCACACTGAGTAATATGCCCTAGGGATGACAAAACACTTAGTGTTGGTAAATCCATATGTGGCATTTTGTTTAATAACCACACTGTGTACTGTGCCTTGGGGCTGAAAAAAACACTCAGTGTTGGTAAATCCATCCATGGAGTTTTTTTTTAGTAGACACACTAAGTACTATGCCTTAAGAATGAGAAAACACTCGATGTTGGTAAAGCAATTTGAGGCATTTTGTTTAATAGCCACACTGAGTATTGTGGCTTGGTGGTTGAGAAAAAAATCAAATAGTTGAACTTGTAGATAAAGTTATATATCATAGGGATCTATGTTTAGTGCTTGCCTTGGGGTTGAGAAACACTTAGATACTTCAGTTTAGAGTTATGATTTGCAGTAACTTGAATTTATGATCTACTATGATTTTTTTGTGATCTACATTAAATTAGATTATAGTGTCAATTTCATAAAAAGAGGGTGTCTATGATGTAGGATAACCATGGAACTACTAGCACAATCATATGAGGTTGATTTCCAATCAAAAAATAACAACTTGAATATATCATAGTGTGCAAAAACACATTGGAGATAAATACTTTAGGAACATGGTCATTGTGCTGACACCTAAACCCAGTGATATCCACTAATTTCCATGAAGTTCATGACTGATATGAGTATGTTAAGGTAGGGATATGCCTTATTTATAAGACCTTTTCTTGGGAAAGGAAGCCTTGTCAAGGGATGGATTTCCTGAGGGGCTAGGAAGCAGGGAAGGATATGCCTAAACTTAGAAGGTAAGTGGCTACACAAAATGATGAACTATATCACTCGAGGGACTGGGAACCAGAGAAGGTGATCCAGGTGGATATTGGTGGCCACCCACCTATTCCACTTGGAACCCCAACACTATTTTCTATCAATTTCCTATTTCTTTAGGTTTCTATTTTTTGTATTTTCTAGGTCCTAAAATTTAAGAGCCATTTGGAGGCCCTAAATAACATTTTTTTTGGGAAGTGGGCATATTCAAATGTTGTTTTCCTTAGATAGACATTTCTAATGGGATATCATGTGCGCCAAATAGAGATCATATGAAAAAGTTATAACCCTCGGAATTTGTCATTCCAACTAACCCCATCAGGTACCTATACCTTTTGCCACTTCATCTCCTAGGGTTAGGTTTTTCGATGCTTATGGTTTCTCATTGTTTATTCATAATAAAAAGGCCTATGATCCTCATTGTAACATAGTTCATAAGGCATGTATCCATCAAATCTCTTCTCAGAGATAAGCTACCATTTCCCGAGCTAGATTTCTTTCATTGTGTATGTAAGCAGTTTTCAACATTTTCCATTTATTAATTGAAGTTCAGTTTCACTGTATCTCTATGTTCTTATTTTAAAGTTGTATTTCATTTTTTTCCTTCATAAATCTAAATCAGTGATATAAGAGCGATATGTTATTTCTCCATTTTTTTGTGCATGTCCCTAATGAGGTCGAGGTATAAGGAGTTGGGACTCGAACTGCTTGAACCCTTGCTAGAATTTCCTCATTGACACCAACAACCTCCCATGGTGGAAGAGAATAAAGATGAGGGAAAATGAGATCCTATAAAAAAAATTCTTGAAGAAGTCCTCAAGCGATAGAGGAACGAGATGATGGATAATTTTTCCCATATCCTTTAGTGGGTACTAATGGGGGACACATATTCATCTAACTGTCACTCTGGAGGTTTCAACCCATTTAAGGTACAAGTTAATTTTGGTATTCCCATATTTGAAGGCTAGATAGACACATCTACTCTAAATAAATGGTTAAATCTACTAGAAGGATATTTTTTGGTCCATAATTTTTCCAAGAGAGAAAATATTACTTTTTCACTCCTTAAGGGTGCCCCCCATGTCAAAGATAGGTGGGAAACTTATTGTGAGCAAAGGGATGAGGAGGAATCCTCACTATTTTGTAGTTTCACCCTCTTGGGACTCTTTCTTAGATGTTGTTAATGAAAAATATTACCCTATTGGGAGATATGAAGACAAGTACATAAAATGGACCACACTACGGTAGGAAGGGGACCAAGAAGTGCCAAATTTCACAAATAGAATCCATACCCTATACTTGAAGGTGGGTATCAATGAATTTGAGTTACATATGGTGCTTAAGTACTGTGATTGTTTGCACAAATACATTTAGGAAAAAATGGAGTTCTTGTACATCTCCTCGCTTGGTGCAACATGCTGATATGTTGTCAAGATTGAGAAAAAAATTAAATAGAAGAAGCAAGAATTTGGATATGTGAATGCAAATAAGGGAAAGGCACCCCCAAACTACAGAACAAAGGACAAATCCAAGGTGGGACAACCCAGGACAACCCATCAAATCCACAAGAAAATAATAGTAGTGGAAAGATGAAGAAAGACACAAGAAAGTGGTGTGAGTTCCACAAGAACCCCACTCACAACATAAGTGAATGTCGCAAAAAGAAATCACTTGTGGCTAAGATGAAATATTAAGAGTCAGATGCATGTTCTAACTTTGAGCCAAAACTTGACAAGGGGAAATAAATCATTAATGTTGAACCCAATGCCACTGTTGCCACCTCCAAGTTCAAGAAAAGTGATCCCTAATCTAGAGGAGGGTGAGTGTCTCTTCCACTCATAGATGTAGGTGAATGGTGCTCCACTGCATTTCATTATCAATAGTGGGAGTCAAAATAACCTCATCTCAGCAAAGGTCGTTAAGTGGTTGGGCCTTCCTACAACAACACACCTATAGCCATACACCATCAGGTGGCTGCACCAAGAGAAAGATCTTTGTGTTATCAAAAAATTCTACCTGCCCTAAAACATCAATCCTTTCACAGATGAGGTATTGTGTGATGTTTCTCCCCTTGAAGTTTGTGTAGAAATTTGATAAAAATTGTAATTTCTCAATATTTCACACTAAAAAAGAAGAGACATGATTCTACTTTACTGATTTGCGGAATGTAAATCACAATTTAGAACAACATGGATAGACATGCAATAAGAAAAATCACAAATGCACAATGATTTCTAGGGGAAACCAACTGGGAAAACCCCATCAAGCCTCTTTTCATTGATCAGTTGAATAAAGAAACTATTACAATTTCTAGCTCTAGCTCTGAGCTCAACCTACAAAAGAATAATTGTTCTCTCTGCTCAATGAGAAACTCTGGCCAACACTTAGCCAATTATTTTCTCACCAAGCCTCATATTTCCTTGTGAAAATCCTAAGGAAATTAGCCCTTATTATTTATGAATTTACTCCAATTTGATTGCGCAATTCCCAAGGATGGATATCCTAACTCATGCAACACATATACACTTAAAACTAGTCTACAACTAATGTACATTGGCTTGTCATCTCCACTTCAGCTGAGAAAATTCAAATTCCTTGCATGCATTAACTCTTTTGGGTTGATTGATCAATTCATTGACATATCTCTAAGTTATAATGTTTTCCCACTGCACAATTGAACTTCAATTGACTCAATCAAAAGTTAGAGGTCAGTTAATTGAATACAACTAAAAATAACTAAATTGGATTACAAAAATTTAGCAATCACACATGCATAATTGAAATCCAAAAACTCTAGCTTGAACTTACTAAGCTAACTGAGTGGAAAGATCCATGTCACGCTAGTTAATTGCCTCCAAGTTGTCCTGTTGGTGTGGAAATTTGATTTTGCTCAATTTTACTAAGGCTAAAGTCAAATTGAGCCTTTATTGCTACATTTTTTCAACACTCCGCCTTAGCCAGAAATGGATTTTTCACCACCCTATCTTGCCCCTGTAGAATTAAAATTTACCTCTTGACAATTCCTTTTTCATGATGTTAACATCTTTATCCTCAGTTGGAATGTATTGTAGCAACATAATTCTCCTCTACACACAGTCCCACAAATGATGGTACCAGATATCAATGTGCTTGGATCTATCATGAAATACTGGATTTTTAGAGATCTTAATGCAACTTGATTATCATGATACATCGTTGTCAGATCCATCTTCTTATTTAAAACACCCACAAGTATTTTCCTCATCCATATGGCCTCACATGATGCTTGACTTGCAGCCATGTATTCAACCTTTGTTGAGTTGAGCTCCACAAACTGACGCAGGGAAACCTGTGTATACCCAAACTGTGCATATAAAATGCATAAACTCTATTTTCCCCAGGAATTTCAAACTCCCTGCCGAGTCTGAATCTTCTTTAAAGAATGGTTTAAGGCCCCATTAAGTAAATCTCATGTGAAACGCTTTGGAACTTACCACAGTCTAACCCTTCATTCAATCCTTTATATCGGGACTTTATACTCCCTCTTCATTAAAATTCCATTAATATTTATGCCCGCACATATAATCAAATCCCCACTCTATAACTTTGATTATATTGGACTTAACCCATAAAACCATCTATCACTTTATTTCTATTATAATCCCTATATGATAGAAATACTCCACGAATCATATGTAAACCATACCTTTTCCACGTTTCTTCGGTCTTTGCACATTACCCGATGTGTACCTTATCACTATCGCAATCGTGGGGTTTCAAAAATCTTTAGCTTATGCATTCGGAACTCCCGATCTACGGGATGCAATCACATTATCGATTCCACAACCTTTATACATTCTTTCCTGATTCTCTATCTTTATCGCATTTATTCCCACCATTGAGTTTACTCCAACAGATCCATCGCTATCACAATACTCGCGGATCCACTAACAAATGACTCTTTATCACATCCGATATGCGATTAACAACCCGGATTCCAAATACAATAAAACCTCATCCATTACCTTTTCGGGTCCGCTCACATCGTACTTTCGCATATCGCAATGGCTTAGGGCCGATACATTTACCATGGAATGTTGCAATGCGATCTAATCGTCGATTTCATCAGACATCGCACTTCGCATATCACACTTTCTTGAGGCCCGAAGTTTATTCACAATTGAAATTTTGTGATGCGGGGTTTATCAATGATCCTCCACTATTTATCAAAGCACCCAATCCAACGGTTAACAATGATCTCGCACGTCGCAAATCGCAATCGCTTAAGGTCGGTTCATTCACTCCTGCGATAAGTTGTGATGTGATTCCAATTGTTTCATTCTTTGCAACTTAATCTCGTCTGTTGATCATATAGATCCAATGACTCCTATGCACCAACACTTCACTTCTCATCTTCTCTTTACTTTGGGGTTTACACCATTTCTTCAATGTTTTCTATGGTTTTGGGTTACCTCAGTGGTTCTCATCCTTCCGTTGTTCTGTTGCGTGACTCCCTCCTGAGCTTAACTTCGCATGTCTTTGATCATTGTCACTCCCAAACATTACCTCGATCCTTTGAACGGATTCAAGCGACCCATTATGATTCTTCGTATCATTCTTCTTTCTATGTATTCTACCCTAAATCTGCATGCAATCTCTGTTAGGCAGAATACTCAAACTCACACACAGTCTATATCTCAATTACTCAATACACACCTATGAACTCAAATCGAGTTGTTTGTAGTAATAAACAAGTATTTACATAAGAGTTTCTCTTTGGCCTGATCTTCAATGGAAATGGCCTTTGTTTCACAATCTGCCCGTAGGCTTATAAGCAAACCTATTTAACTCACACCTTCTAATTATCTAACTATCTAACCTCTGGCTATGCCTTTTAGGCTTACATTTATACAAAAGGATTCTAAAACCAATTCCAGGTTTAGATCCATGTCCTTCTCAACAAAATCATAAAATCTCCTCCTCATCCCTAAGGATCCTCTATAATCCATAAAATCATGAACTAACTCCTAATCCAAGATTTACAAGTAATTATCAAATCTCTCAATCTCTCAACTATCCTAAATCTCTCATATTCTCCTACATTCGAGAATATTTACAAATATGTCTCACAATATTCAATTAAGTCCTATTCTCATTAAAATCACTCAAAAGCCTAAATAATTACATTAATTCAACACTTAGGATACCAACTTCCTTGAAAACACAAGACCCCCTATGTCTACTAAAATACAATGATACTCTTAAGCTGAATGCTCCTGCATCAGACTCTCAAGGGTGAAAATAATCATGGTCTCTTATCCATGTGCTTCTGATTTGTGTCCTCCTGGATCCCATACTTTGTTCTGTAGTCTTTCCTTGGTTGTTGCTGTTGTTTTTTGTTGTGCTCCAGGTCTCCACACTTTATGTTGCATTTCCCCACTAGCTATGCTCTCACAGTCTATTGTTGTCTTTTTCTGGTTGCCGCTTTGCTTGCTTTCTGTTGTCTTCTCCCTTTAATATTCTTTTCTCATCAAATCCATCATCAATTCAATTTCTATGTCCAACTCATTTCTTTGTTGGACTCTTTCCTCTTCCTCTCTTGCATATCCTTTGCAATCTTCATCAGGTTTTTTCTTCCCTTTTGGTGCTTTTAGCCATTTCTCCAGTAGCTCCAATTCTGTCTCCCATTCACTGAGCCTTTGATGAGAATTTATTCCTTCTTCTTTATTGTCTGCCTCAACAGCTTCCCTGGTTATCTCCATTGTGCTTATCATCATGATGAAATGATGATCATTTACTATGTTTTCAGCTAACATAGTCTCTTCGTTAAAATTACCTTTAATCTTCTGTTGGTTACTTTCACTTTGTAGTTGTTGGTTCCTTACTACCACCCTTATATCCTTACCCTCTTGTTTCTTCTGAACTTCCATTTCATCTCCAAATAACTTATGTTCAATTTCTTCGATCACAACATCACACTCATTCATTCTATGCATTGTTCCCGCAAATAAACTATTGGTTTGTGAACCAAAACACTCTTCTGACTCCATGTCTTTTAAAGACCCTCTGCTACTGTTAAGTACTGTTGTAACCATTCTTTTTATTTCCATTTCCTCCTAGCAACCTCTCCAAAAATTCAATTTCCTCCTTAAATCTAGCAAGTGTCTTATCACAATGCTCTTCATTTCCAGCTTCATCCTTTACGTGGTCACTATTGCCCAATGATTCAATCAGGTTTCCTTCCATAGACAATTATATTTTATTCATCTCCACAGAAATAAGTTCTTGTTCAACATTTATAATTCCTGTATTCGCACAAAAATGGTCAGTTTGAAAAATTTACAACTCAAAAGCCTCAACTAACGTTTCACATACCAGCTTTTCAGGTTGATCTTCATCTCCTTCTTCCACAAGGAATTGTCATTGTTTTGTAACAATTCCAAATATCAATCCATCAATAATTCTTTCTGCTGTAACAATTCAATATTTTCCTCATTCAAGAGGCATTCTTCATCATACTCTACTCTAGAATACTTATCCTCTGAAAGGTACTCTTCATCCTCTGACAGTACATTAATATGTTGATCCAAGTTCTCCACTGAACTCTAGTAATTTTTATCAAGTTTCATGACAACTTCATAAGGCTACCAATCCTCTACAAAATCTACACTCACCAAACAATCATTATAATTAAAAACATAAGACCTCAGTGTCTCTTCTTCCTTTGGAAACACTTCAGTATGTTGCTTTGAATTATCCCAATAGTTCACTAATCTCCATTCTTCATCTTCACCCAGAATTTCACCCTGTTCTGGTTTACAAATGGAAATTTCCATTTCCAACTCAACTTCTCTGAGTTTTCCCATCAACCACTTTACTTGCCTCTGTTGTATCCTTCTTTGTAACCTATGCCACTTCACTGGCTTCTTCTTTAATACCCAACCTTGTCTCTGGATTTCCTCTAGTATCATCATCAATACATCGAGTTGTTCTTTCATCTCTACAATTTCCTTGTCAAAATCCTCCTGACTCATTCTCTTTCCATTTGCTTTGGCATCCTCCTTCTTCACTTTTCTTTTGCTGTGGTTTTCTTCAGAACCTCTGCTATGACTATCAGTAGTCATCTTCTTCTCCATCTCTATCTTCATGAGCTCCTCACTCACTCACTATGAGCTGCACTAAAGCCTCTACAACAGCAAATCCTCCCTATTATCACTTACCTCACTAAGATTTCCTTTGTACACTGTCTTTTGGCAAGCCCTTGGTTCTCTATCTTTGGAACCTCCTTTGAGCACTTCTCTTTGCTCCTTCTAGGCTTCAACTCATCTGCACCTTCTAAGAATACAATTGTCCTCTTTTATTTCAATCACCATGAAATACTTGGTTCTGACCACCTCTTCTTGCACTTAGAAACTCCTACCATCTTCTTTCATTACTTAGCAAGTCTACCCACATCCTTTGTGGAATTTCCTTTGTGATCTGCAACAATACCTTTGCAAGAACAAGTCTCCTTCTTGCTACATATGCCTCACTAAGCTTCTCTCCTCTGAGCTCAGTCTGTTAGCATTTCTCTGGTTCTTTCCTCGAACCTCTTGTTGACTAACAATTCTACCCAACACTTCTTTTGCTGGAATTGTTATCTCTAAGACAACTCTACCCAAAATCGCAATTGTGGAGTTGCCTCAACAACTTCTACCCAATCGCAGTTGGAAGTTGTTCTCAGTTTATCTTGAGCAGTACTTGCTCTAGATTGCTGCAATATTTTCACCTTCTTATGCTGCTACTTGTGCATCATATAAAAACCAAACATTATCTAATCTTCAAATCAGATTAAAACAAAACATGTCATCTCACCTTCAAGATCTCTGCATGATCTTGTTCCACCATTTCCTGTACTTTGAATGGACTGTCCTCTGTCTCTTGCATCTACAAGTTCTGCTACACATTATCTTTGTGTGCCTACTATTTGTAAGATTAGAATCTGATCTCTCTTTCCTGCATACACATCTTAACACATAACTCTGTTCTAAATTCTTTCAAAGAAATGTTCACCGTGAATTTCTTTGTTCGGCCTTAATACCAAATGTTTTAGCCACAATTCTGTTCTGATACCAAAACGATGCAGGAAAACCCACATATACCCATAGTGTGCATATAAAATGCATAAACTTTATTTGCCCCAGGAATTTCAGACTCCCTGCCAAGTCTGAATCTTCTTTAAAGAATGGTTTAAGGCCCCATTAATTAAATCTCATGCAAAATGCTTTGGAACTTACCACAGTCTAAACCTTCATTCAATCCTTTCTATTAGGACTTTATACTCCTTCATTAAACTTCCGTTAATATTTATGCCCACACATATAATCAAACCCCCACTCTATAACTTTGATTATATTGGACTTGACCCATAAAACCATCTATCACTTTATTTCTATTATAATCCCTATATAATAGAAATACTCCACGAATCATACGTAAACCATACCTTTTCCCTGTTTCTTCAGTCTTTTCACATTACCCGATGCATACCTTCTCGCTATCACAATCACAGGGTTTCAAAACTCTTCAGCATATTGATGAGCCCCAATTTTTGGTAACAATTTGGGCTCATTTGGCCTACTTACCTTGCTCAACCCTTCATCTTTTATCACTTATGCATCATTTCTTAGTATATTCGTGTTATTTGTAGGAAGAAGGGCAGGCATTATATCTATGTGGCTAATACATGATGATTTCAGGTTTTTTGGCATTAAAGAGAGCAAAGACCACGTAGATGGAGACAAGGAGACAGCAACGGTGGCATTGCAGGTTCATAGGGAGGTTGTCCACAGTCTTGAATGACCTCCCTCGTGATCTCCACCCTAACTCCGAGCTCCAACAGCTATCCCCACCGAGCTAGAAGGCAGCCAACGGATTCTACAGGAACAGCAGTTTACTTGTAGTTGGACAGCCAAGCTCCACTAATTGAGGAAGCCAGCTTGATCCTCATCATGTATAAATATTGAGGCTGTAGCCTTTGATAGGAGCTTTTTGAACTTTTGAACTACTGTTGCAATTTCTGAGTACGAGCTACATCTCGGTTTTTTTGCTTTTTGTAAGCCAGTTTTGGCATGATGTTAGACTCATGATTATGATCTTTTAATAAAGGCAGGCAGCTTTGGATTCAATTCTGAGTTCTTAAGGGAGCTATAGCTCTCAGGTTAGGGCCCAACCTGAGAGCAATAGACCTCCTTTTCCTTGTATTGTTACTTGTCTTTCCTTTCAGCACTTCATCTCTTTGTTTTGACATGCATTTGGAAAACACAGTCTGCTGATTTAATTTCTTTAATGTGATTGAGTAGGATTAGTTTATGGTTAAAGTACTGTCAGCAGTTTAGATTAGAGTAGGAGGATTAGAATTCATTGGAGCTCCAAAAAAGGTTGATAGTGCACTCGCTGCCATCTCTGTTTAGAGATTGGGTGTGTGGACCGTACCAACCACCAAAAAAACGCAGTCTTATACGGTCATGCAAGCTGCAACACAATCATTTCAGTCATAAAACCATCCATGCATTCTGATCTTAAGCAATATTTCTTCGTTCCAACACCATGCACGATTTCTCTCCACAATTTACATTGTTGTTCATTGGTTTAATAACACAGTTAGAATAGGTTGATGGAATTCTCGGTTTTGTGCAAGACATAGAGGATTTGTTTCTTTTACACTGCGCAACATTGTTCTATTATCTTCTTCTTCTTCTCAATAGTGCCTAAAGTCACCTACTCATCCTCTGTTCAGCTAGTTTGCCTTCCAACCCTTCTACTTCTCATGTAGCTCCATCTTTTTTGCTTCCACCCTTCTATCCACCAACCAACTTTACCCACTCTTTCTCCATCTTATCTCTCTGTCCCTGAGCCATCACAAGCTCCCTTTTCATTCCACCTATCCACCCATACAGCTCCTCAACTCCTCCATCACCCAAAACTCCAACTGTAGAACATCCTGTAGAAGTTAGCAGACTTCCTGTAAAAATCCCAAGCTTCCTGTAGGATCCCCTGCAGACATCCTGTAGAAGCCTGCAAACTCGGTTGCCAAGCACCTGAACGTTGTGGACTTCTGTGGGATGATGTTAGGGATCCCCTGGAACCTCTCATAGCCCTCCTGACCTTTTCCAAGCCTTCCTTCCCTTCGAACCACCCCTGCACAGTCAAAACCCAGTCATAACCACAATCATAATAACTCCACCCACTTGAGCAAAAATACAAAAATATGTTCTCCTCAATGAAAGTAGTTTAAATTCATGCATCTCATCTCACTAGAAGTAATGGCATCATTTCTAGAAGTTTGCACTCCCACCATTGCATCATAGAGATTAAACTAGTCAGATTAGGGTTTACTAGGGTTTCCATGTTTTGGTTGGCTTTCAGTTCATTCTTGCAAAGTAGGTTAGTTTCCTTTGAGATAGCCTTCGTCCATAATTTAGAAAGCTTCTTCTGAGAATATATAGAAGTTGGCTTGAGCCCTAGCGGACTTGTGCCAGCTGACCAAGTGACAGCTGCGACAAGAGCTAGTACTTGTGCATACAGCACCGTCGCTTCCAAGTTTGTTACGAACTACCGGGTTGATAAAATTAGAGATAGGAAGCTCCAGCAATTGTAGCATTATTGCTACAATACTGGAGCCCACCATCTTTTTGGCGCCATTGTCGGGGAAGCGTCAGAGTATTAGTAATTGTTGCTTTTCTTCTATTTTCTTACTCTTGCCTTCTGCCAAGTAGTTTATTTCATTTCCATTCTGCAAAAGTAGCATAGACATTTCCTGCTTTCATAGATTAGCATTTCAATTCCGCAATTTCAATTTTGCAAGCATAGATTAGCCTTTCAATTCTGCAAGCGTAGACTAGCATTTCCATTCCTGCAATTTCATTTGATCAAAATAGATTAGTCCTTTCCTGCTTTCATTTCAATTCTGCATTTTTATTTCAGCAAGATAGTTAGTTGTAGATCAATCTGTTTCAGTTTTGTAGGTACCAGAGAAAAAACAACAAAAGCAATCAAAAAGTCTTTCCATTTCATGCCTCGTAGGAACCGAGATAAAACAGGCAAATTCTTACCCAACACCCCCACCACATCACTGAGTCACCCTTCTCTCTTCTTAGGTGACAGTGATCCAGAAGAACCTATAGGTGAACCTCCTGAGATATACGAAGATCCTATAGCAGAAGAAGAATTAGAGACCATCCCATCTGAAGCTATGGCTGACAATAGAAGAGAATATGAGAGAATAGAAGGTGCCTTCCCCATCCGAGAGACCAATGGAGAGATGAAAATGAAGAACATTAGCCCCTCCGCTTTACCTCACTTCCATGGACTGACTACTGAAGATCCTGATACCTTCCTGTTTGAGTTTGTTGTCCTTTGTAGAACCTATGACTATACTGAAGATGAGCAGAAGCTGAAACTCTTCCCTTCCACTCTTAAGGATGCAGCATTACGCTGGTTCATGGGCTTACCTGGGAATAGTATCACCACTTGGGCTCAGATGCAGCAAGCTTTCAATACCAAGTACCGGGATTACTGTAGGTCCAAGGAAACCAAGGGAGAAATCTTTCGGATGACTATGGGAAATGATGAGTCCTTAGAGGATTATGAGGAGAGGTTCCAACTTAGCTATAAGCGGGCCAGGTGCACACTTGACCCTGAATCCCTCAAGTTGGTTCTGCTCCGAGGAGTCCCTGAAGACCTCTTAGATACCCTTCACATGTTAGCTGGGGGGGATATTTACCAATTGCCTTATGAGGACATCAAGACTGTGTTTAGAAACCACTCCAGGGCAGCTCGGAAACGAGGTAGAGGAAACCTCCTCTCAGCTGGTGTCCCTTTCTCCAAACATGAGTTTGCAAATCAATTAGAAGACCTTAAGAGTGAGGTGAGACAGACCATTGCCATGCAACTGGACACATTCAGGATCCAGCAGAAGAAGGAAGAAGCTGAGAGAGCCTTGGCTATCTTCTGCCCTAGATGTACAAGGAGACACCCTAAGAACGAATGTCCATTGCATTCGATTGAAGTGTGCTTCGTTTGTGAGGAGGACCATCCCACAAATCAATGTCCAACCTTACCTGGGTTTAAAGCTATGTACCAAGGGACAGAAGCTCCCACTGAACCTCTCTATTTCATCAACCAAAGGAGGCCACAAGGACCTAGACCTTACCAGCAGGGGATGCAAGGGGCACCTCAAGCTTATTACAGCCCCAACCAATTGACTCCTATGCCTTCCTGGGGTCCCCCTGCTCATCCTTCCTGGTCCATGCCTCCTCCATAGTCTTATCCACCTCAGTACCCTACTCAACCTACTTCTCATTCATATCATTCACATGCCCAGCCACACCCTCAGTGGAATGCACCTCAGTCGGGGTGGAGGCCCCAGTACAACACTCCTCCCGCCATTTTGCCTCCACCACCAGTTCAACCTCAGCCATTACCTCCTGCTCCTCCAAGGCAACCTCAAATGCCTGCTCAACCGAACCCGAACCCCAACAATAGACAGGCCCAGCAGGTATACACTGGGGAAACCTCATGCCCTACCTATGCTGTGGAGATCCAGGAGATTAATCTTCGATTTGGAAAGACTCTTCCAGATCGCCAACCCCTCCCCAGAGGATGAGGAAGATAAACAGGAAAGTGAACCAAAGGTTATTCCACCCTTTCTTGAGAGACTAACAGCCACCACACAACCCAACCCAGAGGAGGATGAGCTTCTGGGAGAGCTCAAGCAGTTGTGTGTGAAGATACCACTTCTCCAAGCCATCAAGGATGTGCCAATATACAACAAACTGGTTAAGGAAAAGTGTTTTAAACACCCAGGCAGGCGAAAGAGAGATGCGTCAACCATCAATGTCTTGGGAAAACTGTCTGACCTTATGTTAGGACAAGTCATCTACCCAAAGTATCTAGATCCTGGGAGTCCTGTAGTAGATGTCCACATCAATGGCACCATCATACCACACACCTTGATTGATCTGGGGGCTGCCATTAATGTGATGACCAGGGATACCATGCTCAAACTCAATCTTCAGGGTTCCTTGAGGAAGACCTCGACAGTACTGCAACTAGCAGATCGCTCCACTGTGACTCCCGAAGGGATTGTGGAGGATGTCTTGGTCTCTATCGACTCTTGGGAATACCCTGCAGATTTCTTGGTTCTGCAACCCAAGGCAAAGCTTACTGGATATCCTCTCATTTTGGGAAGGCCTTGGTTAGCCACTGTAGATGCTTAAATCAGTTGCCGTGCAGGAAACATGACCATAAAAAATGGTCCTATGTCCAAGCAGCTAGTCCTATACCCTCCTGCCCAACCCTCCTTAGAGCATAACTTACCATTGTGGTTGGAGGAAGGAGAAGAGGATGAGGTGTACTCAGCACCTTTGTGCACCCTAGACACCACTAGAAGAGACCCCCCAACCGAGGATGACTTGATTGAGACTTTGATCCAGAATCCACCTTCCAGTGCACTATCCTTAGAGAAATTGGTGGAGGATGCCCAAGCCAGCACCTTAGTGGATCTTTGTACAACCAACCCTGTCACTCCCAGAGTCAAGAATGTGGAGTTCGGCCCTGAGAGAACGTTAAAGATCAGCTCCTCCCTATCTCCTTCCCAGGAAAAGGAGCTGTGTAGCCTGTTGGCCAGTCAACTAGATGCTTTTGCTTGGAGCTATAAGGAGATGAAAGGAGTCCATCCTTCGGTCTGTACCCATCACATATACATCAAAGAGGATTGTAAGCCGGTTAGGCAACCTCAGAGGAGAATGAATCCAGCCCTTAAGGACATTGTCAAGGAAGAATTGAAAAAACTGTTGGATGCCGGATTCATTTACCCCATCTCAGATAGTGAATGGGTGTCCCCTCTGGTGTTGGTTCCCAAGAAAAATGGGAAGTGGAGAATCTGTGTGGACTACCGAGAACTGAACAAAGCTACCAAGAAAGACCATTTCCCTCTACCTTTCATAGATCAAGTGTTGGATGGACTGGCAGGAAAGAAGTTCTTCTCTTTCCTGGATGGGTTTAGCGGGTACAACCAAATCCAAATCAGCCCGGAAGACCAAGATAAGACCACCTTCACTTGTCCTTGGGGTACCTTTGCCTACCGAGTTCTTCCCTTTGGGCTATGCAATGCTCCTGCTACCTTCCAGAGAGCTGTCTTGAGCATCTTCTCGAAGCTGGTCCATGATGCAGTGGAAATCTATATGGATGACTTCACTCCTTATGGGTCCAACTTCCAGGAAGCATTGTCCAATCTGGGAAAGGTCCTAACCAAATGCATTGAGATGAACCTGTCCCTTAGTCCTGAAAAATGTGAATTCCTAATGACTGAAGGGACCGTGCTAGGCCATACCATTTCTTGCCAAGGATTACAGGTGGATCCTAACAAAATTGCTCTCATCAAGAAGGTTCCACCTCCTCAAAAGGTAAGGGATGTTCGGAGTTTCTTAGGATTAGCAGGGTATTACAGGAGATTCATTAAAGACTTCAGCAAGCTAGCCTTGCCATTGTT
The DNA here is from genome assembly GCA_031772625.1 of Pinus tabuliformis. Taxonomy (NCBI): domain Eukaryota; kingdom Viridiplantae; phylum Streptophyta; class Pinopsida; order Pinales; family Pinaceae; genus Pinus; species Pinus tabuliformis. The sequence continues at coordinate 1,654,502,506 of CM062816.1, forward strand.
TGGCCTGTTGGCAAAAGATGTGGAGTTTAAATGGACTGACGATTGCCAGAGGGCTTTGAATGAATTGAAGGACAAGTTGGTGTCAGCCCCAATTTTGAGAGGTCCAAACTGGGCCCTAGCTTTCCACATCCACACTGATGCCTCGAACAAAGCCATAGGTGCAGCTTTAGGACAAGTTGAGCAGAAACTTCCATATGCCATTTACTTTGTTAGCAAAAACTTGTCCAAAGCCGAGCTGAATTACACTGTAACCGAGAAAGAATTCTTGGCTGTGGTCCATGCACTGAACAAGTTCCGACATTATATCACTGGCTATCAAACATTTGTACATACATACCATGCTGCAATTAGATATTTAATGAATAAACCAGATGTGAATGCTCGTATTATTAGATGGTTACTTTTGTTGCAGCAGTTTGATTTGACCATTGTGGACAAACCAGGTAAAGAAAATGTTGTTGCTGACTTTTTATCTAGATTGGATTTATCTGCAGATGAGGATGGAACAGTGGATGACCAAATGCCCGATGAACATCTGTTTGCTATCTCAGTACTCTCTCCATGGTTTGCTGATATAGCAAACTACCTTGTTTCAGCACAGTTCCCTCCGCACCTATCTGCAAGGGAGAAGAGCAGAATCATCAGAAAAAGTGCCTCATTTACTTGGATTAGGGGCAATCTGTTCAAGCTTGGCCCTGATCAGATCTTAAGGCGTTGTGTAAGGAAGGAGGAAGTCTTGTATATCCTCCTCACCTGTCATGATGGGCCTTGTGGAGGACATTTTGTAGCAAAGAGGACTGCCTTCAGAATCCTGCAGGCAGGCTACTATTGGCCCACACTTCATCAAGATGTCAGAAGATATATCAGCCAATGTGACCAATGCCAAAGAATGGGGAAACCGACTCAAAGGGATGAGATGCCTCTCCAACCTCAAGTGACTCTTGAGCCATTTGAGAAGTGGGGTATGGACTTTGTGGGTCCAATCAACCCTCCTTCGAGGCAAAGGTCTTACATCATTGTGTGTACTGACTACCTGACAAAGTGGGCAGAGACCAAAGCAATCAAAGCAGCAACAGAAGAAAAGGTGGCCGAGTTCTTAAGAGAAAACATCTTCTACAAGTTTGGCTACCCAAGAGAGCTGGTCACCGATCAAGGGAGCCAGTTCACATCCAACCTGGTTGAAGACTTACTAGCTCATCACAAGATCAAGCATAGGACTTCCACCCCCTATCACCTTCAAGCAAATGGGCAGGTGGAAGTCACCAATAGAGCATTGGAAGGGATCTTGACTAAGGTGGTGAGCAGCAGCAGAAAGGACTGGGCAGATCGCCTGGTTGAGGCCACATGGGCTTACAACGCCACTTGGAAGACCACCACCAGCTTCACACCTTATGAGCTGGTCTATGGGAAGAAAGATTTGCTATCCATTGAATTTGAATACAACACTTTGAGGATGGCAGCTCAGTTGGACCTAGATCTCAGCCATGCACAACAAGAAAGGTTATTGCAGCTGAATGGACTGGATGAGCACCGAATGCAGGCCCTCCTTCACTCGGAAGTGGTTCAACTTCAGAGAAAGGTGTGGCATGACCAACACCTCCATGACAAGTAATTCCAGCCGGGAGATTGGGCCTTGTTGTATGACTCCAGATACAAAGATTTCAAGGGGAAGCTGAGAACCAGATGGCTAGGACCATATGCAGTGGAAAAATGTCATGACAATGGATCTGTTCTTATTCGGACCATTGATGAGGAAGCCATCCCCATGCTTGTCAATGGGAATCGATTGAAGATCTACAGGAAACCTCTCTCAAGACAAGAGTTCGTCAAAACTATGGAGAAATTTGTATTGGTCATAGAGAAGGGTTCTGCCTCTGCTTTGGGCATACCCTGAAAGATTTAAAAAAAAAAAAAAAAAAACCAAAACAAAACAAAACAAAAACAAAAACAAAAAAAATAAATAAATAATAAAGATCCTTGGGTGAAAACCTTTCTGAGGTGCCCAACGCAGGTGGTAGGGGTGAAAACCTCATTGAGGCGCCCCTATTGTCTTTCAAAAAAAAAAAAAGAAAAAAGATTTGAAAAAGATCCTTGAGTGAAAACCTCCCTGAGGCGCTCAGGGCAGATGGCAAGGGTGAAAACCTCATTGAGGCGCCCCTGTTATCTTTCAAAAAAAGAGGAAAAAATAAAAAAGAAAAAAAAAGGAAAAAAAACAATAAGCAAAAAAGACAAGGACGGCAAGTTTATAATGTGAAATTGCATGCAGATTGCAGGTGTTCTATGGAGGAGAGGAAGCCTCTCAACTCAGAGCCAAGGATCCTTATCATGCTGCCAGGAGACCTCACCAGCACCTCCTCCAAGAATACTCCTTTTCTCCAAGGTATGTGCACAATTTCATCACGGCTTGAGTCTTCTACAGGAAGATGCAGATTTTCTACAGGAAGATGCAGACTTTCTACAGGAAGCTCTGTATTTCTACAGGAAACTTCCTGTAGAAGTTCGGGACGGCCCAAAATTCATTTTATGAGGAGATCTAACGACTAAGGATCGGTTTGGACGCATGCAAGCTACTATTGTCACCCTTGCACACTGCTGTCACCTCGTTCTACCATCCTTGTCGACATGCAATGAAGTTACCTGCACCAGCAAAGCAGGTCGTTGAGTTATCAAAGAGAAAGCAATTTTTAGGATAAAAAATGCTGAGATGTCATACCATATCCATCCCAGCCATCCATGAGCTCTGGGAGCGTGATCGTGAGACCAAATCCTTTGTCGTGCAGCGTGCACCCGAGGAGGAAAAACTGTTACAAGACATCCTGCAGGAGTCCTGTAACAGTTAAGCCCGCTAGAGTGTACACCGTTCACAGCGCTGGCCATATATAATGAAAACGCGGGTGCATGCAGCCACAGCATCGAATCCATCGTCGGCAACCTGTAAACATGAACCTCTGGGCCTGTGCAAATTCATCAGCGGCAAACGAATCCACTCATCATCGTCCGAAAGCCGAAAAATCGTGTTGCAGCCGCACAGGTAAGTGTCTCGACCCTTTCTTCCGTCAGATTGCATGAATTTTACTTTGAAATTGTTTGCAAAGTGTGAGGTGAATGGGTTGAGCGGCTGTATGGCCATTTGACTGGCCACGTCGACTAGTTAATGGTCTAGTCGGATGTTTGGGTGGCGGCCATGACAAAAGGAATGGGCAGCACACACGTGAGAGCAATCCCGTCGGGAAAAACGAGTTTAACAGAAGAGACGGCGGCGGATCTGCGGGGGGATGATGCGGCAATAAGTAAACGTGCAGAAGAATGATGGTGTGACGTCGACCAACGGTCCGGCGGGGACAGCTCACCCCCGCGCCACGGATTCCGCCGATTCAAATCTAATCGGCTAGATTATCAACCTCATGCATTTATCATTCACCGTTTGTGACAAGTGTGATCATCCGAATCTCTCTGCAGTTCGATACTCCGAGTCTTTGGCCATCAGAATGCCTGTGAAGCTACAGCAAGAGCGCAGACCCACTGCAGTATTCCCCGGAAATCGCGCGCTGCTCCTACAGGAAAGCTGCTCCTACAGGAACGCTGTTTCTACAGGAAGGCGGGTTCCTCACGTCAAAAGGTGGCAGATAAAAAGGTAAACCTGAACTCTCCATGCAATTGGCTTTTGAAGGTGGCAGAATCGTCGTCTACAGTCTGGTCGTAGAAAATTGTTGCAAATGTCGTCTGCTGTGCATAAACTGTCATTCTACAGGATGTCAGTGTAATTAAAGCTGTGTTAAGGTCCTCAGAGATAAGCTTCGTGGATTTTGTGCATGACAGAAGTGTAATTCTACGCTCTGTCTCAGTAGACCAAACTTCTCCCACGTTCGCCACCTCTAGTTAAAGCCACAGTTTTTACCATGCCGGGTGGGTTCATTAGAAGGGAACCCACTGATTCAACAAAGTTAAGGGAAAATCTTGAGGTGGTGGAGCTCTTCACACGAGCACAATGGATAGCCTTCTGTGACAAATTGCAGGGTTATGATGACGAAGTGGCAGAAGAGTTTTTGCAAGCTCTGAGGCCGAAATCTAAAACGTTGGCCACCGTTACCTTCAGGGGCCTAAGCCTCAAGCTCACCCCGCAATATATCAGTCGAATTACTGAACTTCCAATGGGTTTGCCATGGGATAAGGAAGAAAGGAAGTTGAGCCAACAGGCCAAGAAAGAATTCTTTCCCCCAGAGGAGGAATTCTCGGAGGACAAAAATGGGGTGCATAGAACCAGTTTGCTGCCACCATGGAATGAAGTTAGCCTGCAGATCATGAAGTATATAACCTGCGAAGGCCGTTTTAGCATTGTGTACGGGTATCACTTTCGGTTGCTCACTGAATTGAGGCACCAGATTGATCTTCCTGTAGAAAATAAACTGAGTATCCCTTATTTCCTGCTACAGTCTCTAATTGAGTGTGCCACAAAGTTAAAAGAAGGCATACCAGACCAGGTAGCCGACCATGGATTGATCAAACTTCTCATGGAGGATGCGCTTCATTCATACAAGGTTCCTCTCTCATGGGAAGCCTTTAGAAATTTGACAAGGGATGGAGACATAAGGATGTTGACTAAAGAAAGCGGTTCCTCCAGCAGTGAGGAGAAGGAATCAGTGGCCGTGGGAAAGAAAGAACCAGGACAGAAGACCCCAACCACAGTGCAGAAGAAAGAGCAAAAGAAGAAGCATGAGAAAAAGGATGACAAAGAAAAAGATGACACACCCATCTTGACAGCAAGAGAACAAAGGTAGCAAGGCAGAGTGGACAAGGCTGAGAAGGTCCACATCAGCATGAGTGCCTCGACAGCGAGCGCAACCAAGTCAAAAAGCAAGACTCATGGAGCAAAGAAAACCAAGGCGGCGACACCTGTTTCTACAGGAAAGCCGAAACCGGCTTCTACAGGAAAGCCGAAACCGACTTCTACAGGAAGCCCGAAAATTGTGGAAAAATGGTCTTCTACAGGAAGCCCGAAAATTTCTAAAACAGGGTCTTCTACAGGAAGCCCTGAAAAAGTGAAACCCAAGGAGAAGAAAGTTGATATTCGTGAGAGGGAGGCAGCAACTATGCTGGCCGGTCTCAGCACACCTCCTAAGCCAAAGGAGAAGAGAAAGAGGGAGACCCCTCTATACTTTAAAGCTCGAAGAAGTGTCATAATAAAGATGGGTAAGCCACAGCCTCCATCCAGCAGCCAAATCACTACAGGGGATGCCCCTACTTCACCCAGTGAGAGGTCCCCCTCGAAGATATCGGTCACCTACAAGAGGGGGAGCCCAAAAACAACTACTTGGAAAGGAAGGTTGGACCAATCGGTTTCAAAAGCCCGGCTCAAGGTCAAGGAAACAGAGAAGGGGAAAGGAGTGGCACCCTCATCACCACCAAGGGCAGAACAGGCAGAGCCACCAAGAGTAGGAAAGAAAGAGAGTATTCCGGAGCCTAGTTCTCGGCCAAGGACAAGGAGCTGGAGCAAAATTGCTCAAGGATGAGCAAATATTTTAGCTGGGGGGTGATGATGAGCCCCAATTTTTGGTAACAATTTGGGCTCATTTGGCCTACTTACCTTGCTCAACCCTTCATCTTTTATCACTTATGCATCATTTCTTAGTATATTCGTGTTATTTGTAGGAAGAAGGGCAGGCATTATATCTATGTGGCTAATACATGATGATTTCAGGTTTTTTGGCATTAAAGAGAGCAAAGACCACGCAGATGGAGACAAGGAGACAGCAAAGGTGGCATTGCGGGTTCATAGGGAGGTTGTCCACAGTCTTGAATGACCTCCCTCGTGATCTCCACCCTAACTCCGAGCTCCAACAGCTATCCCCACCGAGCTAGAAGGCAGCCAACGGATTCTACAGGAACAACAGTTTACTTGTAGTTGGACAGCCAAGCTCCACTAATTGAGGAAGCCAGCTTGATCCTCATCATGTATAAATATTGAGGCCGTAGCCTTTGATAGGAGCTTTTTGAACTTTTGAACTACTGTTGCAATTTCTGAGTACGAGCTACAGCTCGGTTTTTGCTTTTTGTAAGCCAGTTTTGGCATGATGTTAGACTCATGATTATGATCTTTTAATAAAGGCAGGCAGCTTTGGATTCAATTCTGAGTTCTTAAGGGAGCTATAGCTCTCAGGTTAGGGCCCAACCTGAGAGCAATAGACCTCCTTTTCCTTGTATTGTTACTTGTCTTTCCTTTCAGCACTTCATCTCTTTGTTTTGACATGCATTTGGAAAACACAGTCTGCTGATTTAATTTCTTTAATGTGATTGAGTAGGATTAGTTTATGGTTAAAGTACTGTCAGCAGTTTAGATTAGAGTATGAGGATTAGAATTCATTGGAGCTCCAAAAAAGGTTGATAGTGCACTCGCTGCCATCTTTGTTTAGAGATTGGGGGTGTGGACCGTACCAACCACCAAAAAAACACAGTCTTATACATTCATGCAAGCTGCAACACAATCATTTCAGTCATAAAACCGTCCATGCATTCTGATCTTAAGCAATATTTCTTCGTTCCAACACCATGCACGATTTCTCTCCACAATTTACATTGCTGTTCATTGGTTTAATAACACAGTTAGAATAGGTTGATGGAATTCTCGGTTTTGTGCAAGACATAGAGGATTTGTTTCTTTTACACTGCGCAACATTGTTCTATTATCTTCTTCTTCTTCTCAACAGTGCCTAAAGTCACCTACTCATCCTCTGTTCAGCTAGTTTTCCTTCCAACCCTTCTACTTCTCACGTAGCTCCATCTTTTTTGCTTCCACCCTTCTATCCACCAACCAACTTTACCCACTCTTTCTCCATCTTATCTCTCTGTCCCTGAGCCATCACAAGCTCCCTTTTCATCCCACCTATCCACCCATACAGCTCCTCAACTCCTCCATCACCCAAAACTCCAACTGTAGAACATCCTGTAGAAGTTAGCAGACTTCCTGTAGAAATCCCGAGCTTCCTGTAGGATCCCCTGCAGACATCCTGTAGAAGCCTGCAAACTCGGTTGCCAAGCACCTGAACGTTGTGGACTTCTGTGGGATGATGTTAGGGATCCCCTGGAACCTCTCCTAGCCCTCCTGACCTTTTCCAAGCCTTCCTTCCCTTCGAACCACCCCTGCACAGTCAAAACCCAGTCAGAACCACAATCATAATAACTCCACCCACTTGAGCAAAAATACAAAAATATGTTCTCTTCAATGAAAGTAGTTTAAATTCATGCATCTCATCTCACTAGAAGTAATGGCATCATTTCTAGAAGTTTGCACTCCCACCATTGCATCATAGAGATTAAACTAGTCAGATTAGGGTTTACTAGGGTTTCCATGTTTTGGTTGGCTTTCAGTTCATTCTTGCAAAGTAGGTTAGTTTCCTTTGAGATAGCCTTCGTCCATCATTTAGAAAGCTTCTTCTGAGAATATATAGAAGTTGGCTTGAGCCCTAGCGGACTTGTGCCAGCTGACCAAGTGACAGCTGCGACAAGAGCTAGTACTTGTGCATACAGCACCGTCGCTTCCAAGTTTGTTACGAACTACCGGGTTGATAAAATTAGAGATAGGAAGCTCCAGGAGTTGTAGCATTATTGCTACAATACTGGAGCCCACCACATATGCATTCAGAACTCCCAATCTGCGGGATGCGATCACATTATCCATTCCACAACCTTTATACATTCTTTCTTGATTCTCTATCTTTATTGCATTTATTCCCACCATTGGGTTTACTCCAACAGATCCATCGTTATCGCAATACTCGTAGATCCACTAACACATGACTCTTTATCGCATCCGATATGCGATTAACAATCTGGATTCCAAATACAATAAAACCTCATCCATTACCTTCTCAAGTTCGCTCACATCGCACATCGTACTTTTGCATATCGCAATGGCTTAGGGCCGATAAATTTTCCGTGGAATGTTGTGATGCAATCTAATCGCCAATTGCATCAGACATCGCACTTCGCATATCACACTTTCTTGAGGCCTGAATTTTATTCACAATTGAAATGTTTCGATGTGGGGTTTATCAACGATCCTCCACCATTGATCAAGGCACCCGACCCAACGGTTAGCAATGATCTCGCACGTTGCAAATCGCAATCGCTTAAGGCCAGTTCATTCACTCCTGTGATAAGTTGCGATGTGATTCCAATTGTTTCATTCTTTGCGACTTAATCCTGTTTGTTCATCATCTAGATCCAACAGCTCCTGTGCACCAACACTTCACTTCTCATCCTTCTCTTTACTTTGGGATTTACACCATTTCTTCAATGTTTTTTGTGGTTTTTGGTTACTTCAGTGGTTCTCGTCCTTCCATTGTTCTGTTGCGTGACTCCCTCCTGAGCTTAACTTCTCATGTCTTTGACTGTCACTCCAGGACATTACTTTGATCCTTCGAACGGATTCAAGTGACCCATTATGATTCTTTATTTCATTCTTCTTTCTCTGTATTCTGCTCGAACTACGCCTTCAATCTCTATTACACAGAATACTCAAAATCACACACAGTCTATATCTCAATTACTCAATACACACCTATGAACTCAAATCAAGTTGTTTGTAATAATAATCAATTATTTACATAAGAGTTTCTCTTTGGCCTGATCTTCAATGTCAGTGGAATTTGTTTCATGGTCTGCCCGTAGGCTTACAATAAAACCTATTTAACTCACACCTTCTAATTATCTAACCATCTAACCAGCTATCTAACCTCCGGCTATGCCTTTTAGGCTTACATTCATACAAAAGGATTTTAAAACCGATTCCTGGTTTAGATCCATATCCTTCTCAACAAAATCCTAAAATCTCTTCCTCATCCCTAAGGATCCTCTCTAATCCATAAAATCATGAACTAACTCCTAATCCAAGATTTACAATTAATTCTCAAATCCCTCAATCTCTCAACTATCCTAAATCTCTCATATTCTCCTACATTCGAGAATATTTACAAATATGTCTCACAATATCCAATTAAATCCTATTCTCATTAAAGTCACTCAAAAGCCTAAATAATTACATTAATTCAACACTTAGGATACCAACTTCCTTGAAAATACAATACCCCCTATGTCTACTAAAATAGAATGATAATATTGAGTTGAATGCTCCTACATCACAAACCCATGCTTCCTTCTGTACCAGGAAATAACTTTGGACCCAACATTAAAGATAGGACCTAAGTACTTTTCTTGTCTCATGGATTCCCTGCCCAATATGCATTGGTAAATCCTTGGAGCTTCACTCCCTTTGTCCTCCTATACCATAATCCATACTTGGTAATGCCTGTGAGGTACTGTAACATGTATTTTTTTTCCTGCGAGTACAACATGGTAGGCCTCACCATAGCTTTACATAGCTAGTTTACTACATAGCACATGTCAAGTCTTGTGTTCACAAGATACATAAAAGACCCCACAAGATTCCTATAAATGGTAGCATCAACTTATTCACCTGAAGTGGCATTGTCCTTCCCCTAGTTTGTAGCTAGAGGTGTATCCATGTGCTTACAATTATCCATGTGAAATCTCTAAAGTATTTCAGAGGCATACTTCCCCTGAGACACAAATAATTCACCATCACCTTGCCATACTTCCACCCCGATGAAGTAATGCATTGGGTCCATGTCTTTCATCTCGAATTCCCTTGCAATATCCTCTTTGCAAGAGAATATTAGCTACTCATCATTTGTCAATATTAAATCATCAACATATAAAAAAGAATAAGAAACTAACCATATACCATAATGTGATAGAGGTTCGCATCTACTTCACTTTTGATGAAGCCCAATCCACTAAGATAATTTTCAACCTGAGTGTACCATGCTCAAGGTGCCTATTTGAGACCTCATAATGCTCTCATGAGTCCACACATGCGACTCTTGATCATATGTCTCAATTCCTTCTAGCTGCTCTATGTAAATCTCCTCCTTAACAAAACTATTGAGAAAGGCAGCCTTCACATCCATGTGGTGGATTTTACACCCCATATATGAGCCAATGCTAGAATGGATCTAATTAAGTAATATCTTTTAACTAGTGCAAAAAATTTCTCATAGTCCACTCCTTCTATATGATAGAAGCCTTTGGCCACAAATTCTACCTTGTACTTCTCGATGCTCCCGTCAGCTACATGCTTCAATTTGTAGATCCATCTAGAACCAACCACTTATTTCCCTTTTGGTATTGTCACCACCTCCCATACACTATTCTTCATGATGGATTCATATTCTTCCACCATGGCATCAACCCAAACAAGTTGAGAAAATTCTTCCTTGAATGAAGAAGGCTCTATCTCAATGAGTTTTTTCATGAGATCCATGTACCTAGTGTACCTGTTAGATGAATTCCTCTTCTTGTGTTGTGATGTGGGGGCTCCCACATTCTCCCTTGCATCCTATAGCAATATATCAACTTCTCTAGTTCTCTTTCTCCCCTCTTTGGAAGATTTTGGTTGAGTGGGTGCCTACACTCTACCTCTTGCCTACTCCTCTGCATGTGGCTACTCCACAACCTTTTGAAGCACATCCCGAGGCTCCTCCTTCAGATATGGAAGCTCCTAATCCAGTTGGATACTCAAATCTCGTTCCAGAGTGCATCTCATAGCGAGGGAAAATTTTAAGGATGGAAAATTGTCTTGAAGTTTAAAAACATTGGCGAATCTCATTAGTCCCTAATATGAAAAATATAAAATGTTTATTGATATATTTGTAAAATTATTCAAATTTATAATGATTTTATATATAGTCTCTATATAATGTTGGCGATTTTAAGGTAAAATAATCTTATATTGTAAAATCTGAGCGAATTATTTTTAGAAAAAACGGAAATTGGCAAACCCTTTTTTTGGAAAAATCATGGAAAATTAACTCACCTACGAATATTAGCCCTCAAATTTTCCATAGAATTTTACTCATCAAAATTGACATCTCTCCTCACAACTATTATCCTCAATGAAGGTAAATACACCCAGTAATTGTGTGGATTTTTGGTGTATCCTCCAAAAACTCCCAACTCCGTTGTAGGCTCAAGTTACTTCCTTGAATCCTTGTTCACATGAAAATAAACTGAAGCTCCAAAAATTATGAAATAAGACACATCAGGCTTTCGCCCAAAGAAAGCTTCCTCCTGTGTGATCATACCAAGTATTCTATGAGGGCTTCGATTCTGAAAGTAGATTGTTGTGTTGCATGCTTCTACCCATAGATGTAATGGAAACATGTTGGGCGTAGAATCCCCCCACAATATGTTTTGGGGATCAAAACCCAAGTTTTGGTCAAATGTATTGTAAGACTTTGCGAATCGTGGGTGCGAAGCGCAAAGTATAGGTTGAGTCATAGGGTTGTCCGCCCTAAGTATTGTAAAGTAATGTAATGTCATGTTGGCCTACCCATGGTCCGCGGACCATGGGATTGTATAAATAGAGTGAGGCTCTAAGTTGTAAAGATAGCGAAGTATAGAGATAGATGAATACGAATGGTTCAAGCATAGAGTAAGAGTCTAAGTGTATTGGGTCATAGTAGTAGGAAGAGGCTCTGCAGCTGAGTGCACAAAGGCCTAGTAGAGTCTGTAGTTGAGTGTGCGGACCCCTGCAGCTGAGTGCGCAGGGCGGTGTCGAGTATGTAATCTTGAACGAAGAATAATAAAGAGAAGTTGATTCCAATTTCTATGCATCTGCTTGTGTATTTCCTTCTTTACATTTATACTATTTTGTTTATCGCACGCACTTATATGATTGTTGGATATATTGCTAATTATCACTACTCTTACACAAATAAGTTAAGTAATCGGGTAATAACAGGTTAAATAGGAAGGAACTTGGGTATAATACGGATTGCGCCCCGAGTAAGGCTGTGCAGAGGCAACATCACAGGTTACGAGGGACTAATAGGTGCGTGTAGCGACATGCACGCAAGGTCAAACCGCAGACTTCCAAAAGCTCATCAGACATCCCCAGGGTGCGAAAACCTAGTTCTAGCACCCTCCCATACTACTTCGGATGAGACCTCAATTGGTGCTCCATGGACTGTTGCCAAAAGGGCCAGTAGTACAAGGATTTACTTGGCTAAATCACCTCTGAACCTGGGTCAGGCTCATACAAGCCAACAAATAGTTTCGTTGTCAGGACCGAGATCTTCATAAGGGGTGTCTGATGTCGTGCCACTGGAATCCCACAAAGAAATGAGTGGTTGGACAAGAAGATTCATGAGTTCGCGATGTAGGAAAACAAAAATCCGCGAGTATCTAAGGAACAGTGGTTGGAGTGCTACTTGTATACGGAATTCCATGAAAATTTCTTTGCATCCTTTCCTTCTGAGCTGTATGAGTGGATCGCGAAGCTAGCAGATAGTTAGGGAAGGTGTAGGCTCGACAAACTAATCGTGTGGACTCTGGAATTAGTGCGCAGACTAGAAGCATCAAGAGATAAGATCATGTGAGCTGTGGACCATTGGCTCGACCAAGTTATAGGAGGATTTATCACTAAGTTCACGGTAGATACGACCGTCAGCTACAGTGAGGTGAAGCGACGTTTCCTCAAGGGACCACGAGGTAAGTATATTAAATCTTTGAACACTTGGATTAAGATGCTATTGTGTGAAAAGAGGGTTATGCGAATAAATTAATGTTTGGGACTACGTGATGTGGGAAGACCTACAAAAGCAGAAGTAGTGAAAATTGGAAACCAGTCCCTTAATTTCCCCCTTGCGGGAAAGCAAGGAGGAGCTCGTGAAAGTTTCTCTGAGAAGCGCGGGCAATCTGATAATGCAACGCATTCCACATTTACCACCTCCACCTACACTGTCACTCGTCTCACCCTCCTCACCTACATCTCCACCCACCCCACCTCCGCCACCACAATAGTTCAAAATGGCGAGTGCGATCAAACTACTGGTATTCAGAGGAGTAGGGAATGAAGATCTGGACCAATTTTGGTTTGTGGTAAGAGCAGTATGGGAAGTACAAGGGGTTGTGGATGACAATATCAAGAAGGCTACGTTGGTGAGCGCGTTGTAAGATCGTGCATTAACATGGTACATCAAGAATTCTAATGACCATCCAAACATAGGAATCGCAAAGATCCAGGCCACGCTGAATAGGGAATTTAGCAGGCCAAAGTCGAAAACACAATCAATCATCAGGTTTAAGGAGATCATGATGCTCCCAGGCAAGACCCCATGGGATCTGGACCAAATACTGAAGGGTACGATTTGCGAAGCCAAAATGACATTGACGGATGGAAAACACTGCACATGGTTTGTAGCATCACTAACACCACACTTAAGGATGGCGTTGTCACAACAAAAACTTTCCACCTAGGTTGAAGCTTTGGAGACGGCGATGAGATTACATGAGACCCCTATACAAGACCCTGGTCTGGGAGTCCAACAAATGCATGTGCAATTGCAAAATCTATGTCTGGAAATGCATAGTTTGAAATAGGACAGGACACCTCGGCCAGAGGCACGCAAGGAGGTATGGTGCATAAAATGCAAAGGCCAGGGGCATGACAAGGACCATTGTCCAGTGTCCGTGAACTACTTGGAAGGAGGACGGCCTATGCCATTAAGACCTGAGGCACAAGCAGGGTTGAGCACAACACCTACATTATGGTGTGCGATCTGTGAGATAGGAGGAAAACACACTATGGATAATTGTCATATATTTCAGAAGTACATGCAGGTGTCCCAGCAATTGTTTTGTAACTTCTGCAGGTCGGTAGGCCATGATGAATGCACTTGCAGAAGCTACGAACTAATGATGGATCAGACTCCTGCCTACAGGGTGTAGGCAAAAACGTGATCCCTCGACCCAAATGCGGGAATGGTGTGCGCTAAATTTCAAGGGCGCAGTCGAGGTCGAGGTGGAATGGGACCAGGAAGGGGTCACGGACAGTTAATTTGTTATAATTGCGGAGGGCCAGGGCACTATGCCCGCGATTGTATAAACCCGACAAGGACATCATGTTTGTACTGTACTCAGTTGATAATGAGGTAGAAGATTTCCCTACACTGATAGCGAGACTGCATGAAAAAGGGGTAGTTTAGCCCCCTCTGACTCAAAATTTGTAGATGATGAGGTCTGAGCCGCGTGAAGAAGACCCGAATGTAAACATGATGCTCAAGAGTGGTGTGAACATTGGTGATGATAAAGGGAAGCAGTCGGAAGAAAGTGTGTGGGTTCGCAAGGCTCCTATAAAGGAACCCGAATTTGATTTAGAACATGCGAAGGAGACATTCATGGCAACTAAGAATAGCTTCACGGAGGCCTCCACTTCAGGTAGTAAGGATCAATTAGAACCAGGAAAGGATCCTTCAATGCTCACTACCTTTTTGGAGACATGCATGAAACTGCTATGCGACAGCAAGGTAGTAAAAGGACTATAGGAACTTATCACTAGGTGCACGGGATCAGGAGAACTGCGTGTGGTCCGGAAACTTGGAAAGCATGCATTGCGCATAGGAAGGGAAATGAGGTTGGCTACGAAAATCGGCGAATATGAAGTGGATCAAGTAATCCTAGATGTTGGATCAAACGTGAATGCACTGCCAAAACAAACATGGGAATGCATGGGTAGACCCACACTACAATGGTCTCCTATTCAGTTATGAATGGCGAACCAATAGAAGATCTTACCCATGGGAAGATTGCAAGGGGTAACAGTAGATATTGAAGGTGCGAGCGCGCAGGCGGATTTTGAAGTGATAGAGATTGTCAATGACAGTAATCCCTATCCCGTGCTACTAGGAATAGATTGGGCCATCGATATGAACGGAGTCATAAATCTGAAGAAGCGCAAAATGATCTTTGAGAAAAAGTCACTACGCATAGTAGTACCACTAGATCCAACCGAAGGAGCATGATACACTGAACTGGTGCACGACGATGATAATGATGACGATCTCAATTGTATTTACAAGATAACAGCATGAGAAGAGGATTGGGTGAACCTGACTACAGATGGAAGGATTTCATGGGAGCACAAAAGCTCCTGCACTTCGGATTTAGATGAAGAGATAGAGCGATGGCAGAATCGGCTGCACGAAGTAACAACACTTAATTTCAACATGATGGTCAGATCATTGTATTGCGTGACAATAGAAGCAAGGGATCTTCCGACATATGATGGGTTAACAGCGATGGATAAATTCCTAAACAAATTTGAAAGTGCAGTACCAGAACAACAACGGTTCAATGCGCTAAAGTGGGCACTGCGTGCAACACCCACATGATGGTGGGGTATGCATCAGGGAAGTTTTGAGAACTAGCGCGGATGCAAAAGAATAATGTGCCTATGATTTGGGAAATCACAGATACGGCTAGTAGACAAATATTATGGATGAGATGATCCATGTACACACCTTGCGAAATGGACCAAGGTCTACGGGGAAGAGCCACAGCCTGAATGGGTACATTTATTCTATCATACCTTGGATGTCATACCCATGAATTGGTATACTGAGACAGAGCTCCACCGTGGTACGAACGAATGGGATGTCTTGCGTGAGGGATTTCTATTAACATTCACGTTTCAAGATCATTAGTCTGATACTGTTGATGATGCACTACAGGCATTAAAAGAAGCTATCTTCAAAATACCCCAAGAGCCAATGGAAGTACTTCAGCTAGAATGGGCAACACAGTTGAGTTGCGTGCTAGAGTGTTATAACGTAAATGTTGAGGAGGATGATGAGGACCCACGAAATATTAACATTTCAGAAATGGAAGGCTGTCGCGAGATTCAAGGACCATCACTTGAAGACCCCAACATCACCGCGCCGCTAAAGACAAAGCAGGTTAACATTGGGACGGAGGCGGAGCCAAAGTATGCAACGCTTGGAGACTATTGGGACAATGCCACAGCGGATAAGGTCATTGAGTTACTTCGCGAATACCAAGACTTGTTCCCGACCAAAATTATGAACTTAAAAGGGATCATTGGTGACTTAGGCATGATGAAGATCACCCTGAAACCTGACATGAAGCTAGTTAAGCAACGACCTTACCGTTTGAATCCAAAGTATAAAGAAAAGGTCCGTGATGAGTTAGACAAAATGCTCACAGCCGGAATTATTGAAATAGTGGAAGAATTTGACTAGGTGAGTCCTATGGTAGTACAGGAGAAAAAACAGAAGGGCAAAATAATAATATGCATGGACCTTAGAAAGCTGAATTACGCCTATGTACATGATCCATTCCCAACACCATTCATAGATGAAGTATTGGAGAATGTTGGCAGTCAAGAAGCATACTCATTCACAGATGGGTTCTCAGGGTACCATCAGATCAAGATCACATTGGAAGATAGGAGAAAAATGACCTTCGCAACAGAATGGGGCTGCTTTCAATACACCATTATGCTGTTTGGACTGAAGAACGTGCCAGCTATATTTTCGTGCATCGTTGTGGCCGCATTCAAAGAATACATCCACAAGTTCTTGGAGGTCTATCTAGATGATTGGACTGTCTTTGGGTTAATTAAGCACCATGTAGCAAGCTTACACTTGATGCTGGATGCTTGCTACCGACACCAGATTTTGTTGAACCTGAAGAAGTGCACATTCCTCGTTCCCTTTAGAAACCTGCTGGGACATGTGGTCTGCAAACAAGGCCTGATGGTGGACCCTCCGAAGATTGTCGTTATTCTAAATTTGGAAGCAAGCGAAGTGTTAAACAACTGCGAGCTGCTTTGGGACACACTGGATACTATAGGAAATTCATCAAAAGTTATGCCCAAATAATAGTGCCGATGGAAAACTTATTGAAAAAGGATGTTACATATTGTTGGAATGATGATTGCATGAAGAGTTTGGATGTCCTGAAAGGGAAACTGGCCTCCACTCCAATCTTGGTCTTCCCAAAATGGAATGTGGAATTTCATGTACATGTCGATGTGTCGTGTATTGCACTGGGAGTTGTACTCACACAGGAGGGCGTGGAGGGCGTGGATCACCCGATTACATTTGCAAGTTAGAGATTGTCCAAAGCAGAAAAGAACTATCCCACCACTAAGCGTGAGGGGTTTGCAATGGTGTACGCGCTCCAAAAATACTGACACTATTTACTCAAGGGACATTTCAAGATGTACACCGACCAATCAGTGTTGAAATACTTGGTAAACAAGCCTGTGCTGGGGAGGTGCATATGCAGATGGCTCTTACTGTTTCAATAATATGATTTTGAGGTCATAGTCAAGTTGGGACACCTAAACGCAGGACTAGATCACTTGTCACGAATTGAGACGGGCGAGGAACCAACGAATTTGGAAGAGGGATTACCTGATGCACAACTCTTTGCAATGCATGTTACAGACGAACACTTCAAAGACATAATCCATTTTTTAACAACAGCAATTGCACCGAAGGAATACTCAGTCCAACAGAAGAAGGAATTGGTGGTGCATGTGACAGACTTTTCTGTCATGGTGGGGCACCTCTACAAAATGGGCAACGATGAAATATTGCCAAGATACGTACCTAAATTTGAACGAGGTTAGATCCTCACGGAAGCATATGGGGGTGCTGCAGGAGGACACTATGCAGGATGTGCGACCTCACAGAAGATTCTTTGCGTAGGGTTATGGTGGCCAACCGTGCACCAGGATTCGATAGCGCACTGTAAGGCCTACGATATATGTCAAAGGACTGGAAAACCATCACAAAGGGACGAGATGTCACTAAATCCACAAATGACACTGCATCCATTTGAAAAATGGGCAATCGACTTTGTGGGCCCGATCAAACCTCTGGGAAATACGGGTGTGCACTACATCATCACTGCGATGGAGTACTTAACACGATGGGCGGAAGTGCAACCGGTCAAGGATTGCACGGCCGCTATGGCTGCGAAGTTTTTGTTCGAAAACGTGTTAACACGATTTCGCTGTCCGAAAATCTTAATGAGCGATTATGGAACACATTTCCTGAATGAAACCATCAGTGCGCTCACAGAAGAGTTCCAGGTGTATCATCAGAAAAGTACACCATACCACCCACAAGCCAATGGGATAGTAGAGGCATTCAACAAAATATTGGAGACTGTGCTGACCAAAGTATGTAACGCGTAGCGAAACGACTGGGACCTGTGTGTAATTGCCGTATTATGGGCATACAGGACAACGTGCAAGAAATTGATGGGACAAACACCTTTTCGGTTAGTCTATGGCAGGGAAGTTGTCATGCCAATGGAATACATCATACCTAGTCTGTGAATAACAGCGCTCACAGGCATAATGGACTGCGGAGCTCTGGAAGAAAGGCTCGTGTAATTAGAAGAACTCGAAGAAGAACAGTTTTTGGATGTATTTCATCAGCAGGTACAAAAGCAGTAAGAAAAGGCCTAGCACGACCGCCATATGAAGTTGCGCTCCTTCAAGGTAAATGACTTAATGCTGCTGTATGATAGCAAGTTTGAAAAATTTCTCGGAAAATTCAGAATGCACTAGGTGGGACCATATGTGTTTAAGGATGTCACAGATGGAGGCATGATCCAGCTAGTCAAACTAGATGGAGAACCCTTCCCAGGCAAAGTAAACGACAGTCGCTTGAAACCCTACACGGGTGGGCGGGCTCTCTGACTATCCGGCCGAAGCACAGTCTTTGCAACCCAAGGAGCTGGACAAGGGCGCGGGACTATAAACACATTCAACAGATTCCGGTACCAAGGTAAGGACATAATTCAGACGTGGATGATTCAGAAGCAAGAATGCAGCAAGTATAGCAAGTAGCGACTCAGTGCGCTGCCGAAATTCAGGCCATCGGGACCAGTTTGAGGGACTCCGCACCAAGATCTTCGTGCCAATAGAGTGAATCGGGTACGAGTCACAATGATTGTGTTGGAGGCCTATTGGGCATGGAATCCCCCCACAGTATGTTTTGGGGCTCAAAGCCCAAGTTTTGGTCAAATGTATTGTAAGACTCCACGAATTGCGGGTGCAGAGCATGAAGTATAGGTTGAGTCATAGGGTTGTCCGCCCTAAGTATTGTAAAGTAATGTAATTTCATGTCGGCCTACTCATGGTTCGCGGACCATGGGATTGTATAAATAGAGTGAGGCTCTAACTAGAGAGATAGATGAATACGAATGGTTCAAGCATAGAGTAAGAGTCTAAGTGTATTGGGTCATAGTAGTAGGAAGAGGCTCTACAGCTGAGTGTGTAGAGGCCTAGTAGGGTCCGCAGCTGAGTGTGTAGAGGCCTAGTAGGGTCCGCAGCTGAGTGTGTAAAGGCCTAGTAGGGTCCGCAGCTAAGTGTGTAGAGGCCTAGTAGGGTCCACAGTTGAGTGTGTAGAGGCCTAGTAGGGTCCGCAGCTGAGTGTGTAGAGGCCTAGTAGGGTCCGCAGCTGAGTGTGTAGAGGCCTAGTAGGGTGTGCGGACCCCTGTAGCTAAGTGCGCAGGGCGGTGTCGAGTTTGTAATCTGGAATGAAGAATAATAAAGAGAAGTTGATTCCAATTTCTGTGCATCTACTTGTGTATTACCTTCTTTACATTAATATTGTTTTGTTTATCGCGTGAACTTGTATGATTACTGGATATACTGCTAATTATCACTACTTTTACACAAATAAGTTAAGTAATCGGGTAATAACAAGTTAAATAGGAAGGAACCCAGGTATAATACGGATTGCGCCCCGAGTAAGTGGAGGCAGCATCACAGGTTGCGAGGGACTAATAGGTGCACGTAGTGACGTGCGCACAGGGTCAAACCGCGGACCTCCAGAAGCTCATCAGACATCCCTAAGGTGCGGAAACCTGGTTCTATCACCCTCCCATACTACTTCAGGTGAGACCTCAGTTCGCGCTCCGCAGACTGTTGCCGAAAGGGCCAGTAGTACCTAGATTTGCTTGGCTAAATCACCTTTGAACCTGGGTTAGGTCCATACAAGCCAGCACAACCCATGATCATGCAACATGGCCCTTGTTTCTCCCATTATGCTCTTGTTCTTCCTCTCAACTACCCCATTCTATTGTGGGTTATGAGGAGTTATTAGTTCTCTTCAAATACCTTCTTTGGCACATAAATCCTTGAAGGAATGCAAATTAAATTCACCTCCATTGTCACTCTTGAGAGCCTTCACTTTATTCCCATTATCCTTCTCGACTAATTCCTTGAAATCAAAAAAATTTGGGGAAAATTCATCCTTCTTCCACATGTAGAAGATCCATCATTTTCTAGAGAAATCATCAATAAAAACAACATAGTACTTATGTTTTGTTGTGGAGGCTGTAGAAGAGGGTTCACACATATCACAATGGACTCGCTCCAAGATTTCATATGATCTACTCTCTTGGTCATGGAAAGTGGATTTGGGATATTTCCCCAATGTCCAACCCTTGAGGACATCCTATTGGTCAAGGGATCATTTACAAAGATCAGTGGTAATTTGCTACATGATTTTTAAGGCACCATGGTGTTGATGACCCAAAATCCCATGCCAGAGTTCTCCAACATCTCAATTCTGCACTTTTTCATCCCTACTGATCAATGCAGTCTAATCTCCCACCTTAATTTTGTATATATTCTTCACTCAAACCTCGATCTGCTTCACTTTCCCATTATTTATGTGTCTCAAAAAGGATTTACCTTTACTAAAAATAACATCATAGCCACAATCCTCCAATAATGCTATAGAGATCAAGTTCTTCTTCAACCCAGGTAGAAACATAACATCTTTGAGGAAAAGAGGAGAGGCTTTCTCCCTTCAAAGGTGACAATACCAATTCTTGTAGCACTTTACCTCCCATAATCGCTCGTTTTGATACGCATCTAGAGATCCTTCTCCTCCAGGGTACTAAAAAACTCCTTCCACCTTTTTATATGGAACGAGGCACCGGAATAAAGGTACCACATAGTATTTCTTGTAGCATCGGATGTGTTCTAGCCACGAGATTTGGTGGAGAGGCTAGAATACATGTATTCTCTAATACCCGGAAATTATTTTTGTAAATTACACCTAGAGATGACTTAATTAGATTGATTAGTAAATTTTTAATATTTCTAAGTCTAAACTTAGGAAATATGATTAATTAATCATAACTAATTAATTCATAGTGATAATTTTCTAGAAAAGTACATGGATCAATTTCTAGTTAATCCCAGCCATTTATTAAGATTTAATCATGGCCCTTGAAGTCTCAACAAAGGATTATAAGAAGAAGTCGATGGAGCTTGGAGAAGATACACCAAATCAGTTGAGCATTCGATTTTGCTAGGAAATCAATCTCTAGAGTAGAAACATTCAGTTGTCGAAGGTGATTCAGTGAGATCGAAGTAGTGAGAGAGGGACAAAGATAGTGAGGTCGAAGGAAGCATTTCCAGTTCCAGCGAGTACATTGCAGAGAGGCAACGCAGAGCCCTCTTGGGGAGATTTTTGTTTTGCTGGGGAGAAGGAGAGATTTTGAGCCAGAATATGGGCAGAGGGTCCGAAGGCAAAGAATATCAGTTTCCCACACAGCAGTTGACGAGACAGTGAGAGGAGACACAGTTTTGAGCTTGTGGGACATAGTAATTGTGTAGGCTGATGCAGTCACTACGTAGAGGGAGAAAGGAGAAGCTCAACTCGAGTTGAGGTTAGTGTTGGATTGTGGAGTGATAATTTTTTCTCACTAGTTATTATTGCCAGTTATTTCTCTGTTTAGATTGCTAGTATATGCATCCACGTTTGTACTCATATTTTCACTATTGCATAATACTAAAACCCTGAGATGTTGTACCGGCTTTCCCGAGTTGGGTTTTTTCGGGGACTTAGTCCAAAAATAACGATATATTTTGTGTGTGTGTGTATCTATTTATTATAGCATTTTTATTTCTTCTGCAGTATTTTATTTGTGAATATTGCAGTGTATTTAATTCGATATTTGTCATAGCACACAAGTAAAATTTTTAATTGAATTAATAATTAGAAGAATTAGCCGAAGGGTTAGCCGAATTTTCACATCGTATCAGAGCACAGATAATAAGCCAGAGAGCTTAGTATAAGAAGGGAAGAGGCATTTTGTAGCTCTGCGTAAGCAACAGTTCGAAACCCTTAGAGGCAGCACAGTTTCTTGGCCAGGAGGGTCAATTTCTTGAGGAAAAATTGATTTCTCTGAGAGAGCAACAAAGAAATCAGATTTCTCCAATTCGAGGATTACAAGAGGCAGAGGAAGCCACAAATATTTTCCTTGCAGAGCATATCTCTATCCAGGCACAATATTTTATAGCAGTTGTTAGTGCAAAATAGCATCAGGAGCATGAAAGAGCACACCTTGAGGGAAATTTTCCTCAGGGGACTTCTAGCTTCAGAAGTTCAACTTTCTCTTGCAAATCAGTAGTTGTTGTGAGCATATTTACTCACTCCAGTAGGGAATGAATAGATCCTAGCAACAATTGAGTAGAAGAGAAGAGGAGTATTTTGACTTATTTTGCTGAGATGGCCACTATCAGACTACGAGATTAGGACAGGGTGGATGGTGCTTCCAACTATGTCATCTGGAAGGCAAGGATGTCCTTCCTTTTGGATGAATATGACCTAAATGAATACCAAAATGAGATGGTGAGGGTGAAGATATTGATCCTATATGTTTGTGTCACACATAGAAACTAAGGGAATGACCAAGGAGCTGTGGGATACACTTTCCATGCTATACCAAGGCACTTCCAAGCAACAGAAGATGTACTTGGAGGAAAATATGAGATGCACCAGGATGTAGAAGGGGGAAGGCATAGACCCCTTCCTCACGAGGATTCAGGAGATCCGGGATGAGTTTTCAATTGTTGGGGAAATGCCTCAACCCACAGAGCTAGTATGATTGGCACTCAACAGTGTCTCAGAGGAGTGGTAGGTATTTGTCCAAAGTATCTTGGGCAGAGAAACCTTGCCATGTTGGGACAAGATGTGGGATGATTCGCAGCAGGAGGAGTTGATATTAGCTCTTTTGAAGAGCTCCATCAATGGCAGTAGAAATGGGTCGAAACAGGTGAAGGAGGAGGAGAATGTGGCCCTCACATCAAAGGGTCCTAGTCAGGGAAAAGGGGAGTAGTGAAAGAAGAAGGAGGACCTGTCAAAGGTCAAGTGCTTCAGGTGTGTAAGCTTGGCCAATGTAGTACCCAATGTCCTCTAAGGAAGAACGACAAGGAGGAGAAGCAAGACCAGGCGCAAGCTCATGCCGAGATTGATAGGTTGTCCTCTAGCCTAAAGGAAGACTTCACCATGTTTGTTGACATACCCCTAGGACTGAAATGGGGTGGCTTGGTGTTATAGCCCTAGAGTACTATAGATGGGAAGGATTCTTAAGGAGGTCCACCTCTTGAATCTATACCTTGCTATGGGGGCCCATATTTTTTAGTAGTAGGATGGATCAGTGACAGTTGATGTAATTAGATGCTAGAGCGATAGTTACAGAGTCTAGTTGTAGTCAGATGTTGGGGAGTGTAGTGCAGAGTTGGCAGTAGTGTAGAGTCAATAGCAACACAGATGGCTCAGTGACAGTGCAGATACTAGCAGTAGTTAGATACTTGTGTGACAAATGCATCATAATGATCACAGTTGGTTCAATATTTTGGATGCTTTTCAGTTGAAAATATTGTAGTTGTAGCATCAGTAGATGGAGAGGGAATTACATTGCAGATGCAGTTTTCGTAGTAGTTCAACAATGTCCACAAAAACACATATGCAACACATATTAGAGTTGTACAGTGGTTGGTGGGCATCAACAACTAGACATCAATAGTGTGACAGGGGATGATGCAGAGACAGGATGTTGTTTCAATGGGTTTCCACACTAGAACACATTCCTCAGTGAGAGGGAGTGTTAGTTTTTGTAGCATTAGATGTCTTCTAGCCATGATATTTTGTGGAGAGGCTAGAATACATGTATTCTCCAATACCTAGAAATCATTTCTAGAAATTCCACCTAGAGATGACTTAATTATATTTATTGGTCATTTTTTAATATTTCCTAAGTCTAAACTTAGGAAATATGATTAATTAATCAGAATTAATTAATTCATGGTGAGAATGTTCTAGAAAAGTACATGGATCGATTTCTAGTTAATCCTAGACATCGATTAAGATTTAATTGCGGTCGTTGAAGTCTCAATGGAGTATTATAAGAAGAAGTTGATGGGGCTTGGAGAAGATACACCAAATTAGTTTAAGCATTTAATTTTTCTAGTAAATTGATCTCTAGAGTAGCAACATTCAATTGTCGGAGGTGATTCAAGGAGATCAAGGTGGTCAGAGAGGGGAAAATATAATGAGTCCGGAGGAAGCTTTTCCAGTTTTGGTGAGTACATTGTAGAGAGGCAGTGATTTCCACAGAGAGGTAGCATAGATCCCTCTTGGGGAGATTTCTGTTTTTCTGGGGAGAAGGAGAGATTCTGAGCTAGAAGCTAGGCAGAGGGTCTGGAGGCAAATAGTATCAGTTTCCTAAAAAACAACTAACGAGACAGTGAAAGGAGATGCAGTTCTCAGCTTGTGGGACACATTAACTACATAGGCTGACGCAATGACTACGTAGAGGGAGCAAGGAGCAACCCAATTCGAGTTGAGGTCAGTGTTAGATCGCCTATGGAGTGAGAATCCTTTCTCACTAGTTATTATTGCCAGTTATTTCTCTGTTTGGATTGCTAGTATAAGCATCCATAGTTTTTACTTATATGTTCACTACTGCATAATATTAAAGCCCTCATTTGTCGCATTGGTTTTCCTGAGTTATGTTTTTCAGGGGACTTAGTCCAAAAATAACGGTGTATTTTGTGTGTTTGCATCTAATTCTTCCAACGTTTTTATTTCTTTTGCAGTATTTTATTTGTGAAGGTTGTAATGTATTTAATTTGATATTTGTTATAGCACACTGCAAGTAAATTTTTTAATTGAATTAACAATTAAAAGAATTAACATCAGCCACTGCAATAGGATTCAAGGTTAGTCGATTTTTCACACCACACATTCCCCATAACATTGATGGTCATGCATGTTATTAGGGTGAAGTCTAATTCGAATTGTGAATCCATTGATTCACATGTTACTCCTCATGAATACTTCTTGGTAGACTTCTTGTGCAGACATTTTGTTGCATAGTGACCAAATTCATGGCAGTGGAATCATTTTATCTTGCTCAAGTCTTTCTTCTTGCCATTATTTTGGCCAAATTTAGGTTTTATCTGGGTCTTATTTCCTTTTCCCTTCTTCCCCTTTCTGAACAAGGTAAAATTCTCTTTGTCTTCAGCTTTGGATGATGTTCCATCTTTGTTATTTCTCTTGAACTCTTCTTGAACCAAATCAAACCATTACCTTTCCCAATTCGGTAATTTTTCCCTTTCATTCATAGAGCCCTGGTACTTGTGCTAGGATTTTGGAAGGCCTATAAGAGTTAGGTTCACCAGGACATCTTTTGCAACATTCAACCCAACACCTACAAGCTCATCTCAAACTTGTGTGAACCTAGAGAGATACTGTGGAATAGTATCATTCTTCTGCATCATCATGTTTCAAAGTTTGTCTTTCAGGGCCAATTTTATATGGTCAATTTTAATTTTAAAATAACTCAGTTAGTGTCTTCCACATAAAAAATGGTCTCTTTTCCATGGATATTTGAGACCACATGGTCTCTCACACCTTCTAGAAGAATTCTCCTGGCCTTTGCAACATCCTTCTTCCATTGGGCTAATTTATGTGCATCAGACTTCTAAGGTTTTGAAATATAATTTTTAACATATTCTAACACACCATTATCGTCAAGCATTTCTTCCATTCAATCCTTCCAGAATATGAAATTTGAGCTACCTTCCAGGGCATACTCCAATCTTAGTCTCTTGAATGACATTCTTCCGATCTTGAAGAAAAATTAATTTACAAAAGTTGCAAATTCGAAATTTTTGAGAGACAAATTCAAAATACTAGTTCTAGTGTGATTTTAGGGCTTTGATACCATGTATAAATTTGATAGAAATTGCAACTGCTCAATATTTCATACTAAAAATCAAGAGACACTATTCTACTCTACTGGTCTGCGGAATGTAAATCACAATTTAGAACAACATGCATAGACATGCAATAAGAAAAAGCACAAACACGCAATGATTTCTATGGGAACCCAACTGGGAAAAGCACCTCAAGGCTCTTTACATTCATCAATTTAATAGAGAACTATTACAATTGCTAGCTCCATGTTTGAGCTCAACCTGCAAAAGAATAATTGTTCTCTCTGCTCAATGAGAAACTTTGGCCAACACTTAGCCAATTATTTCCTCACCAAACCTCCTATTTCCCTATGCAAATCCTATGCAAATCCTAAGGAAATTATCCTCTATTATTTAGGAATTTCCTCCAAATTGTGCAATTCCCAAGGATGGATCTCCTGACTCATGCAACACCTGTACACTCAAAACTAGTCTACAAATGATGTTGCACAACCTTGTCATCTACACTTCAACTGAGGAACTCAAATTCCTTGCATGCACTAGCTATTTTGGGTTGATTAATCAATTAACTGAATACAACTGAAATAACTGAATTAGATTACTAAAATTTAGCAATCACACATGCATAATTGAACTCCAAGCCATCTAACTTGAATTTAGTGAGCTAATTGAGTGACAAGATCCATTTCACACTAGTTAACTACCTCCATGATCCAGGTGGATATTGGTGGCCACCTGCTAATTCCACTTGGATCCCCTCTAGTGCTTCTTACAATTTTTTTTAGTTTCCTTAATTATAGCACAGTTTACTATTTTTAGCAGTTTTTCGGGTCCTAAACTTCCGGAGCCGTTTTGAGGCCCTAAACGACGTTTTTTGGGAAATCCACCGCTAGCGATTTTTATGATAAAAATCATCTTTTCCGTCGTAGTCCTCGGAGAGATCTTTCCAACGGGTTATCATGCACGTCAAGCGGAGATAGTACGACCAATTCGCGACCCCGGAAAGTTGATGTACCAACTTACCCAAAAACGGGGCCCACAATTTGGCGTTTCATCTTCTAGGGTTAGGTTTTGGAATGTGAAGGGTTTTCAATTGTTTCTCAACAATAAATAGGCCTCCGAGCCTCATTGTAAGACAGTTCAGAGGCATGTAGCCACCACATCTCTTCTCAGAGATAAGCTACCATCGCCCTAGTTGGTTTATTTCCATTTCTATTTGTAAGCATATTTCAGTATTTTACAGTAATGAATTGAGGTATTATTTCCGCTGCATATCTGTCTTTATGGTTATCTCTGTATTTTATTGCGTTCTTGTTTAAATCCGGATCAGTGGTATCAGAGCGTCTGCTTTTCTTCTCTGTTTTTCTTTGCATGTCCCCAACGAGGTCGGGATATAAGGAGTTAGGGCTTGAACTGGTCGAACTTTTGCAAGACCAGCCTCGCAAATCCCGACGGCCTCCCGTGGCGGATGAAAAGAAAGACGAGGGGGCAGGAGATCCTATCAAAATCTTGCTCGAAGAAGCCCTCGAGCGACAAAGGAACGCGATGAGGGACAACTTTGCCCAAATCCTTCAGCGGCTACCCAGGGGCGACGCATCTGCTTCCAACAGCAACTCTGGAAACGCCACACCATTTAAGGTACAAGTTAATTTTGAAATCCCCATGTTCGAGGGTCAGATAGACACAGATGTCGTCGATAAATGGTTAAATGTGCTAGAGGGTTATTTTTCTGTTCATAATTTTTCCAGTCGGGAAAAGATTATTTTCGCTCTTCTCAAAGCAGCCCCCCACATCAAGGATTGGTGGGAAACCTACTGCGAGTAGAAGGATGAAAGTACAGGCTCACTATTTTCAGTCGCACCGACTTGGGATTCATTTCGAGATGCCATCAAGGAGCAGTACTACCCTGTCGGAAGCTATGAGGATCAGTACATAAAGTGGACCATGCTACGGCAGGGAAGGGACCAAGACGTTCCAGAGTTTACCAATATTTTCCATACCCTTCGCACAAAGTTGGGTATCAAGGATACAGAGCAGCATTTGGTGCTCAAATACCGTGGTTGCCTGCACAAGTACATCCAAGAAGAAATAGAATTCCTGAACATCTCCTCGCTCGGCACGGCCTACCGATATGCCGTCAAGGTCGAGCAAAAGTTTAAACAGAAGAAGCGAGACTTTGGGTCTGCGAATCCGAAACAAGGGAAAGGTGCCCCCAAACCACAGAACAAAGCACAAAGCAAAGGCGGGGCGGCCCAAGACAACCCGCCAAAGTTGCAAGCAAAGAACAACGCCGCGAAGCTGAAAAAGGACATCGGAAAGTGGTGTGAGTTCCATAAGAGCTCCACTCACAACACAAGTGAGTGTTGGGCCAAGCAGTCACTGGTGGCCGAGCTAAAGGTTTCAGAATCAGATGCATGTTCTGACTCTGAGTCAGAACCTGATAAGGGGAATGACAAAGGGAAGCAGATTATCGATGCGGAGCCCAACGCCATCGTTGCCACCACGAAGATCCAGAAGGAGGAACCTGAAGATCCAGAGGAGGAGGAGCGTCTCTTCCACTCCCAGATGTGGGTAAAGGGCTCCCCGCTACAGTTCATTGTCGACAGCGGGAGCCAAAAGAACCTCATTTCGGCAGAGGTCGTGAAACGGCTGGGCTTACCGACCACAACACATCCATAACCATACACCATTGGGTGGCTGCACCAAGGACAGGATCTTTGCGTGAGCCAACAGTGTCGCCTTCCATACAACATCAAGCCCTTCACGGATGAGGTATTGTGTGACATTGTTCCCCTTGAAGTTTGTGATGTGTTATTAGGACAACCATACTTATGGAAGCAACATGCTGTGTATGAGTCAAGGCCCCGTGCTGTTATAGTTACTTTGGGAAATAAGTTGTACAGGATACCAGAGGTAGCACCGCCTACCGCCATCTCTTTGGTTACTGCAAAACAATGCAGTAAGCTCATTTCCAAAACCGGGAAGTTTGTTTTCCTGATGATACGCCCTCCAGAAAAGAAGAAGACGGTGGCCACAACCTCCAGACAGGGCCCCTCCGCACGACAACTACAGATGGACAAGGTCGTGGAGGAGTATGAGGACATCTTCACCTCCCCCGCAGGGGTTCCTCTGCACTGTCAGGTCAAGCACTCCATTGATCTGACCCCAGGTTCGCCGCTGCCCAATGGACCAATCTATCGGCGCTCTGTTCTGGAGAACAATGAAATCAAGAGGCAGATTCAGGAGCTGCTGCAAAAAGGTCACATCCGTCCGAGTTCATCGCCCTGTGGGAGCCCAATCGTGCTGGTACAAAAGAAGGATGGGACTTGGAGACTCTGTATTGACTATCGGGCGCTGAACAAGATCACTGTCCGTAATAGGTACCCTCCGACGGATTGATGACCTCCTGGACCAACTAAAGGGGGCAAAATATTTCAGCAAGATCAATTTGAAGTCAGGATATCACCAGGTACCAATCGAACCCTCCGATGTGTGGAAGACTGCCTTCAAAGCCAAGGAGGGCCTTTTCGAATGGTTGGTTATGCCTTTCGGATTGACGAATGCTCCTGCAACCTTCATGAGGCTAATGGACGACATCTTGTGGCCATTCACCAACTCATTTGTAGTGGTATACTTGGATGACATCTTGATCTTTAGCAAGACTTGGGAAGAGCACCTCCACCACATCCGACAGGTTCTCCAAACACTGCGACAACACAAGTTATGTGCCAATTTGGAGAAATGCACTTTCGGCATGACCCAGGTTCAGTATCTGGGATACATTATTGATGAACGGGGGGTGCATGTGGATCCAGCGAAGATCCAAGTCATTCAGGATTGGCCATCTCCAACCACTCTGACAGAGCTTCGCAACTTTCTAGGCCTTGCCACTTCTACCGCAGGTTCGTGTTGGGATTTTCTCATATCACTTGGCCCTTGAGTCAGGTCACCAAGGAAGCAGAGAAAGCAAATTTTTTTTGGTCTGAATCTCAACAGAAGGCATTCACAGAGTTGAAAGATCGACTCTACACAGCACCAGTTCTTGCATTACCAGACTTGCAACAACCATTTGAGGTCGAGACAGATGCCTCTGACTATGCTATTGGGGCAGTCCTTACTCAACACGAGCATCCAGTGGCATATCACAGTGAGACACTTTCAGACACAGTCCGGAAGTATCCCACTTATGACAAAGAGATGTATTCCATTGTGCAGGCCTGCCGACAATGGAAGCATTACATTTTGGGGAAGGAAACGGTCATCCACACGGACCACCGACCCCTGCAGTTCATACAGACCCAAGGGAAATTGCAGAATGATCGCCATCAGAAGTGGTCCACATACCTGCAACAGTTCCATTTGAATATCAAGTATAAGAAGGGCAGCACCAATAATGTTGCAGATTGCCTTAGTCGACCACCGATCATGGCGTTAACCACCGTGCTCAACTCTTGTGGGCACGAGACTTCTGATTGGTCACTGCTCTATAAAAGCGACCCAGAATTCAGCCACACATACCAGACACTCTTGGAGGGTCAGCATGTTCCAGATTTTCACCTCCAGGACGACCTGTTATGCCACCTGGGTCACCTTTGTGTTCCTTCAAGTGAGCGTGCCAAGATTATTTGGGAAGCACACTACAGTCGGGCTGTTGGGCATTTTGGGGTTGAAAAAACCGTGGCAGTACTGCAGAAATATTTCTATTGGCCGAATCTTCGACAGGATGTCGGGAAGTACATCAGATCATGCACTTCTTGCGCCATTCCCAAACCGACCATAAAGAAGCAAGGCCTCTATACCCCGCTGCCTACCCCTAGTCGACCTTGTGAATCCATCTCCATGGATTACATGTCAAGCCTCCCTTCCACTAGGCACAGAAATGACTGTGTTTTTGTGGTCGTCGACAGGTTCTCGAAGATGGCCATTATGGTGGCCTGCAAGAAGAATATCACGGCAGAAGCCACTGCTAAACTCTTCTTTGAACGAGTATGGGTACACTTTGGGATCCCACAGTCTATCATTTCAGATCGGGACAGCAGGTTCCTCAGTACATTTTGGTCTAGCCTTTGGTCGATGCTGGACACCAAACTCACTAAGTCCACAGCCTTCCATCCTCAAACTGATGGCTAGACTGAGGTCGTCAACAGGATGATCGTACACATTCTGCACATGTACAACTCAAAGCATCCACGCACATGGGACGAGAGCCTCCCCTATGTTCAGCACAGTTACAACCGGGCTCTCCACAGCTCAACTGGCCACAGCCCTTTCCAGGTGGGATTGGGATTCCAGCCACTATGTCCCATCGATGTGGCCATGCCATTTGCAGCTACTCACACAGATTCTACTCATGTCCAGTCCGAAACAGATAAGGCAAACAGCTTCATTGAGCACATCCAACATATTCGCCAGCAGGTCCATGACATTCTGGAGAAATCAAATGCCAAGTACAAGCAGCGACATGATCAACATCGGGTGCCACACAAGTTTCAAGTGGGCGACAAGGTCTGGTTGCATTTGCAAAAGGAACGCCTTACTGGAGCCTATCGGAAACTCAGACCACTCCGATATGGCCCTTACACCATTACCAAGGCTGTGGGAGACAACACATTTGAGCTCAGCATTCCCCCATTCCTTGGCCTGCACCCGGTGTTCAACGTCGACCGCCTTCGGCCATACTTTCCACCATTACTAGACACGTCCGACATTGCAGAACAACTCACACCCACAGAGTTAAATCCAGCTTGCATGGAACAAGTTGCAACTGATCGGATCATGGACACACAGATCAAGCACATTCGCCAGCAGAATATCCAACTGTATCGAGTTGTCAAAGCAGGACAACTCCTTCACCAAGGCAAGTGGCTCACTAGGGACCAAGTGCAGCAGAAGTTCCCTCATCTCATGGAGGAACTCAACGCAATGGGGACCATTGCTTCCTAAGGGGGGAGGAATGATCCAGGTGGATATTGGTGGCCACCTGCTAATTCCACTTGGATCCCCTCTAGTGCTTCTTACAGTTTTTTTCAGTTTCCTTAATTATAGCACAGTTTACTATTTTTAGCAGTTTTTCGGGTCCTAAACTTCCAGAGCCGTTTTGAGGCCCTAAACGACGTTTTTTGGGAAATATACCCCAGTGATCTATATATCTAAAAATCGTCTTTCCTGTCATAGTCCTCAGAGAGATCTTTCCAACGGGATATCATGCACGTCAAACGGAGATAGTACGACCAATTCGCGACCCCGGAAAGTTGATGTACCAACTTACCCAAAAACGGGGCCCACAATTTGGCGTTTCATCTTCTAGGGTTAGGTTTTGGAATGTGAAGGGTTTTCAATTGTTTCTCAACAATAAATAGGCCTCTGAGCCTCATTGTAAGACAGTTCAGAGGCATGTAGCCACCACATCTCTTCTCAGAGATAAGCTACCATCGCCCTAGCTGGTTTATTTCCATTTCTGTTTGTAAGCATATTTCAGTATTTTACAGTAATGAATTGAGGTATTATTTCCGCTGCATATCTGTATTTATGGTTATCTATGTATTTTATTGCGTTCCTGTTTAAATCCGGATCACTCCAAGTTGTCCTACTGATGTGGAAATTCTATGTTACTCAATTTGACTAAGGCTACAGTGAAATTGAGACTTTCTTGCTACATTTTTTCAATAGTTTCTAATGTTTTATTAGGCAAACCATACTTGTGGAAGCATCATGCTATGTATGAATCTAGAAGTCATATTATTATTATTAATTTGGGAAAAAAGCTATACAGGATACCGTAGGTAATCCCACCTACCGACATTTCTTTGATCTCTACTACATAATGGAGTAAGATCATCTCCTAGACTAGGAAATTTGTTTTCTTCCTCATTCACTCTCAAAGTGAGGGAATATGGTGGCCACATCCATGGCCTCTAGAAAGGGCTCCTCAATGCAATAGAAGCAAGTGGATAAGGTCATGGAAGAGTATAGGGACATCTTCTCCTCATCCATGGGGGTACCTTTGCACTATTAGATCAAGCATTTGATCAATCTTATCCCCAATTCACCTCTACCTAATGGGCCAATATACAATCACTATCTTCTAGAAAATGAATAAATTAAGCAGTACATATAGGAGTTACTACAAAAATGGCACATCCGACCAAGTTCCTCAACTTGTGAGAGCCCAATTATACTCGTGCAGAAGAAAGATGGGACCTGGAGACTCCAAATTTATTCTTGAGCACTCAACAAAATCATTGTCAGGAACAAATACCCAATCCCATTTATTGATGATCTTCTTGACCAATTCAAGGGGGCTAACTACTTCAGCAAGATTGATTTGAAGTCTGACTATCACCAAGTTCCAATAGAACCCGCGGATGTATGGAAGACCTCCTTCAAGTCTAAGGGAGTCTCTTTGCTTGGTTGGTCATGTTGAAAAATGTGCAAAAAGAAATGTTAAATTTAGAAAGTGCTAAAAATAGATCTGCTAAAAATAGCATGTCTAAAAATAGTAGTTTGGCCAATGAGCATTTTGGCCACCTTGGGTGAGAGGTGAAACTGCTAAAAATAGAAACTTCTAAAAATAGCATTTCTAGGTCCCTTCCTATTTTTAGCAGTCCCTGGTCTAACTATAGGAAGTAAAAACGAATTTGGTCTTACCAGCAGTTTAAAATATTAATTAATTAATCTCCATGAGTTAATTAGTTATGGAAAATTAAACTTGAAGTCTTTGTGAGATCATGCAATTATTTTCTCTCTTGATTTAGGAATTTATCCCTTGATTAAAGGAGATAAGGTTCAGTTCTATATTGAGAGGATCAGTTGACTTAGTTTAACTTAGTCAAGTTCAGTTAGATTAATTTAACAAGTTGTTAAATTAATGAGATATAGTTTGTTGATGCTTGCATGCATGTGACAACTATTATTTTCATATAACTGTGTATTCACTCATGGATAACTGATGCATGTCAGTTCTATCAGAGACCCACTTGAGATCGGATGAGGGACAGTGTACTAT
Source organism: Pinus tabuliformis (assembly GCA_031772625.1). Classification (NCBI taxonomy): domain Eukaryota; kingdom Viridiplantae; phylum Streptophyta; class Pinopsida; order Pinales; family Pinaceae; genus Pinus; species Pinus tabuliformis. Next base: position 1,654,536,429 of record CM062816.1, read on the forward strand.
CAGATGCTAGGATATTTCTAGTAAGTATTCCTTTCATGAGCAAGGAATCTATTTTCTTCTATGACTACGTAGTTGGACCTGAGGTGACAACAAGTATGATTAGGCCAATTTACAGCCTATATATTGAGGCCTAGGTAGTCCATGATTTACATCATCTGAGTACAAAGAGAGCAGGATAGCTATTGAGTTGATTCTTTTTGTACGTTGTTGAGGATTTCCACTTGATTGATAATATAGTGTTGGGGTTTTATGTTGGTGCTTTCCCCAGTGATATATTCTATGTTATGTGTGATTGATTTCTTCTTATTAGTTATATGTGTTCATTCTTGATGTTGCTCATGTTCAATTAAGCTTCCACAAAGTTTATGGTAGATGTAGATCTAGTATTATGCTTTAGTACATTGCATATATCAATTTGATCTGTAGGTGAAATTTCTACATGATATCAGTGAGCTAGCTGATTTGTAGAGAAAATTCTACAAGTCATGCCTTTCAGGTTGACAAATGGCCCTGCAACTTTTATGACATTGATGGATGACATATTACAGCGTTTCACCAACTTGTTCATGGTTGTATATTGAGATGATATCCTCATCTTTAGTAAGATTTGGGCAGAGCACTTGCAACATATTCGATAGGTCCTTCAAACCCTGTGGTAACACAAGATATGTGCCAACCTAGAGAAATTTTCCTCTGGCATGAATCAGATCCAATATCTGAGCTACATAATTAATAAGCAAGGAATGGATATGGATCCAACTAAGATCCAAGTCATTCGAGATTGACCAGACTTGACGAATCTAACAGATCTTCATAGCTTCTTGGGCCTTGCTAATTTCTATCGAATATTCGTGTTGGGGTTTTCTCATATTACCTGGCCCTCGAGTCAATTTACCAAGGGCGGACAAAAAATATTTTTTTCTTTGTCCGAGTCACAATTAAAGGCATTCATTGAACTGAAAGACTACCTTTGATCTACACCAGTCTGCACCTTGTCAAACCCACAACATCCATTTGATATTGAAGTCGATACCTCCAATTATTCTATTGGTGTAGTCCTCACTTAGCAAGGGCATCCAATGGCCCATCACAGTGAGATTCTCTCTGATATTGTTCGAAGGTACCCCACCTATGATAAGGAAATGTATTCTATAATGCAAGCTAATTGGAAATGGAAACATTTTATTCTGGAGAAGGAGATGATCATCCACATAGATCACCAACCTCTTCAGTTTATGTAGACACAAGGGAAGTTGCAAAACAATCACCATCATAAATTGTACACATATCTGTAACAATTACATTTGAACATCAAAAACAAGAAGGGTAGCACCAATCACATTGTAAACTGCCTTAGGTTACCCACAATTGTGGCATTGAGCATAGTTCTCAACTCTTGTGGGAATGAGATCTCGGTATGGATGTAACTATATGAAAATGATTCATAATTCATTACCACCTACAAGATGTTAATGGCTACAAATCTAGTTCCATACTTCCACCTTCAGGATGGACTATTGTGCTACCTGGAACATCTTTGTGTTCCATTAAGCGAGCATGCTAAGATAATTTCAGAGGCATATTATAGTCGAGTGCATGAAACTTTGGTGGGGAGAAGAGAGTGGTAGTACTATAGAAGTATTTTTATTTGCCAAAACTATGACAAGATGTTGGAAAATATATTAGATCACGTCTGTGCCATAACTGTGCCAATCATTAAGAAGCAAGGTCTACACACTCCTCTACCTACCCCTATCTAGCCTCAGGATTCCATCTCCATGGACTATATGTTTTTTCTTCCTTCTACCAAGCATGGTAATGACTATGTATTTGTGGTCGTTGATATATTTTCTACGATGTCCATATTGGTTTCCTCCTGCAAGAAGAGTATCACAACAAAATCCATTGCCAAGCTCTTCTTTGAATGAGTGTGGGTACATTTTAGGATCCTGTAGACCACTATATCAAATCAAGATAGTAGGTTCCTAAGCACATTTTGGTTGAGCCTCTGGTGATTGTTGGACACCATGCTCACCAAGTCAATTGCATTCCACCCCTAGACTCATGATGGCTAGACAAGGCCATCAACATGATGATAATGCACATACTACTCATGTACAACTCTAAGCATCCACGAACATGGGATGAGAGTATTACCTATTTGAAACACAACTACAATAGATCTCTCCATATCTCGACTGGCCACAACCCCTTTCAGGTGGGCCTAAGATTTCAACCATTATGTGCGATTGATGTTGCAATGCCTCTTGCAACTACACATAGAATATGCACATGTTCAATCCGAAGTTGATAAGGCCATAAATTTTATTGAACAAATTCATCACATCCACCAGTAGGTTCATGATGTCATGAATAAATCGAATAATAAGTAAAAACAATGTCATGATTACCATCATGTGCCACATAAGTTTCAAGTAGGCGATAAGGTTTAATTGCATTTGTAGAAGGAACACCTTGTTGGTGCCCATTGGAAGCTTTGACCACTTTGATGTGGGCCTTACACCATCGCCAAGGTTTTCGTTGACAAGGATTTTGAGCAAAGTATCCCCCCATTCCTTGGCTTGCACACAATATTCAATGTGGAACACCTATGGCCATACTTTCCACCATTGTTGGACACATCGAACATTGTTGAGAACCTGACACCAATAGAGATCAACCTAGATTGCACTAAACAAGACACAAATGATTGAATGATTGATACAAAAATTAAGAACGCCTACCAATAGAGGATCCAACTGTATCGGGTTGTCAAATTTGGTGAGCTCCTACACCAAGGCAAGTGGCTCACGAGGGACCAAGTTCAGCAGAAGTTTCCTCACCTCATGTAGGCACTCAATGCAATGGGGACCATTTCTTCCTAAGGGGGCAGGAGTGATCCATGTGGATATTGGTGGCCACCCACCTATTCCACTTGGATCCCCAACATTGTTTTCTATCAATTTCCTATTTTTTAGCACAATTTCCTATTTTGGCAGTTTTCTTTTCTTGGTAGTTTTCAGGTCATGAATGTCCGAAGTTGTTTTGAGGCCCTAAACGATGTTTTTTGGGAAAAGGAGAAAACATAGATCTTGTAGTTGAATGTCATTTTCGTCAGATAAACCTTTCTAACAGGCTACCGTTCACTCCAAACGCAGATCGTATACCAAATTTACAACCACATCGCCCATACCTTTTGGCACGTCATCGGGCCTAGCGTTAGGTTTTTGGATGTTTAGGGTTTCTAATTGTTTCTTTATGATAAAAATTCCTTTGAGCCTCGTTGTAACATATTTTATAAGGCATGTATCTATCATATCACCTCTCAGAGATAATCTACCATCACTCGAGCTAGTTTTCTTTCATTATGCATGTAAACAATTTTTAACATTTGTTATTTATTAATTGAAGTTAAGTTTCACTATATCTTTGTGTTCCTATTTTAAATTTTTATTTCATTTCATTCTTTCATAAATATGGATCAGAAGTGGATGCAAAAATTTGAGGATGAATTGGTTTTAAAATGTCATGGGCATGCTGATTGGGAGCATAGGTACATTAGGAGTGTCCCAATAATTAATGAGATAAAACTGCACATTGAAGAAGCATTGAGCGTAGAGGATAGCAACATTAGACATGAGAGGAAGACAACACTCAGAAAAGAAAGTAATCAAAGCTAGAATTGGTGCATTGAAAGCACTTTGAACTGTAAAGGGCCACTAAGAAAATGGTTGATTTACTGGGATGTTATACCAGTGCATTGCTAGTTCATAACTATGAATGTAAATATAATTGTAAATGAGTTGTGTTTACAAAGCTAAATGTTAAGCTTGTGTTTGGATATAGAACACTAAGTACAATGTTCCTCTAAGGGGGTGGGAATTGGGACATCCTCTATGGTTAATCCCCAATGGTTAATCCAATATTATTATGAATTATATTCATATAAATAAATAATGTGGAAATGTAATATAAATATTAACTAAAGAGAGGACATGTATTTAGAGCTTAAGTGGGGAAGTTGTTAGGGAACTTCTTGGGAGAAGACCACACTCAAAGGTGCAATTAAGGAGACATTTAGCTCCCTTTAAAATAAAAGGAAGGGTATAGGAAATTAAGAAAGAGTATGGGATCCTACATAAATTAAAAGGACAAACCTTGTACAAGCGTTTAAGGACTATATGGGAACTTGTGCACAAGGACAAGGGTAGTCCTATTCTCGTGAAAGGAATTGGTGTGGTCAACACACTGAGAAAACATAGGGGGGAAATAGGAATTTCTTGTAACCCATAACTTTCATTTAATTCATCACCTAAATTCCTATTGGGAGGGATGGCCCTACTATGCAACCATTTATTGAGTAGAATGGGCTCCTAGAGCAGAGGACAAGTCCACAAAATGCCTCATGGATTGTGCTGACAAAGGAAACATACCGGAGGAATGGTGGAGGTAGACAGGATGCATGAGAGAATTATGTGTTAGCTTGGGAGAGATGACGAAGGAGAGGAGATTATGCATTGAGGATATGAATGAGAGACTAGTGTTTTTCTTTCCTCTTTACTCCTTGTGTTCATGCAAGCTTGTGTGATTTCCTATGTATTCCTTGTTTTAAGGGAGGCTTGTAGATGTGCTTGAGTATTTCCATGAGTTCAAGAGGCCAATATTTCTTCTTGTGCATTTCTATGTTGAGGCCTAAATATGTTCAATGGAGTAGTGATGCACTGGAGATAACCAAGTTGAGAAAATCATGGGGCTTGCTTGTTGAGAATCACCTAAGCTCTGACTTGACTTGGGGCTAATAAACCACTAAGAAATAGTTAGGTTGAGAAATTATTGGTAGGTTGTGGCACTTCAAGGGTAGCTGGAATGATAAGACCTAGTGTATGATAAGACCTAGTGTAGCCTTGGGCTAAGAAAATAAGTGAAAGTACCATTGGGAACTTACTTGATAGGTGCAATCTTATTTCTACAACAGTAATACAATTGATAAGTATCCTTTGTATTCATACATATCCTTCTCCAAGACTGAACTAGCACTCTTTATGCCCTGCTTGAAATCTTATGTTGTTTTGTTGTTGGTTGAGAGCCATTGCAGCGTTATAGTTGGGAGATGTTGAGAAACACCTAAGAAATCGGTTTTGTCCCTTGTATGAGTGATTAATTGAGAATACTGGATAAATTTACCTCTTCAGACTTTGAATCTGGCTTGGGGGTGGATGACTACAAGAAATAACAACAGTGCAATCATCCTATGGTTGGGTGGAGAGTTTAAGTCCCTCTCTCAGTTTCCAATAATCTAAATGTAAGATAACTATTTACTTGCATTTCCATGTTACTTATGTTGCTATATTGTACATGTTAATTGGCTTCCAAAGATATGTTGTATATCTCTAGGTGTTGCAATGCAAGGTCTTGTTAGTCATTTATCTTACTTGTAAGGGCAAGATTGAGTCAGTTGATTTTTAAATATTCATGCATAAACTATTTTTTATACTCGTGCATACATAGTGTAGTAACATGTTCATATTTACGATTGATTTCCCAGTGGACATGTTGTGTGCTTATTTTTCATTGTTATGAGCTTGTATGATTTATTTACTTGCATTCATGCTTGGTTTTGTAATAATAGGTTTATGTTATCGGTGAATATCCCAATGAGACTGGTTGTATGTACATTTTACTTTACGAGTCTCTGTGTATGCTTGATCACCCATGAGAAGCCCGAGAAGAGTTGTGAATAACACAAGGACACTTTTCTTTGTGTCCTTGAGGACTGATTGAATGCAAATCCCGTGAGAAAGAGGCCAAGAAGTCATTGTCTTTGTGTATGAGAGTAGAGTGTTTATCTCTTGATTTCCACAACTTAGGAGAGATAGTCACAAATTTATCTAATTGTAGAAAGGGTATTGAAAGAGAGGAGCTTCCTACCATATAACAGAATGATTCATGTTCTCCCCAAGAGGTTCAGATATTTTCCATTTCAATGTAGACTTGGGAGATGGGAGCTGTGATATAGATTGTTTTTCAGTTAGCAGGCATAAATGTGTATGTCGTGAACCAAGAAGGGGGCTTTAACCCTTATGTGTCCTAGCGAAAGGGGGCGAGGCATGAGAGGAGAAACCATTAGTTAAGTAGTGTAAAATGATTTTTTCACACCCTGAAAGGGGGTAGCCCCATGGTTTTACAATGGAATAAGGGCTAGGGCGTGATTACATGGAGGACTAAATCTTGGGATCTACAATAAGTCCAAAAAATAATAACAAGAACTTATTGTTTTGAACAAGGAGTTGAGACCTTGGTGGGACCCAGGCCAAAACTAACATGGCATGGGGGAGGTGTGACATGTGGTAGGAACAAGAGGTCTTTATGGAGGACCAAGTGGCATGTGGTTGAGTGACGCGTGGTTCCAGTAGAAGAGTCCACCTAATGTCATGATGTTAGCATAAAATCATTGTCGGATGATGTCAACATGACACTAGTATTCATCATCATAGGCTTGCGAACCTTAGGAGTTTCTAAGTGCACCTTCACTGGCTAAGCTGCAAATGACGAGGATGGGGAAATGAGAATATTTATGTCCGTTGATGCCATGGGTAATTTGACATCATGGTGTCACCATGGGATGATGACAATGTCACGTCATCAAAAAACCCTAGGAGGATTAAGAGATGCATGTTATGACCAAGTCGTGGTTAACGGAGAGGAAAATTAACTTTCACTTGATGAGTAATTTTCCATCATGACATCATCATGAGATGAATTTAGTGTGACGTTAGTGTGATTTCATCTTAGACATCAAGAGGATCAAATGGTGTTCTTTATAGCTGATCCATGGTTAACGAAGGCCAGGGGATAGGGAACTTCATTGAAACTTGACAAGAAAGTTGTCTTTGTGGGTCATGAACCTAAGAGGATCAAGGTGTTTATTTTAAGTAGAAGCCACAATAATAGAGGTCGGGGGATGGGAAAGATCACAATTAATGTGAATTTTTTCTCACACCGTGGGCTTCTCAGGCATATCCAATTACATTTCAAACTCAAAGGGTACGGAACAATGTCATGACATAACCCATGATCATGTGGTAGACAACATGGTAGTCAAGCGTGTCATGGAAGAGCCACATGGGCCACAAGGTAGCGCCATGTGGCAGTAACGATAACATGGTATGTTTATTAAGAATACAATTTTAAATGGCCATAAATTTTTATCCATAAGTCATATTTCAATAGAATTATATTGTCAAAATATCTCGACTAGCTGAACAATTTCATGTGGTCTAGAGTTAATTATGCTACCTTTGGAAATGGAGGAAATTTTGTAACTCCATTTCCATAATGATAACATGGAGGTTGGGTTAGGACTAAGTAACTCCTCGCTTGTAGCTTGGAAGGTCCAAGGGGGTGGGAGGGAGTGTTATAGGGGGGGCATCCTCTAATACTTTCCTCAGGAAAAAAAATGTTGGCCAAAAAGGGAAAGTAATTAAGGAGAATAATCATATATATGGTGAGGTCTTATCATTTGTTTCTAGATTGAATAGTTAAAAGGAGAAGTTGTTATCTTCTCCACTTAGCCTTAAAAATTTCTTGTGACATTCCTACTCTCTGTGGGCCAATTAGGTTCGACAACATATTAAAACATTTATACTCGTTAAATTTCTTGATGGTGGGACAAGATGTTTCCACATTTTAAGCCCAAATGGGTTAGATCCATTAGTAAGGAGCAATTAGCTTTTCACTAATTAAAAAGTTTAATTCTCATAAGGGATTTTTCGAGAGCCATGGGGTCACCTTGAGGTAGATGTCAAATTTGTGATTACACAAAAAGGGAATAAATTAAATGATATTAAGACTAATGCACACATAACTGGATCAACACACTCCCATGTCTTTCAAATCTACACATCAACTAGGTTTAGCTTGTGTTAAGAGGAGGAATGTTATCTTCTCTAATTGGTTGAAATCCTACTCGTGTCAAGTTCGTTTTTCATGAGTTGATTGTTGATTGGATCTCTTCATGAGAGAATTGTTGATGGGATTGGAAAGTATCAAAAATAACATCCTCACTTATAGGCTTGAGGATAGGAAAATTGTTATTTAAAAAAATAAAAAACCTAGTTGTGACAAGTTTGTTCTTCATTAGCTTATTGTCTATTGGGACTCTTCGTGAGCCAATTGTTGATGGGATTGGAAATGTATCAATAATCATATTCTTAGTCATAGGCTTGAGGATAGCACAAATAGTATTTTAAGGGATGATAAAACCTACTTGTGACAAATTTGTTTTCCATGAGTTGATTCTTTACTGGGGCACTTTGTGAGCCAATCATTGATGGGATTGATAAGGTATCAATTACTACATTCTCATTTAAGTATAATCTTTTGTCAATTAAATTTAACTCAAAAATTCAAAGGAAAAAAAATTATCCTTCCCATTTTGAATTAAATTTAACTTATAATTACTCTTTATAAATTAATTGTTAATTAATTTTTTTATAACTTATAACTATATATATATATATATATATATATATATAAGGGAAGGTCTAGAAATCGAAAAGCACCCTAACAACTTTAATCGAGAAGATGGATACTAGTTATGCCATTCTTGGAAGCTCACTATCCATTTTTTGGCCTCTAAACCTAATTCCCTTAACACTAGTGTCAATCCTAACCCTTCTTAACCCCCCCTTTACCGTTCATCTTTCTCTTGAGATTTTTTTGTCTTCTCTAATTCCTTCTTCTCTGCCCCTCCCCACCCTTTTCCTCTCTCTACCTTAATTTTAAACCCCCCTCTTCCCCCACTCCTCTCCTTTTCTCTTTTCTATTTTCTACCCCCTTTTCGTTTCTTAATCTATTCTAATAAAAGAAAATTTTCTCCCCTTTACCTCTTTCCTCTTTTCATTATTATTTAATATTATCCTTTTTAATTCTTTATCTAATTGTATCATTTATTCTTATAATTTCATTTTCTTCAATTTAATTCTAATTTACGACCATTTTTCTAATTCAATCTAATATTTTAATATTTTTTTTAAATTTTTTTATATTCTTAATTAATATTATTTTATCCTATTCTAATCTAAAATTCTAATTTTAATTTATTCTAATTTAATAGTATTTTAATACTGCTTGATATTTCGATACTAACCACAAATTAATTGTTTAATTCTATTTTAATATAAATATTCAACCCTATTCTCTAGTATTAATATTAATTTGACCAAATTTAAAATAATTTTAAGCTAATTTTAATTTATTATTACTTTATAGTGATTTAATCTAACATTTAAATTCTTCTTTTATCCGGTTTATATTTTTTCTAATATTATACTAATTTAACATTATACTATTGTAATTAAATATTATAATATTTAACAATATTTAATACTAATTTAAAATCTTATTTTTTATTCTAAATAAAATTAATAATTTAATACTAAGTTAACATAAATATTTACCTTATTCTATATAACATTAATATGGATTTGGTATTTTTTGTAAATTGAATTTATATTTCATGAAAAAGGAGATTACAAAGGATGTCATTTAGAACCACCTAGTATACAGAGAAATAGAGATAACCTAGAAAGCCAAGAACATGCAAAGCCAGAGAGGAAAACGCTCCATCAAACGCAGTTAGGCCCAATTATACTAATCAATTCCACAGTGGGAAGCAAACAGGATCGAAAGAGACCATGAGGTCATAAGAACTTCTCAAACCATATTACAAAGTTGCATTGCATTAATAGTAAAGGCCATCAAGTTCCTCAATTCGGAAATAGAGTATACCATCTCCAGTGAACCAATGAGAAAGTCTTGCGCCAGAAAATCCTGAAGCCAATTAACAACAAACCAAAGCAACACATTTGTCCTTGCAACTCAGAAGCACTAGAAGACGATTGCCAAAGAAGAAAAATATTTTCCATGCAATACCCAACACCAACGAATGGAGTCAAGCAAAGCACCCCTACACGATTAAAAAGTCATCAACATATAGTTTCCACAAAAGCAATAATTATCCATCATCAATAAAATGTGTCATCACCATCCAGGAAATACCCATCACTAGAGAAACCAATTCAAACAATAGGAATATGTATCATCACCAAGCTTTGTGTAGAATAAAATGCATATGACATGAGGCTCCAAGACAACACAAAGACAATAGATAGGTAGCACACAATATACACCTCCAACCCACCACCATTGCAAAATATAGAAGGGAACCATATCCACTATAATCAATTGTAGTGACATGAAAAGAAAACCTCTTGACAAAGAAACCTCATAAACACACAGAACCATACAAAACCATGTAAACCACGACTGAACCAACAACTTTGAATAGAATCATTTCACACCAGTACTATACCATAAATTTCTAAGAGAAACTAGTTTAATACACCTTGAGGATACAAACCAAGAGACTAGGAATCCAAAAGGCCATACCTAATCAATCTCATTGAAGTTTCTCTACAATTTCCACTAAAAGCTTTGATATTTTTCCTCTTTACTCATGGTCAGAAGAAGAGATTGTAGCCGACACCTGAGCATTGGATCCCGGGGGAACCGTGAGGTCACTAGAGGTAGAGTCACTTATCAGAAATCCCTCTACATGGGCCAAATGAGAGTCCAATCTATCTAGACAAAACCTCTAATTTCGAAGCATGCGTTTGATATCCTCCAAAGATGAGAACACATTATAGTTTTCCACCTGTTTATCCTCAAAGACCATTTACAATAGAGTAGACATTTGAAGATTTGGAGCAAGATAATTTAGAAGATGAAGCTTCCTACTCCTAGACTTTCCAAGGTAGGAAATACCTTTCTATTTAAAATAAGCACCCATTAGAACATAATTAGAATGATATAAATTCTCTCCTTCATCATGAGAATATAAACTTGAACTTCTTTCCTCGCCTTAGGAGGAACAACATTGAAAAGTGAAGACATAGAATCATGTGAAAAAGGGTGAGACTGCTTTCACCCCAAAGAGGAATTACTTCTTCCACCTCACCCGCAACTCATCCTCCACCTCAAAGGCAACATAACTTTACAAAGATAACACTTAGGTCAACTACTGAAGGACTGACGACCTAAAATAAAGTAGGAAGGAGGACTCAACATAGGACCCAAAATGCCAAACCTAATAAGCACAATATCGCCACCGAATTTCCAAACTAAAGGTTCCAAAATCACCAAATAATCAAGCTCTTGATAGAGAAGAACAAAGACCCACCCAACACGACAACGCCTTGAAACAGAGATGGTTAGCTGACCTTTACACTGACATAAATTTGAAAAACAAGGACACCACATAAAAGAGGTAATGCTAAGAAGAAACAACCAACCTAGAAAGAGCTGAACATAATTCCATAAGAAAAATTGACAACGATTCTTAGTAGCAGACACTATATATCTCAAAACCTGGTTGTAACTAAAACTAGATGACACCCATTGACTAATACGAAGCCTCAAGGATTTGGGAATTAACCTTGGGATAGACTAAAGAAAAATATGAACGACCCAACTAAAAACATGGCATTATAAACAAAATCGAAATAAGGTAAAAGAAACAAGTCAAAGCTTGCTCACTAGAACAACGATATATTTGTGACACTCCCTTGAAAGGAAATATCACTGCACACTGGCTACAACAACAAAACCTCGAGCCAGAAAAAACAACATAAGCACAAAGTAATGGAGAAACAACAATTGAAGGTGGTAGAGGGTCTACCCTCACCACCATTCACACTACCTTTTCCATACAACAAAAACCACGAAGACTGAAGTATTAAAGGAATACACACCACCTGTCACCTTGCATGCAAACCCCAACTGGAAAAACAAAATATGCATGTGTTCGTTGATGTTGTTGGTACCCTTGGGAAGAGGAAAGTGCAACCTCCAATGATACCATCAAATCAAGAGATGGATTTGACCAAATTTAAAATAAATTTAATATTTTTATTAATTTGATTTCATTTTTTAGTTTTTTAAATTAATATATCATTTTATTAATTTGATTCCATTTTTTAATTTTTTAATTTAATATAATTTAATTTATTCTATTTTACCATATCTTTAAAATCTTCAATAATTAATAGTTTTTAATAATAAATTAATTAATATTAAATGAGCAATGTTCATATCTTTTTCATCTACTCTATAGGTGATATTGTATCTCTCTCCTCTATTTACTCATGGTCTAGCACTCATTACATCATCAATGTGAAGTATTTGCCCAAAATATTAAACATCTCAATAAAAACATACTTTTCTAGAATTTTTTATCATCAATAAATAATTATATACTAAAATTTATAAACAATATTATAAACCCAAAATTAAGACAAAAAAAAATATAAGAAAAATATATAAACCGTTTAGAAAAAACAATAATCATTGAGAATGAATCTCGTTCTCGGATAGGAGCTTTGATGCATGTTGCAGCAGTCATACATACGATTTAAAATCTGAAATAATAGGTTATATTTACGTATAATTTTTTTAGATGATATATATTAATTTAATATTTATATGTAATCATATTATATGTATTGTTTTGATAGTATTATTTTTTTATATATATATCAAACTAAATTTACATAAATAATAGGATAATTGATAAATTTAATGTTTAGTTTTCATTTTATCGATAAATTTTATGATATTCCGATTCTTCTCCAAAATTCTAACTCATAGACAAATAAATAAATCAAAAATTGAAACAATCCAATCAAATAGTTTAATTAGATTTAGCCATTTATAGTTGCCGTCTTAGCTCAGCTGGTAGAGCGCGTGGCTTTTAACCACGTGGTCGTGGGTTCGATTCCCACAGACGGCGATAAATGTTTCAATTTGCTCATGGAGTAGCTCAGCTTTATTGCTGTTCGCCCTATGTATTACAAATAGTAACTCTGCTTTAGTGATGTGAAAAAAAGACTTTAATGCTGTTCTTACTATTTGTTACAAATAGTAACTCTACTTTAATGATGTGAAAAAAAGTGTATCAACGACTCCACTTTAATGATGTTCGCCCTATTTCTTACGGACAGTAGCTCTGGTTAAATGATGTTACTCTATTTTGCATATTGTGAAAAAACTGATCGCCCTATTTCTTAGCCATAGTAACTCTGGTTTAATGATGTTACTCACCTTTCATATATTTCTTAATTTCTTACGGACAGTAGCTCTGGTTAAATGATGTTACTCTATTTTGCATATTGTGAAAAAACTGATCGCCCTATTTCTTAGCAATAGTAACTCTGGTTTAATGATGTTACTCACCTTTCATATATTTCTTACGGATAGTAGCTCTGGTTAAATGATGTTACTCTGTTTTCACATATTGTGAAAAAACTGATTGCCCTTTTTCTTACCAATAGTAACTCTGGTTTAATGATGTTACTCACCTTCCATAATGTGAAAAAACGTGAATGAAGGAAAATGTCATAGCTATTGGTCTAGTGATTTAAGAAGTATGTTTTAATTATTGGTTTAGTTAATTAAGTCACTTGGCATAAAATAGACGGTGATGGGTGTATTGTTAAGTCATTTTATGATGTAAATGTTAGTGCGAAATTTTATGGGTAAAAATCTAGTCATGTTAAGGGGTGTATTGTTAAGTCATTTTATGATGTAAATGTTAGTGCGAAATTTTATGGGTAAAAATCTAGTCATGTTAAGGGTTGGTGTGGCCCAGCGTGGGTGTAATCCCCGGGTGACTTTGACAACTTAGATGCCCCTAGGTCATGGTTTCTCAAGCCACAAGTCAAGCCTAATGTAATTTTTTGACAACTTAGATGCCCCTAGGTCATGGTTTCTCAAGCCACAAGTCAAGCCTAATGTAATTTTTGATGAACTCGGACCACTTGACAAAAAAAAAAGAAATAAGAAGTATGTTCAAAATATTTTATGATTTGGTTGTTTTTGGGTATAGTTTTTAGTTAATTTTGGTAAGGATTTGTTGCAATTGCATGTGCTTAACTGTTTTAGGGGTTTTTTAGTGTGTTGACTTCAATTATACATTTAAATAATCAAAAATCATAATCTCACCAAGAATTATATAGTTAGATTCTAGCAAAAGGGACAAAATATAGAATAGTTAGAGTCTATACATCAAGATGGTTATGTTACTTGTAGATATGAGAATAGAGGATCCATTGAATAGGGCCTATGAATAACACATTAAAATGATTACTTATTGGGCTAAATGACAATGGATATATCTCGGGAGGATGTGGTGGAGGAGGTCGTGATATATGTGTTGTCTAATGTACAAGTGATTGTAGACATCATACTCAACCATCTCCATGCATTCTACTACTTAAAATTGCACAAACATAATTGCATCATTAAAGTGACATGTTGCCAAATGTGTAAGTGGTTGTAGAAATATGACTCAACCATTCTTGCTCATTTTAGCAGTTCAACATGTGCATAGGGGGCATAAGTATCTTAAGTTATGAACACCTCACTTTCACCATTTTTTTTTCCTCCCATCAAAAGCATAAAAGTAGGGCTAGTTTTGTTAGGGATTGACATATTTATTTAATTTTGTATCCATTGGCTATGCTTATGTATTGTTTCTTGAATATACAATAATAAATGATCCAATGAAAATGGCCCATGGATAACATATTAAACAAATTGCTTATTGGGCAAAGTGACAATGGATATATAGTGGGAGGATGTGGTGGAGGAGGTTATGATATATGTGTTGTCAAATGTGCAATTTATTGTCGACATCATACTCAATCATATCTATGCATTCTAGTACTTAAAATTGCACAAACATAATTGCATCATTAATGTGGTGTGTTGTCAAATGTGTAAGTGGTTGTAGAAATATGACACGATCATTCCTACTCATTCTAGTACTTCAACATGTGCAGGGCATAAGTATCTTAAGTTATGAACACCTCACTTTCACCATCTTTTTTCCTCCTATCAAAAGCATAAATGTAGGCCTAGTTTTGTTAGGGATTGACATATTTAATTTTGTATGCATTAGCTATGCTTATGTTATGTTGCTTAAAGATATGATAATAGAGGATCAATTGAAAAGGGCCCATGAATAACATATTAAAAGGATTGCTTTTTGGGCTAAGTGACAATGGATATATCGTGGGAAGATGTGGTGGAGGAGGTTATTATATATGTGTTGTTAAATGTGCAAGTGATGGTAGATATCATACTCAACCATCTCTATGCTTTCTAGAACTTAAAATTGCATAAACCTAATTGCATCATTAAAGTGGCGTGTTGCCAAATGTGTAAGTGGTGTAGAAATATGACTCAACCATTCCTACTCATTCTAGTACTTCAACATGTGCATAGGGGGCGTAAGTATCTTGAGTTATGAACACCTCACTTCCACCATCTTTTTTCCTCCCATCAAAAGCATAAAAGTAGGGTTATTTTTGCTAGGGGTTGACATATTGAAATTTGTATGCATTGCCTATGCTTATGTTATGTTGCTTGAAGATACGATAATCAAGGATCCATTGAAAGGTGTTAGGCCCCTATACTACTAGTGTAACCCCTTATTGTTATTAGTACAACCCACTTATTATATTGATATACCCATGTAGTGCCCATATTGTTACTATTGTGCCCCATAGAAGCCCACTATTATTATTATTGTGCCCTTACATTATTATTGTTATGTAGGCTCTGATTATGTTATGACCCCTTAGACTCCTATATATAGAGAGGGGGTATTTTCATTTGAATCATCAAAGAATTGTTCATTTATGTAATGTAAAGGAGGTTTCCCCCTCGAAGAGGCTGAATTCTAAGGCGTTGATCTATCTTTTCTATCTTTTCTTGAGCTCGTTTCATAACATTTGGTATTAGAGCTTTGGATTCTAGGGTTTCGCTGCTCCAAACAGGTCATCGTGGCATTTTCGCTATAACTTGTTTTCTGTGATGTTTCAAACGTTACAAAAAAAACCCATTTGAGAAGAAATCGCGCTGAACCTTGGGTCCGAATTTCGGAGCTTTTCGCGTGACATTTGCGGAGATATGATCTGAGGAAGTTGGTCTTTTTGCAGACTCCTGAATTACATTCAAAACAGGTAACCTGGGGAAAGTAGTCATAACTTTCTCTCTGAGCATTGGATTGAAATTTAGTAAGAAGGTACAGAAAGAGGACGGACTGTAGCTTCTTGTATGCATTTTTCAGATCCATAGGTCGAAAAATTGACACGTGGCACTTCATACAAGTTCGTTCTTCTAGAAAGGTCTATAATCAGGTCATCTTGGGAGATTGTGCATAACTTTTTTTTGGGGAATCCAATTTGGATCAGACTGGTGGCATTGGAAAGAAGACACAGAGGGCTACTACAGGTAGCAATTTCAGAACTTAAATATCCGTAAGTACAGAGTTACAGTCGTTTCACGTTCGAGGTCCTAAAATCAAGAAAAAGCAAGATGAGGAACTTTGATGGCAAGGATCCGGTAAACTGGATACTTCAGATGGAGCATTATTTTGATTTACATGATGTACCACTGTTACAAAAGGTATGTATTGCATCTTCATATTTAGAACCAGATCAATTCTTATGGTATAAAGGGCTTTGTTCTCATAAAAAACTTGTTACGTGGTCAATTCTCACGGAGGAAATGATAACACATTATGAGGATACAAAGAGCAACACCTTCTTTAGAGCAACACCACAACAATTGGAAAGAGTAAAAGGGCTTTGTGACATATTTGAAAGTAAAATTATGGCAACAAGGAAGTCTACCCCTCACAACTATAAAGATGGACGTGTTGTTCCTCCTAGCCTTCCACAACCTACAAGGGTTACACCACAACAATTGGAAGAAAAAATAGAAAAAGGGCTTTGTTACAATTGTGATAGCAAATGCACTAAAGGTCATAAGTGTGCTGAGAAGAAATTATTTTACATAGAGTATGAAGAGGAGGAAGAAAAGGATCAAGAAACATCAAAAGAAGAGGATATATGCCAGGACCCGACCCCAGAGAAAGAAGAAATGAATCAGAACATATCTTGTAAACTATTGGCAAGAATGACCACTCCTCAAACTCTCAAGATAGAAGGAAATATCAAGAAGAAAAAGGTGCAAGAAGTGAAAGATCACATCAAGAAAGAAGAAATGAATCCAACCATATCTTGTAATTCACTGGTCGGAATTACCACTCCTCAAACTAGCGAGACAGAAGGACATATCAAGAAGAAAAATGTTCAAGGAGTGAAAGATCACATCGAGCGTCAAGAAATGAATGCGACCATATCTTGTAAAGGATTGGAAGATAGAAGGAAATATCAAGAAGAAAAAGTTTCAAGCAATGAAAGATCACATCGAGCATCAACAACAAGTTCTCCAACTTTTAAAGGATAGCGCCACTTCGGTGCAAAATCAAATGAAACAACAGGTAGATCAACATCATAGTGAAAAATGTTTTGATGTAGGCGATTGGGTATTTTTACTGCTACATCTAAAGCAAGCTATTTATGAGAAGGAAATGTTGGCAATACTACATGCACTTAAAAAATGGCGACCTTACCGAATGGGAAGACTCTTCAAGGATGAGGATGTGGAAGCATTGTTTTGTGCTATTTCTATTATCCAACCAGATTGGATAAACGAAGCAAGAGATGAATGGAAGAAGGAAAAAGAAGCATGGCCACTTATTCAAAACTTGCAAAAGATCCCAATTCAAACAATATTGCCAGATATTGAAAAGGAAGGAAAAATCATATTGGAACCTGGAGCAGTCACAGAAACAAGAACCCGACAGCTACAAAATTGATCAATTTCAGAGTATCTCATCAAGTGGAAGAACTTACCCGCTGAAGATTCCACATGGGAGGACAAGAATTTTATACAGAAGCATCAAGAACTACTCAAGCGTTGAGGACAACGCTTTTTGAAGGAGAGGGGCATGTTAGGCCCCTATACTACTAGTGTAACCCCTTATTGTTATTAGTACAACCCACTTATTATATTGATATACCCATGTAGTGCCCATATTGTTACTATTGTGCCCCATAGAAGCCCACTATTATTATTATTGTGCCCTTACATTATTATTGTTATGTAGGCTCTGATTATGTTATGACCCCTTAGACTCCTATATATAGAGAGGAGGTATTTTCATTTGAATCATCAGAGAATTGTTCATTTATGTAATGTAAAGGAGGTTGCCCCCTCGAAGAGGCTGAATTCTAAGGCGTTGATCTATCTTTTCTATCTTTTATTGAGCTGGTTTCATAACAAAAGGGCCCATGAATAACTTATTAAAAGGATTGTTTATTGGGCTAAGGGACAATGGATGTATGGTGGGAGGATGTGGTGGAGGAGGTCATGATATATGTGTTGTTAAATGTGCACATGATTGTAGATGTCAAACTCAATCATCTCTATGAATTCTAGTACTTGAAGTTACACAAACATAATTGCATCATTAAAGTGTTATATTGCCAAATGTGTAAGTGGTTGTAGATATAAGATTCAACCATTCTTGCTCATTCTAGTACTTCAACATGTGCATGGGAGCCATAAGTGTCTTAAGCTATGAACACCTCACTTTCACCATCTTCTTTCCATCGAAAGCAGAAAAGTAGGGATAGTTTTGGTAGGCATTGACGTATTTAATTTTGTATGCATGAGCTATGTTTGGTACAAGACAAGGATGTAAACCCAAATGGTAAATAATTTGTCGTCATATATATTTTTGGTTGGGAAAATCGAGTCTATAATTGGAGGTCTTTTCTTATTTTTTGGTTGTAAATCTTGTTATGGTAATCTTGGCTTGATTGTGACATACATTTGAAACATGTCTTGTCCACTTTAAGTGTTGATCTCTTACTCTATTTGAGAGCTTATTGTTGTAAATTAATATAATTGCAATATAGATAGTGAAAACCATTGACGTGCCATAAATTATTAATTGATTGTTTATAAAATTAGGAAGATACTAAGCCAATTAACACAATAATTTTCAACCAAAAGAAGATAAGTGAGTGGTGGTTTAGTAAGAACAATTAATTGTTATTGTTACATTATCATTGATTTGAAAACGTAGAGTGTGGTTTGCACTAATGTGTTATCATTCCCTCTTAATGAAAGCAAAGATCAATTCCCATCATAATGGAAAAACTATGTTGTTTATTTGTATGAAAATAGAGTCAACAAGTGCATCAATGGGAACATTAAGGGGGTGTAAAGCTAATGAATATAAACCTAGAGTTGTATAATTCATAGAGTATTGGGATAAAAGTTACACATAGACCTATTTCAAAACATAGGGTTTGTGGGTTTCACCTTTCTATTGTCCCTCTCAAGAAAATAATACCCTTGTCTTTGTCAATGTCTATGGACAACAAACTATGTGTGTCACCCATTGAAATCCATTTTCATAGCACAAATTTTCCAAAGCATACTCATCCATAGATACGTTTTAGGTCAGGATTTTCCCATAAAATATCACAAATCACATCCAAACCTCCTCTGAATGCATTTTTTATTATGTTAATGGTAGTTAAGGTGTTGGAGGAGTGCTTACTTTTGGTAGTGGCATAGGCAAAATTGGAGTTGGCAATGGTGGAGGCAACAAGGGAGGTCCTGGACCTAGAGGTGATCTTTATTTTATACTTAATGAAAGACAACAAACGAAGATAATATAATACTTTGGAAAATTGCAGTCTCCCAAGCAATGTCATCCAGTTAATTAACAAAATAAAATATAGGCCCTAAAGACAATTCTAATTGAAGAAACAAATATTTAATTTTTGTGGGGTACAAGCTATTGAAAAAGCATGGATTAATTTTTAGCAATATACATTCAATGGGAGAATTTGAGCTATTTTCTCATAATGGAATATTTTATTTCTATGAGCATCTCATTGATTTGTAGTAACTAACATATGGTTCTTCTCATTTATACATCTTATACTTTGAATTCTTGTAATGAAAATTCCTAAACATACATCACCTATTCCTATTCCAAGACACAGATAAGGAAAATAAAAGAAAAGTCAAATTTGCTGATAGAAAAATGAAAAGATGAAAAGGTAAAATATTTTGGCATAAATATTTCCACAGTCAGTAACATGAAGTTGTTCAAAGTTTCTAGTAAACTGTGTATATGTTGATGATGTTCACAACGTTTTGGGTAAACACTTCACCCATCTTCGAGGACCTGAAGCTTGACTGATTAGTCAAGATTCAAGTCCCTGAATATGGGCGAAGTGTTCACCCAAAACATCTAGCACGTCATCAAACAAAATACATAGTTTACCATCAATTTTCAAGAACATCAAGGTCAAATATGTTATTTTACCACAACAAGACTATATAGTAAACAAATGTATACATAACATATGTGAAAGAAAGGTCTAAAAATGTTGCAGATTAAAAACCCCTTTAATTGGCATGGGATAGAAAGAAATTTGAAAGCCCTAGTTATCATCATTAACAACACCATATAGCTACTTTATTTTATGCTTGCTAGAAGAGTTTCCTAAAGGGTAATTTTTTTTCATTTCAACAAAGGTTGGAATTTATTGAGAATCTTCCCCACAACTAACCCCTTCAAATAATTGTTTTCTAACTATATTATGCATCTACCATAAAATATATTTCTTTATAGGAACAATAGTCATCTCCAATCTCTCCCACTACTCTATTGCATTGTTAGTTTACATAAATAAACCATAATAATGATCAAGTCCATCTCCACAAGTGTTCTCAATGTGTTGGAGCAATGTTTCATAACACTATTGATTGGAGAATTGTTCATGTGACTAATGTTTCATAATGGAAGATTTTATTTCTATGAGCATCTCATTGATTTGTAGTAACTAATATATGGTTCTTCTCATTTAATACATCTTATACTTTGAATTCTTGTAATGAAAATTCCTAAACATTCATCGCATATTCCTATTCCAAGACACAGATAAGGAAAATAATATAAAGGTCAAATTTGATCATAGAAAAATGGAAAGGTGAAAAGGTAAAATATTTTGGCATAAATATTTCTACAGTCAGTAACGTGATGTTGTTGAAATTTTCTGGTAAATTATGTATTTTGTTTGATGATGTGCCTGAATATGGGTGAAGTGTTCACCTGAAACATCGGGCACATCATCAAACAAAATACACAATTTACCAGAAATTTTCAAAAACATCAAGGTCAAATATGTTATTTTACTACAACAAGACTATAGTAAACAAATATATAAATAAAATATGTGAAAAAAATGTCTAAAAATGTTGTATATTAAAAACCCCTTTGGTTTGCATGAGATAGAAATAAATTTGAAAGCCCTAGTTATCATCATTAACAACACCATATAGCTAGTTTATTTTATGCTTGCTAGAAGAGTTTCCTGAACGGTAAAAAATTTCATTTAAACAAAGGTTGGAATTTGTTGAGAATATCCCCACAACTAACTCCTTCAAATAATTGTTTTCTAACTATATCATGCAACTGCCATAAAATTTATTTCTTTATAGGAACAAAGTCATCTCCATCTCTCCCACTACTTTATTGCATTGCTACTTTACCTAAATAAAACATAATAATGATCAAAGCCATCTCCAAAAGTGTTCTCAACGATTTGGAGCAATGTTTCATAATGCTATTGATTGGAGTACATTCCAAGTTTAACTGCACTACGATCCTCCCTAATGTGTGGGTAATAAATTGGCTTTCAATAGTGTGGTGATTATTTTCAACACATGTCATCTCAACCATCTTAAAACCTTCTTTTGTAAATATGTTAAAAAATTTATGACATTGTTTTTCTCTCATTCATTTACTAATCCTAACATTTTCATAAACAAAAGGAGTACTATTCAACTTGGTGTGCCCATGTCCAAGCCCAAACCTAGGATGGATGCACAAAAAATCAAAATATAAAGGAAACACTTGTAATAGTAATTGCATGTAAACTCTGTGAAAAGACATATGAAAATAATATATATATATATATATATATATATATATATATATATATATCTTCAATTTTTTTTAGAAATGGCCTCAATTCAAATTATGCTACTATAGTAGATGAACATAGAAATATAACAATGATTTTCATAGAAAATATCGACATACTTGAAGCTGGTAACTTCCATATTTCAAGGATTCTATGGTCTTTTCGGGAATGAGGCAATAATGTATGGCCCTACTTAATAAGGTGTTTTTTGAAAGAAACTGACAAAAATTACCAAATCCAACTATATCTATATTTAACAAAGTATTCTTCCATTCCAACCAATAGAGGCACATTTGGATTTATTATAATAAGTATTTCCAAATATAATACCAAAAGCCCAAGTAGAGAACTTGCATATACAATGGCTTATGCTACTAATGAAATTTTCTAAAGCTATGTGTGTAGGGAACCTCTACACCTTGTATAAAAATTACATTACAGAACAAACAAGGCAATATACCCATATGATTATTAGAATAGAAGAGACACTAGCCACTGAGAATTTATATCTAGTAGCATAGCCCCATCTAAACCTCAGTCTAATATCCATGTATGTGAAATAATTAACAATATAGTATCATAGTTGTGAAGTGTTCTGTTGCATGCAAATTATATGCCAATCTAATTTCTCCTCTTTTAATAGTTAATTCTCTTAACTAATTCTACATCTTTCAATTTGTAATTTGAGTACACTCTTTTCATTTGATGATGTTCACATGTTATGATTTAATAATTGAATATTCTGGAGAGCTTCTTCATGAGTTCATTAGATGTAGATTCTTAGTGTTCCTTTCAATCTTCATCTTAGTTCACAAACAAGCAATTCTTATAGGTTTCTTGTTAATGTGTTGAAATATTTAGGTATAATGTTCAATGGTACTCATGATTTTCTTAGTTTATTTCAACTTTTGTTACTCGCTCAAGCTATGGTTAAATGGGTGAGACAAATAATTACCATGCAAACTATCTAAATTGAAACCTTGATCGACATAAATCCATATTAAAATGAGCGTGCTAATTAAAAAGCACAAAATAAATAAACAATGATGATTTGGACAACCTCGAGGGTTAAATCAGTTGGTCTAGTCCTTGTCATTAAAGCACCTTTATTATTGAGAGGCCATGGGTTCAATTCTCATGACACTCTTGGGATCAGGCTTTGTGGTTAAAATTGCAGGAACTGATCCTTTTGGGTATATCTTCCTAGTAAAAATATTTCATGTACATAGTGGTCACTAATCTCGAGGGACCATGAACCATATAGAAGAAAACCAATATGATGATTTGGACATGTGAATGATAATGGTTAGGATAAATGTATTGAGTAAAAGAAAATCTAGAAAGCTAAAGACACCTAGATTGACACCATGATGACAAAAATAATGTTGACAATGATAGATGGAAAAGTGCCAAATCATGCCAAATCCTATGAAAACAATTATGGTGACTAAATTAAATAATCTATTTGTTGATTTTTCATAGGGTCTTCTAATATGATAATTAATTCTAATATTATCCTTTTCCTGAGGTAGAATCATAAGGAAAACAAATTTCAGGGTCTGTTAAATGATCTTATTGCATTACTTTGCAGAGATCAAAGAGATGGCAGTAGATGAGGCTACCTACAGTATCCGGTACAACTTATTTCCCAAACTAATAATCATAGAGCGTGGTCTAGACTCATATACAACATGTCACTTCGACAAGTATGGTTGTCCTAATAATACATCACAAACTTCAAGATAAGCAACATCACACAATACCTCATATGTGAAGGGCTTGATGTTATAGGGGAAGCGACACTGTTGGCTGATGTGGAGATATTAGCCTTGGTGAAGCCACCCAATGGTCTATGGATGTGGATGTGTTATAGTTGGTAGGCCCAGTTGCTTTAGAACCTCTGCTGAAATGAGGTTCTTTTGGATCCCACATCTGTGAGTGGAAGAGGCTTTCCCCCTCCTCTGGATCTTCAGGATCATTCTTCTAGATCTGGGTGGTGGGCACAGTCGCATTGGGATCTGTGTTAATGATTTTCTTCCCTTTCTCATTTCCCTTATCAGGTTTTGACTCAGAGTCGGAGCATGTGTCTAATTCAAAAGCCTTCAACTTGGCCACCAATGACTACTTGACCCGATGCTCACTTGTGTTGTGAGTGGAGCTCTTACGTAACTCACACAATTTTCCAGTGTCCTTCTTTGTCTTCGTGGTGTTTTTCTTTCCATGCACCTTCAACGCGTTATCCTAGGTCACCCCGCCTTGAATTTGTCCTTTGCTCTATAGTTTGGGGGTGCCTTTCCCTTGTTTCGGTTTCGCAGATCCAAAGTCTTGCTTCTTTTGTTTAAACTTCTGCTCAATCTTAACAACATATTGGTACATTGTGAAAAGTAAGGAGATTTCCAAGAACTACATCTCATCTTGAATGTACCTGTGTAGACAGTTGCGGTATTTGAGTACCAAATGTCGCTCAGAATATTTGATACCCAAATTCGTATGAAGGGTATGAAAAAATTGGTAAACTCTAGCATGTCTTGGTCCCTTCCCTACTTCAACATGGTCCACTTTATGTATTTTTTTCTCATAGCTCTTGACAGCGTAGTACTGCTCCTTGATGGCATCCCGGAATGAATTCCATGTGGGTGCGACTGACAATAGTAGAGTGAACTTTCGTCCTTCCTCTCATAGTAGATTTCCCACTAGTGCTTGATGTGGAGAGCGGCTTTGAAAAGTACAAAAGTAATCTATTCCCGGCTGGAAAAATCATGAACATAAAAATATCCTTCTAGCAGATTTAACCATTTATATACCATGTTTGCATCTATTTGACCTTCAAATACGGGGATGTCAAAGTTAACTTGTACCTTAAAGGGTGTGGGGCTTCCAAAGTGGTTGTTGGAAGGAGAGGCATCGCCTTTGGGTAGCCGCTCAAGGATATGGGAAAAGTTTCCCATCATCTTGTTCCTCTGCCACTCGAGGGATTCTTCGAGCAATATTCTGAAAGGATTTCGTTCCCCCTCATATTTATTCTCTTCCTCCAAGGGAGGCCATCAATATTTGTGAGGTTAATCTTGCAAAGGTTCGACCAGTTCGATCTCTAACTCCTTATATCCTGACCTTGTTGGGGACATGCAAAGAAAAATAGAGAAAGAGAAGACTGCTCTGATACCACTGGTCCCAACTTAAGAAGGAATGCAACAAATTTCATATATAAAAATAAATATAGAGATGCAGCAGAAATAACACTTCATTTCATAAATATCAAAATACTAAAATATGCTTACAAATAGAATGGAAATAAACTAGCTTGGGTGATGGTATCTTATCTTTGAGAAGAGATGTGGAGGCTACATGCCTCTGAACTATGTTACAATGAGGCTCAAGGGCCTATTTATTATTGAAAAACAAGGGAAAATCCTAAACAACCAAAACCCTAACCCCAAGAGATGGAATGACAAGAGTTTGTGGGCCCTTTTCGGGTTAGTTGGGCAACCAACTTCCCATGGTCATAAATTGGTCATATTATCTTCGTTTGGCGAATATGATACCTTTTAGAAAGGTCTCTCTGAGTACTATAGGATTTGTGGCAAGCCTTTGCCTTCAGCTATGGGCCTATTGCGACCTAAAAAAACATCGTTTAGGGGGTCAAAATTGCTCCAGAAGTTCAGAACATGAAAAATTGCTAAAAATAATAAATGTTACAATAAATAAAGAAACATATGAAACCGTCTTGAGGTCTAGGTGGAATAGGAGGGTGGCCACCAATATCTGCCTGGATAATTGGTCTAGGCTAGTGAAAGAATTACCTAAATATTGTAGAAAATTTTCTTGTACACTCTTGTTTAGAAGGCAATATAAATTTTACCCTTTAAAAAAACTATAAAGAAAAAAGATTCGTTAATATATATTAAAATTTCTTTAAAAAATTAAATAAATATAAAATATATTTTCAAAGTTAATAGCTTTTTTACATAATATTAATTTTCTTCTTTGGACCTCTAGACCAAAAAAAATTATGAGAATAGTTATAGTATTTGCAACCCTTCTTTCGCTACCCGTTGTCAACTTCGATTCTATCATTTCCTTCTCTTGGATTGTCATGATTTTGAGTGTGCAATGCACCTGCCCCTCAAAGGTCTCCTTCACTATTGGGCTTCCAATCAATTTTCAAGGGGTCACTCTCGTGGAGGGGTCTTATCCAGTTGCAACCCATGTCAAGGGTGAAACAGGTGACGCTCCAGCCACAAAACCTCCTCTGATAGGATCAATCCGTGGTGCCAAAGTCAACATCTTGAGAAGGGAATTGTACTAGGATAATGGCATTACCTCTATGGAAACAATTGACTAAAAACCATATCTGCCTAAAGATATGGTAAAACAAAAGATTTCTTTTTAGTGAAGGGTTCCTCCTACAACCACGAGGAGGTTATTACCCCAGATTTGGATATTTTCACTATCTTTGTGAGACCACTCTTAGGGGGATCGTTCTACATGCAAGTCAAATCCATATATCTCGTCACCTCGCTCACAACTAGGATACAAGATTCGATGAGAATCCCATATGGCAGAATTCGACTCCTACATAAAGGTAGGCAACGTCAAGACCTAAAATTACTCAATGAGCATGGCACAAAAAAAGATGCCTCAATTCATTTAGTGTCAAGGCTAAGAGGTAGATCCAAAGGATGGGGTACGTCCTCTTCCTCTCAACCTAAATATTTGAATGATACCTTTAAGCTAAGGCTTGTACAAGCAGTTCCCAAAGAGATCTCAATGATATGCTTCATTGTAGATGAGGCAGAAAGGATCCCAACTATTAAAGTGGATCATCTTCAAACCAAGGATTCTTACATGGATTATTTGACACATGACAGTATGATCTTCCAATCTAATGGATTATGGCCTACAACATCCACACTCTGGGAATGGGTGTACCAGATTTGGTCCCCAAATATAGATCTTATCTTTTGCTCGAAAGTTTTTTTGTGGTGTATTTTAAAGATGTGAAGGATTATTGAAAGGGTTTTTACGAAGGACGTTGGTTTTGGGGCTATGTTGGGTTTTTTTTTCAAAACTTGGTTTGCTAGTTTTAACTATCTCTTTATGCCAACTACAATCACTCCCAAAATTTCCCCTTCATATGCTTCATATGGACATCTTAGTTGATGTGGGAAACTCTCTCGATTGTTTCATTAAAGTAGACACATAAAATATTGAGAAGGGTATTGTGACCTTTGCTTGAATATGTGTTGAAATTGATCTCAGCAAAGGGTTGCTGGACAAAATTCTTTTTGAGTGGAATGGAATTATCTATTTGCAGTCAGTGGGATGTGAAAATATAACATTTTGCAGTAGGACCTATCAATAGCCTAGTAACCTCTAGAATGTTTATCCCTCTCCTCAAGGGTTCTCTCCTTCTCTAGATTTTGGGAATAATCCACAAGGATGGAAAGATCCAAAAGCCTTAAAAGGACCTAAGACTTCTTTAACTCACAAGCCAGAAAATATGCAACGACAAAAATAATCTACAACTAAAATGAGACCTTTAGCCTCAACTCAAACATATGTAGGAACATCTCGTCATGTATAAGCTAAGAACCATCCCTCAAATGGATAAGCATAAGATACAACTATGATTTTTGCATCATCAATGAGTGGCCATCAAGGAAAAATTTAAGGATGCAAAATTATCTTGAAGTTTAAAAACATTGGCGAATCTCACTAGTTCCTAGTATGCAAACTATAAAATGTTTATTGATGTATTTGTAAAATTATTCAAATTTATAATGATTTTATATATACTCTCTATATAATTTTGGTGATTTTTAAGGTAAAATAAATTTATATTGTAAAATTTGGGAAAATACTTTTTATAAAAAATGGAAATCAACGAATATTTTTTTTGGAAAAATCATGGAAAATTAGCCAACCTGCGAATACTAGCCCCTAAAATTTTCCATGGTGGCCATAGATACTTCCATGAATCAGATCACTCAGATAGTGATAAGGAAGGAGCTAAAGTAGCAAAACCTTCGAGTTTGGAATAGGACCAAGGAAATGCAATTATTGTCTCCTCTATATCTGTCCCTGGTAAAATCCACAATCATTCCTAAGTTCTTTTACCAAGAAATAAGTAAAATTATTAGCATTGTCGATCGTAGGTTAGCTAGTTTTCATGTAAATTCAGGTTAGCGTGTCTCTTGATATTGGATTTGATTGGTACTCCACTAGAATTAACCAAGCCAAATTATCCATGAACATGTCATTATTGATTAGAAGGTAATACAAGTTTTTATATCACAAAACATAAAAATAAATAAAATATTTTGGCCTCTTTATATAACATTAGTCATATTTTATTTCTTAATATTACAAAGAATTTAAAATATAGATATAGATAGTGAGAAGAAGGAGACTAGATATCACCACAAGACATAAAAAGAGAGAGAACACGACAATATGATAAAAAATAAATTATTGTTTTAATAGGAAGATGTATCTTTTTGAAATGTGAGGCTCATTATTTATAGTATTTTTAGTGTCTTCTTGAGTTACATCATTCAATACCATGGGTGGATACCACTTTCCATTTAGATCAATCCTCCCCCCTTAGGAAGCAATGGTCCTCATTGCATCAAGTTCCCTCATTAGAAGCTTTTGTTGAATATGAGCCAACAAAGAGAAGAGTTTTGTGTGGTTAACCCATAACCATGGTTTTGTGGATGAGTCATAACCAAGTGTTGTTGAAGACAAGGGTTTTGTGTGGATAATCCATAACCATGGGTTTATGGATGACTCATAAACAAATATGCCAAGTGTCAACAAAGGCAAGGGTTTTGTGTGGTTGACCCATAATCGTGGATTTGTGGATGACACAAAATTGAGTTAGTGATGGTAAGCTTGGAGAAGGGTTTTTTGTGGCTGACCCATAACCAAGGGTTTAGTCACCATAACCATGATGAATGAAGTTCCGAGGAAATAATTACTCTATAATACTTGTGGCCCAACTATGATACCGATAGTGTATGGCGTAGCAAATGGGCTTCGAGATAGTTCTCCTGTGGGTATGCCAAGGTGACATGGGTATATCATGGTGTGATGCCCATAGGAATTTGCAATGGTCATTGGACTCTGGTTGGAACGTTTGTTGACTTCATCTCTAGAGTGATTACGATGAGTAGCAAAGACTTCAATACGCCTTGTAAGTTGTGACATTGTGTAGTGTGAAGTAGTTGATGTTGTATTCTATGAAGAAACTGAAACTTCGGCAAAAGGTGCAGGAACTTTCTGGCCACATGAGAAATGTTGCTTTGACAATTGTTGCTAAGTGACGGATGTCTCCACTCTCAAATCCTTGATGATGAATTTCATTCACAACTCGCAAAGTTTGTCGAGGTTGTTATCACCAAAATTGATCATCTAGCCATAATTTACAAGATGGATCGAAGTACACCATATAAGGCCAATTTTACCATAGTAAATTTGCTTTCACTATAAGAAAATACTTAATAAATCACATTTGTTAATTTATTTATGGGTAAACCCATGAAGAATAATTAAATAAATCACTATTTATTTAATTATCTTCTAGGAATAATTAATTAAACCATTGTTTAGCTAATATTCCTTGTCATATTTGACCCAGTTATGAGAAATAAATAGATAAATCATTAATTATCTTATTTTTCTGTAGGAATAATTAACTAATCACTAATTAGTTATTATTCCTTATCAAGTTTGACTAAATCCCCTAGGAATACTTAAGTAAATCATTATTTATTTATTATTCTGTAACCATATTCCTTGAGATGATAAATAAATCATTTATTTTTTTATTATTTCTAAATAAAAGTATTTAACCAATTTAAATACTTTTTCCCTCCAACTAAATATAATAAAATATTCCATATGGTTAATTCTAGAATTTGGTTAATAATATTTTATTATTTCCCATTATTCGAGAATAACTTAATATTTTGTTATAAATAGAAGGGTTTTACATTACTTATTCACTTTTGATTATTTTCATTGTTGCACTCATCGTTGTAGCTCTGATTATTATCATTGTCGCACACCATTTTCTTTTCCATTTGAGTTTTCATTGAGCTCAAACATTTTTTTTGTTCAGTTTTACACATTATAGAGGAGAGAGACTATACAAAAGCTAATGACATTGAGGATAGCCAAGAACCCATCACATAGAGGGGGACTGGTAACATTATTTGTTCCCTTCACATGTGTTATCTAATAAAATATATTCTTTATATATCTGGTTTCCATTGGATTATTGGAGTTACTTGTGCTTATTTTCTTATTCCATTTTTTTGTTTAACTATTTTTGTTGCAAATATCAGGGCTTTGGCATGTTTTGTTTCTATTATCTTTTGAAAATCTACATTGTTTAGCATCCATTTTTACTGTTAGGGTTGTTTTTCGCCCACAGTCTAAAGTGGTTTCTTTTCGTACACCTTTGAGAAGAAAACACTCCAACAGATGGCAACTCCGCTGGGGATTTTCTGATTGTCGCTAATAGATGGCGACTCCATTGCATTTTTAATTCTGATTCAGAAACCTGGGTGACCTTCGGTTTTCAACTTAGGGTTTTTCTTTTTCAATCTCTTAATGTTGTTTAATAACATTCTAACACTAGATCAGTCAAATTTATAACTTCTACAAGTTTTATGGTTATTTCCGCTGGTCACAAGAACCAGCCGTGACAGAGACAACAAATTTTTCCGAGACTTGCCGCCTGAGAACTGAGGAGCAGAAAACAAACTTTTCTTCCCTAAACTTATAATCTAGAGGTCCAGAGCGCACTTTTTGGCCCAGAAAGTGCGATATCCCCTGAATCAGGTCAGTACCTGCAATTTTAGGGTTTCTAGGAAAATTTCTGATCTTTTTCTGGGTTTTGTTGAGAGCAGTATGTTGGGTTGGTTGACCACTTTCTTAGCCCACTTAGGCCTTGATATACTATGTTTCACTCGTCAAAGTGGAATTTAGCTCCTTAAGGCTTCTAGTATGCTTCCACCTTTATAGGAGGAGTTTAACTGAGTAAGAAGTCCAAGTTTTTGCAGTGCTTTAAGCCATATTTTCTAGATATGTACCTTCCTCTTTTAGATCTTCACATATAGGTCGTTTCCATCCAAAGCTCCCTCTTGAACCTTGTTTGGTCATTTTCCTTAGGGTGCCATTGTTTTCCCTAGGTTTCACACCCATCTCCCTATCTTTTGTAGCAATTTTCCTCACTGGTTTTTTGTTGTTGCTGCACCACTTTCCAGCAACATAGTGTCATTTGATCCCAATCACACCAATGCTTAGATCTCTTGGACTTTTTTGTGTTTTCAATTGATTTAGCCACCAACCAGCACAGTTTTCGCAACCCCAATTTGGGTGGGGTTTTAGATAGTTGATTTGTTGTTCATTTTCTGTTTTTAATTTCAGTTAATTTCAACAATATTTTTCTTTTTTCAAACATGATCTAGGCTTAATTAATAAACACACTTGCACACACAAGCACACCTTAAGCGAAGGGTGCTTGGTTTACACCACCAAGCCAAGACTTAACTTAATTAATTTATCTCCCCAAACAAAGACAAAGACATTTTGTTTATCTCCCTTCACCATTTCTGTGTCACTTGTGTCTTGTAACAATTATGCCACCAAGGCATTTGTCGCAGAGACTTTTAGGTCTTCATCCTCAGTTTCCGCTTGGACATATTATTCCTCCCCGCAGGGTTCGAGTTAGTCATCCTCTGAGTCCCCATACCAGCTCTTCTTCTGGTTCATCTGATTCCTCATCTGATTTTGAGCCTCCTTCACCGCATACCATCATCATGTCAGGACCCATTGTAGGTGCAGGAAACCAACCTGGTGGTGGCTTCGGTTCTGTGCGGGTAGTCACATCTAGTGAAACCATTACAGGAACTGTCTCGGCAGCTCCTTTGCTACCTTTCATCACTGGGTTAAGTCTCCCGGATTTTATCCATTTGATTAATGACCCCATACACAAGGATGTTAGTTAGCTAGCAATGCTAACTAAGCTTCCCTCAGACATTCCCAAGTTTGAGGGAAATTCTAGAGAGGACCCCACCAATCACGTCTGCTCCTTCCATATGTGGTGTTCGTCCGATTCCATCACCAGTAACTTCATTCGTCTTGGTTATTCCAACACACGCTCACTAGAGATGCTGTGAAGTGGTACATTGACCAGCCCTCCACTTCTCATTCCACTTTTGCGACGCTTGCTAAAGCACTCCTTTCATATTTTCAGTTACCTCTCCGATACGACACTAGTATTGATTTCTTGACTACCTTTTGTCAGTCCTCTGCCACCCATCTTTCCGACCATATCCAAGAATGGCATAGAAGGAGGATCATGTGCCATGCTCCTTCCTTTGAAGACTGTGTCTACCTCTATTGGTTCCTTATGACTCTTTTAGCGCCCATTGCCAAAGATGTCACACCTCACTTTCCTCAGACAGAGGAGGAGGCTCTCCAGACTACGCTAAGATATGAATTGATTTACGCTCAATCTAGTTATGTCTATATCATTATACCAGACCTCCCTTGTCCTGGTGGTGCCAATGCATGGAGGCATCTCACACCACTGACGGTATTGTTGGAGTTATTTCACATCCTTCGCCATATACTTAGTAGGGTTATGGCCATCCACAGGGGGGCATTAGTTCCTCCAACATTTACCCCCCTCCTGCCAGTAACATGTATTCAAGACAAAGAACATCTTATGCATTCACCTAACCACATCAACAGATGTCAAGGCTAGCTAGTGCTCAACCTTTCTACCAAACCATTGCCCCTTCACCATCTTACACCTATGCACCATCGAGCACTCCAGCCCCTCAGGCATTAGCACGGCAACCTCCCATGCATCCTCAGCCCCAATGGCCACCGACCCCTCAGGGCCAAGTGTATGCACAACAAAGTGTGACCAATCCCAAAAATTCAAAGAAAAATAATAAGGGGAAGGGTAACAAGGGTAACCAGGGTAATCAACCCAATCAACCCCAGGGTAACCAACTTAACACCGATAACCAGCAACAAGGAAACCAACCCAAGAAAAACAAGGCTATTCATATGAACAAGCCTCAGCATGTTGTGGTGTACATGGCCATTATACTCATGAGTGTCCCCTCTTACCCTAGATGTGCCAAATGTGGGAAGCCCAAGCAACTTCTAGAGGTCAACTACCCATGCAGCAACCGCCTTAGAATCTTGTGCCATCTCAACTGGCTATGCTTATTAATCCTTTCCGTCAACAAGGATTTGTTGTTGCTCAACCTCAACAAGATCAAGCAGCCCATCCTCCCCAACCTTCTGGTCCTGGTGACTGTCAGATCCTCATGATGAATTATGACAAGGTAAATACCTCGATGTCAACTTGCAAACTCGGTCGCGTGAATACAACAAACCATCGACTTCATCCGCAACTGAGACCAAAACTAAAGAATCTACTGAGCCTCTTACAACATTAAATGGTCCGTTATAGATCCCTCAGCCTAAAGTTGAGTCAATTCCCAAGATCCCCAATTGGCCATTACATTGTAATGCGACTTCTAACCGAGCTTCCCACACACACAGTATAGTAGACGACTTGGCACAATCACCATCTGCCATGTCGACGCTGGAGGTTCTCCAATCGTGCCAATCTCAAAAGAAATTTGTACTAACTACTTTGGGCACAGTAGATCCTTCATATGATCTTTTAATTGTCTTTCCTATTGATGAGTCAAAACATCCTCTATTACCTCCATCCGTTGCCTTCCAGATACCAGTCTGAGTCTATAATGCCATCATCTCATGATGCATTATTGACGAAGGCGGGTCCACCTGCATGATTCTTGCTACTGTTTGGAAGCAGCTCAAGTCACCCAAACTGGCCCCATCCACCATCACTTTGTGTGCTTGGGACGATCACCCCTCTCAGCCTCTCGATATGTATCACAATTTTCTAGTGACTCTTGTGGGCAAGACCATTTTTGTAAACATTGAGGTTATTGATGCCCCTCTAGATTACAACATTCTCTTGGGTCATAGTTACAGATACACCATGTCAGCCATCACGTCTGCGGTTTTCTGTAAGATGTGCTTCCCCCATGAAGGGAAGATCATTATTATCGATCAGTTGACATATTACGACTCGTCGTCCTTAACCTCCTCTGAGTCCATTATCTCGTCAATGTCCGGCAAGAAGTCTTCCACCCATCTTACCAATGTTTCACCTGGAGTCTACAAATATTCCACCTTGTTGGGTGCTTTCCCTAGTCCTCCCCCTCCCATCTTTGAGCCCAGCTCATCGAGTGTATGCATGTTACAAGTGTCACGAGCTACTCAAAAGAAATCTCGTACCTTTTCTCAACAACCAACTTCTCAACACCCTGTTGTTACCATCTCAGTCGAGCCATCCAGATCCACCCCTCCAGGACCTCCTCCTTTTGTGGGTGCCTCTCCTTTGTTCCCATCAAGAACTATTCCTCTAGGTATTAACCATCTAGGAGTTGTTCCGCTGGGACATTACCCTGCAGGACAGATACCTTTCTTGTTTCCTCTTCCTGGAATCTTTTATGTCCTTGTCATGGCTTCATTGAGTCTCCCTAATATGACTTTGGGGATCCCAGTATAGTACATAGATCCCCTAGGGAACACTCCACCTGGTCAGCTCAGACCATATCATGCTTTGACCCCGGTTCAACCAGTTCTTACGACCCCTGTCATTACTCAAGTTCCACCGCAACCTCAACATGAACCCACTCCTATTGTGAAAGAATCTAGACAGGGGAGGAAAAGCCAAGAAGAAGGAACCCAAGGACAAGGCTCCCCAAGCACCTCCATCTCCTATGCCTCCAAATTCGACACCTCCATGTGCTTTGTGTGAAGTTGTTGGGCATGCCACCAATAACTGTCCTAAAATTCCTCATCTCAAACCTTTGGTTCATGAAATGTTTCCTGAGTCTAATATCCCTGAGGTCCAAGTTACCTTATCGGATTTAGCCAAAATACTTAAAACATTGTGCACAAATCACCCTTGTGCCTTGTGCGATCATTATGGTCATTATTCCCATTGTTTCCCTCGTCTTGAAGAATTTTGCGACTACCTTCAAGTGTTGTGCGACTTCGAGGCCACTCATAGTGGATCATCTACTCCTCTACCTATGGATTCTAGTACCACTAGTACACCAAAACAAGGGGACTTTGGTCCCACCATTACGATCCCTCCCCTCGATGTCGAGATGATAGACTTCACGGTCCATATCCTTTTCCTGTCGTCATCCTTGAGTTGTTTGCAGGAAAACCTTTCTGAGGTTTCTGCACGTGCTTCTACCAAAACTCCTTCGTTGGAAACCCAAGTCTCAACATCTATAGATTTCCCATCTACTAGCTCATCGTCTACCAGTTCAGATGATGCGTATGTGAACCTTCTTTCTCAGGATGATGCACCAGGTACTGCTGCTGCATTATGTAGTCAATCTTCCTCCCATCCGCCCATCTTCCATTCTGATGAGGACATCATGGAAGCCATGACTACCCTTAATTACCCTTGGGACGATATGCACCATCTTGTGTACTTCATCACATATTTGCGAACCCAGAAGTTTTCCCCCCATCTTACTCGTGATGATTGATGACGTATCTAATACTAGGCCCCTCGCTATCTTCTCATTGATGATGACCTTTATCATCGTGGTGTTGATTGTATCCTTCGTCATTGTCTCACTCATCATTATTGCTAGGACCTTACATCATTCGTAAGGACTTGGGTAAGGGGGAATATATTCTAGAGGATTTTGAAGGAAAACTTCTTCCTAATCCTCACAATGCACTCTACCTCAAGAAATTTTACCCATAGCATATCCCATTGATTTGTGTGTATTTATTTATATCATGCATTTAGGTAGGTTGCATCATCTCATTTGTTGTCTTTTTCACCTTTTAGATGGATCCATCATTCACACTATATATTGGTTATGCTGACGGTGCGAGTCACTTCTCAAGGAATCTAGCCTCGACAGCATGTGCCATTTTCACCCCCTTGCATACATTAATCCATTCTCACGGTGTGTGCATTAGGTCTACCACCAATAACCAGGTCGAATATGATGCAGTGATAGGTTTGTTAATCGATGCCCTTGCTCATCACATCCTCCATCTTCTTGTTCGTTTAGATTCCTTGCTACTTGTCATGCAATTGAATGGTGTGTATCATGTGCATAACCAAGTCGTATTTAGAAAATATCTACGAGTTAATTTGTTGGTACGTGAATTTGAAACCATTACTTTCAGTCATGTTCCTAGAGCCCAAAATAACTTTGTATATACCATTGAAAATAACATTCTAGATTGATATTTATCACATGTATACCACAGAAGACAACCATAAACACAACACATGGTGAACCATCATCATCATATAAAAGATGCATAATTACATTATGTATCACATAAAACACACACACACACATATATATATATATAAAGTGTTTGGAGCCTACAACTCTAAATACATTCGACATGCCCATAGAATGTTACCAAAAATCAAAACAAAGGGGACCCACATGTCCCCATCCCTAGTCACTATCTAGCGGATCCCGCAGCAAAGGCTCTGCTCCACCTGCCCATAGATCATGTACCACCTAAAAATCCATCGCCATGCGCTGCATGTTCCCTCTCCACTATGAAGGAAGGTTTGTAAAATCATTTGTGTAATGATCGTCTAACTCATGCCACCTGTGCTCATAAACTCTAGTCAAGAGCACATCACATCTACGATGTATGTAAGCGAGTAGAGCACTGTCATCTGGACCTTGGCGTGACAATGACATTCCATGATCTATAGCCCCAGGCATTACAGCTTGGCCTACATATCCTGCCGGTTTTACCAGTGCTATATTTGCATACCACGTATTTTATGCTCATTACCATATACATGTGATAAAAATATGAAATGCAACATAAAAATAACAGCTTAACACTTACCATCTAGCCCCCATGTTCGTCCGGGTGGAAGTGGTAGGTCTGGATCACCTTGGTAGTTCATCCTCTATAAGGATAATCATCTATGTAAAGGGGCATCTGGTCCTAGTGTGAAAAAAATTCAGGTTGAAACACACGTCGACCCACTGTCCTCCCCCTCTCTGTAGTAGCTGCCCCCAACGGTGCATCCTAGGCTTCTACGGGCCCCCATCCTTGATTTGTACATGAGGGAAGATTCTGGGTATCTTCTCAAAGAAGAAAGCACATAGCATTGTACCAAATGCACAATCATGGTTTACCTATCTCTTGCATAGACTCAATTTTAATTTCACTGATGATATCATCATTTGGGACTAACCTTAGTAGGTACCTGCCAATACGATCTCCACAAGCATCATCTACCTACCAGTGATGTGGTGGAACGCCTGGCTGCCCAGAATCTGTAGCACTGTTGCGACAACAAACCATGTCTCTAGCCTATCTAGATCACTGAATGGGATGGTTGTGCCCTTCACACAAACACCCCATGGACACTAGCGATCCACAAACTCTGTAATGTTCCTCCCACAAGGTAACATTGGATGTATATCCCCCACCACACCTAGGGGGGAGTCCGGTCAAGAAATATCTTGGAAAGTGAACTCGACCCTTCACCCCTACACTATAAAGACCTCCTGGTCGAGGTCCCAATAACTCATGATCCTTGATAACAAGGGCTCGCCTACCCTCATCAATGGGTTCTATAACAACTTGAGAACCTTGTAGTGAGCTAGCGCCCCTCGAACCACTTGATCCCCATGAATCTCGGATTGAAGGGTGTCCAAATCTCGTTCATGCCAGTTGATTTTCAAATCTGCCATACCTGCCAAACACCACATGTATTTTCAGTTCAAATAAGAAAACATTGGCTTTGACAGTTCATCCTACAACCCCCACTAGGCCAGCAGACCACTCTCCTTCTCAGTTCCAAATCATAGTTTTCTACCTAGAACCTGCTAGCTCGCAGGTTTTCCTCTCTTTCCTGCGAGCCAAAGCGTAGTTCTGGGCCCAAAAAGTGTGATCCGACTGAGAAGATGAGTAGGGGTCTCCCAAGGAGCTGTGAGGCACCAAAATCAGAAAATAAACCACTAAAATTGAAGAGATGAGTAGGGCCAACTACCTAAAAGTCACAAATCCTGATTCTGACAGTTGATTTTTCCACTACGATCTCCACAATATTTAGGGCCTTTTCCTCCTCTCCAAATTCACCACATCTCACTTAGAAAATGAATTCAAATTGGAGGGAAAACGTCCTTTTAGGGAAAAACCCACAGTTTTTCTGTCGCCCATTACGACCAAACCGTAGCTCAGTTTGACAAACCATCAGCACCATTGGAAAGCTCTCATCGAATACTATAATGGGTCTTTCTTAGTTTTTGATGATTTGAAACTTCACCTGGAAGCCATTTTTCCAAGAAGGGTCACTTTGTCGCTTCTTAAAATCGAATTTCTTCATATGCGACGCTTGTACTTTGGGGACCACCTTCCCTTGGCACTTTTCACCTCACATGTTGATTTTCCTCATGGGAAACCATAATTTTCTCATGTTTTTATGGTCCCCATCGGGCCTATTCTTTGTGGCAGCATCATAGAGTCACCCTTGTTTAGAGCATCTCCGATGAATCACCTTTGCATCCATGGAGTCTATTTCGCGTCCCATTATGTCATGCCATAGTATTACATCCATCTTTGCATACATTCATCTCGTGTTGCCCATTTTGGCCTTCAGTCATATTGTCCACCATCCCCTCCGGAGTCGAGTCAACCGCTGCCAGGTCAATGATGCACTTTATGCTCTAACAAGGGAAGTTGTCTGTTTGTCCCTCAGTCCCATTTTCCCCATGTTACCTAGTGTCAGTCAATCAATCACATTACTATTTTCCCTCGTGCCTTATTTTAGGATCTTCATTGCCTCACCTATGGCGAGCCTTATTCTGTCGACATCAGCACATCTATTCCAAAAGAACGACATAAAGGGTGGTGTATCCTGGTTCCAGCTTCAATTTTTGTTCAATGCCTCAAATCAAGCAAAGAGAATGATCATTTCCCATTGACTTGGTTGTTTCATTTTCGTGATTCATACACATGATGGTCCAGTGATGCAGTAGATTATACCAGTGATTCCCGAGTGTGTGTGAGATGTTTCAGACCTCATGAGGGGGTGGCCCTTTAGGTAGCCCCCCACATGCCCGAATGACTTCATATTATGCTACAACCTCAGATGCAGTTCCGCAGATTTGATGGGTTTGGTTCCTGCCGCTTGCAACGCTCATAGCATGCATGTCTCCTTCAAATGATCCATTCAGTTTTGCAGAGCCCTTTTCTTGTTCAACAAGGCTTCTTTAGTTGTTATTCCCTCCCTCCCACCCATTTTTTAAGGGAATGGCCATTATATCTCATGTACTCAGATGTTATTATATTCAGTCCTAGATCATGTTTTTCCAGGCGCATTATGTATATGGGACACATTGTATTATTTTCTGGCTCATTTATGCCAACATGTCATGTACCATTCAGCATGTACTTTATTTCTCAGTTTCATTTTTCATGGCGCATAATTATTTTTGTACTAAGTTATCTTGGCGGGTATAGGTATGCCTCGCCCCACCTCACTGAGATCAAGTACCACAACATAAAAGGAGACTTACATCAGTTAGTTGGTCTTGCCCCCTCTATCACTATCCTCTTTCAATTCAGCTCCATTGGTCTCTCTCTCTCTCTCTCTCTCGGTGTTTAGTGATTGTGTCTTTACAATGTACTTCGGTCATACGTTTTTTCTCCTAACACTCATACGTTGGGGGGGAGGCGGGGAATCTTTTATCACCAAAAATTGATCATCTAGCCATAATTTACTAGATGGATTGAAGTGCACCATATAAGACCAATTTTACCATAGTAAAATTTCTTTCACTGTAAGAAATTACTTAATAAACCACATTTGTTAAGTTATTTCTGGGTAAACCCATGAAGAATAATTAAATAAATCACTATCTATTTAATTATCTTCTAGGAATAATTAATTAAACCATTGTTTAACTAATATTCCTTCTCATATTTGACCCAGTTATGAGAAATAAATAGATAAATAATTAATTATCTTATTTTTCTCTAGGAATAATTAATTAATCACTAATTAGTTATTATTCCTTGTCAAGTTTGACTAAATCCCCTAGGAATACTTAAATAAATCATTATTTATTTATTATTCCTTAACCATTTTCCTTGAGATGATAAATAAATCATTTATTTTTTTATTATTTCTAAATAAAAGTATTTAACCACTTAAAATATTTTTTCCCTCTGTTAGCCTCCTGTTGCAACAGGGTATCATTTTTCATGATTGACATTTTCACATGCCAAATATGTCATACTTTGCAAGCTGTAGTGTTCCATATTTCCAGAAGAGACCAAAGAAGAAAGCCATGAAGTGTACTAGTCCAAATGCCACTGCTGATTCCAATTTTTGATGAGTTGTTCCAGTTTTGAAGAGTTTTCATTTAAGGGAGGTCCAAACAGTTTAATCTTGGTCTCCCTAGGTTTCAATTTCCTGTTTTAGAATATAGAGAATGATATCTGTCCAAACAGTTTAATCTTGGCAGATCTGTAGATAGGTAGAGAATCAAAGGGACCCAACTGCTTAATCTGGGCCCTGGCAGAAATAAGTGTAGATTTAGATAGGAAAAATTCAAAAGAAAAAATTGTAAATCTGGGTTTGCAAGTCTAAGTGCACCCAAACCAAAAAGAAGAAAAAATGTTAGGAGAGTAGGCTGGGTAGGTAGCTGTGTGGTTGCAGAATGATAAATTATGATCAATTTTGTGGTACAAAGTGTTATATTTTTACAAATCACAATGCAGGCAGTGTTCATGCAAAGGAGCTCAAAGGTGGACATAACTAACTCCCCCCTTCTTCTAATTCCCCAAGTCCCTTACTAACTTCCCAAAGAGGTCAAGATCTTCTTGATTCCTCTTAGAGTCATCATCATCCATATCAGTTGACTTGGTGAAGATTTGCTTCACTCAAGAATTTTTATTTCTTTTCAAGGTCTTTTCCCCAAAATAGCCTAAGGTCCCTGACCTTAGCGCTTGCTGATCACCGTCATATTAACTACTAACAGTATTATATAATTCCCTATCAGTCTTCCCCCTTCCCCTACTAAAACTTTGTATATAAAATTCCCCTATGTGAATATCCCCTCCCTGGCAATATAGCCATATTTTTATAAGTCCGGGAAAAAACGGTCCATCCGGGGCTGTTTTTAGCCCATCCGTGTCTTAAAAGGGATTAATCCGACACCTGGCCAGATTAATAACCTCTCCCCTAGCCCTAAACCCTCAAAAACCCCCTTTTCCGCCCCTAAACCAAAGTTTTGTGCACAAATACATTGACCCGCGCGTATTAAACCCATATAACCCCCGTAACCCGCATAAACCATTGTTTAGACCCACCTGCGCGCATATTAAAAAGGGAATATTCTCTGTATATTCTCCGCCCATATCCCCCCGCCATATTATCTTGGCCGCCAGCCGTCGGATCGTCCGCCCCGCAGATCGATGGTGGGCGGGCCGTCCCATCTCCAAAACGCCCGAGCTTTAGCGTCCGGGAGATGGGCGGTATTACCGCCGTACCTCCCGCCACGCGTCAGCTCCTGGGCTGTGGCGGAGCCCCCTCTGACAAAACTGCTCCCCCCCAAAGGTGGTGCGCCACAAAACCACTTACCACCTCCTGCCCGGTGACGTCACCGCTTACGTCACCCCCCTGCACAGTCACCGCTTATGTCACCGCCTCTGCCCAGTCACATGTCGAGTCATCTGCCTGCGTGGTCCCTTGCCACATGTCATGCCACGTCACCATCTGTACATGATGACGTCATGTTGACGTCATCCCGCCACATCATCATGTTGACGTCACCCGCTGTACAAACGTCACATCATGCTGACGTCATCAGCACTTTTTTGGCGCGAAGGGCAAAAATCGCAC
This sequence comes from Pinus tabuliformis, assembly GCA_031772625.1. Classification (NCBI taxonomy): domain Eukaryota; kingdom Viridiplantae; phylum Streptophyta; class Pinopsida; order Pinales; family Pinaceae; genus Pinus; species Pinus tabuliformis. Next base: position 1,654,578,408 of record CM062816.1, read on the forward strand.
TTCGGAGCCCCAGAATCAAATTCTGAGGCAGTTTTTGATGAGCGATTTGCACAAATCGCTCATCGCTAGATTTTTTGGGCCTGAATGGGGAATCTTTAAGGAATCTTTTCATTCTGCAGCTCCCAGCAGGCCCGAAAGGCGCCGAATGACCCATTTTTCTTCGCGAAGCTTGCCGAAAGGACCAGAAAACAGTTTTGAAGAAAACAGAGGCCAAACAGCGGCCATTAAATGATGATTTAACACACAGCATGTCAGTACAACATCTGTTTATTGCCAAAGAGTATCAGAGGAAGAAGAGAAGCCAAAGAGTATCAGCCGAAGATTTTTAGGGGCTCGAAGCACCTGAACATTGATGAGCCCCCCCAGAAAGTCAAATCAAGAGGCATAAGCCCATCCTTGCCCTCAAATCACAGTTAAAGCTTTAAATGCAGACAGACAGCAGAGATGCAGAAACCCATACACATTTATTTCAGAAAACACTGCAGCAAGCCACCAAGGACAGCATCATTTATTCAGTTTTGATACGGCGGCCCTAAGCGCAGCCCGAGATATTTTTTGCATTTATTTCTGGATAGGATTAGGTTAAGTAGTCATTTTTCTTTATGACCTGATTAGGTCAATATGTAATAAAGGAACTCTGTAGATAGTTTTGCCCTATATATACCGCCCTCTACATTGTTTCAAGGGTTGGTTGATTGAGAATTTTCACCAGAGACTCGCATTGTATACCTGAGTTTTTTCTATAATCAAAGATTGTTGAAAGCTTGGAGGGAAAACTGTCCGTTGTAAATGAATGTTTTTGGAGATATGAAGATGGAATTCTTGTGCTGCAGCCTGAAGCAATAAGTGCATCTCACCTCTGTTTATTGTTTACCACTATCTAAATAGCAGAAAGAAAGAATAGCCTAGAATTAGTTTAAATGCTCTCTATGCTCAGTTTCTGCTATTTCTTTATGTTTTCCTCTGATTGAATTGGTTATGAATACGAATTCCTCCTGGCTCATGTTTACTCCAATTCACCTGTGTTTACCAATTATCCAGGGATTCTTTACTGCCCCTAGGTAGCGCTCTGTTACCTCCTCTGTTAAGCTGATTGAGAGATTCTTAACTGCCTCTCATCACTTAGCATTTTTCCCATCATTTTAACCTGAAATATTGTTTCATGCTCGGCTATCTTGCTCCACTTTCCCTCTCTTGTGACCGAAGAAATGCACCAGCAGTTCTCCTCCTCGACTCCACGCCCAATGGTTTGAAACTTCCAGACTATGCCTTGCCTCTCTGTCTGAAAAAATCAATTTTCCCACCAAAAACAAAACAAAACCCTCTGAACTCGAGACCTAGCCTAAAATCCTTTTCAACAAAGCTAAATCTAAAAGAGAGAGCCCTCTCTGATTGCAGGTTGGCTAGAACCTGCAGTCCAAAGTTGGTCTGTGGTTACCTTGGCCGTATCCTTTTCCAGAGCTTAAGGACAACCTGAGTGATAACATAATGGCGACTCCACTGGGGACTTCCTCAGATAGTTTCACGAAGAAGGTAAGAAAGCTCTGTTGAGACCATAAATCAAACTTTCCAACTGTTGTTTATCTCTTAAAACTACAGATGAAGCCTGAATGTCAGCCAGGAAGCCTTTGAGACTGTTTTTTGCTTTGCATTAACAGGAGTAAATAAATGCTGCTTCAGTCAATCTTCATGCTAGTTTTAAGTTACAAACAAGCTGTCTCAAATTTTAATTAGTCCCTCATGATTACAAAAACATTCCCCGGAAAATTACCCAAAAAACAATTCGGAAGCTGGCTCCCAAGAAAAATCCACGATATACAAGGTCTAATCCAGACCCCAACCCTCCAGCTGTTTTTGAAAACCCTAACATAATCTCGAAAATCATTAGGAAGCAAGAAAGACAGGAAGATTTTGTTGATTTGAGCCCTGAAACAACTTACCCTAGCAGTATTCTGACTCCTGTCAAGGTTTTGTTCCGTTCAACCCCTATTTCCCTTAGTTCATCATCTACATCCCGTAGTACTCCTTCCACACCTTCATTCACTGCACATACTAGCACTACTGTTGTTTCCAGCGTTCCAGTTACTCCTGTGATCCCCGTTACTCCAGTTGTTCCACTTATCCCAGTTGTTCCACTTATACCTGCCAATATGGCTAATAGATATGCACCCCTGCAATTACCTGCTAATGTTGGGGCTTTACCTCAAGAGTACCAATCTAAAATCACATATTTTGATTCCACCGGTCCTTTCACAGCCCTTCAACACACCAAAAAGATACAAGACTATTTTGAAAACTATGAGATAGATGATGATAGTGTAAGAATGAGAGTTTTTGTTCAGAGTTTGACAGGTGATGTAAGAACTTGGTTCAGATCACTTGCTGCAAATTCCATAACCACCCCAGATGAGCTTTACCAATCCTTTACCAACAGATGGGAGAAAAAGAAAGACCCCTTGCACATACTAGCTGAATATGATACGATCAAAAGAGGTCCTCAAGAGACTGTTTTGGAGTACTGTGCAAGATTCAATAATGTATATAACGCAATACCACAGAACTTAAGGCCTCCACCTGATTTGGCCTTGTACAAATTTCCCGATGGATTCGACCCGGATATGGCATACCAGTTAAAAGAAAGAGCTCCTCAAACCCTTGTCGACATGCAAAATGTTGTTGTCAGCGTAGAAGCCAATTTAATTGCCAAAAGAAACAGAGCTAGAATGGAAAGAAGAACCACCTTTAAGGAAGAACCCTCAGCTTTTGATCAAAAGCTTGATGCTATCATCAGTGGCCTGCAAAGGCTGGGAGAAAGAGTAGAAAATGTTGAGAGAAAAGCATCATGGGAAGGACAACAGTCTAATACCATAAGGAACCCAAATTTTAGAAAAACACAGAACACAAATGCTGGTAGGCCTAACCAAGACCATGATATAAGACCCCCTTTCCAAGATAATTATGTTGAAGGATCTACATCTAGTGAACCCGTAGAGGACACTCACATGAACTTAATGGATCTAAAGGGTGAGCACCAAACTGTCCTGTCCCAAGAAGACCAAAATGAACCTGATTACAATCAGTTTCAGACTAGGTCTGGCGAGTCTTTTGATTTTAAACAAGGTTATGATACCACTGTGTATGAAGTACACAAACAATATAAGCTGAGAACTAGGACCATTGACATTTCCGAACCTAGTAAAACAAAGGAAGGCAAACAACCCAGCAAGACTAAAGGCAAGGCTGTCATAACAGAACCAATTGATATACCTATTCTAAACCCACATCAAGTCACTGTAGAAGGCATAACAGAGATACAGCCTTCCAAAGATCAGCCTTTGCCACCTTCTTCCTCGAAAGAAAGCTCGAATAGGGTTCCAAAAAACTTTCCTGAAGTTGAAAAACCGCAAGAAAAAACTTCCCATAGCAGTGATAAACAAGAGCAAAACACAGACAATTCAAATGAAATAGAAAAAACTGCTATTATCAACACCAAGACTCCACTGGAAAAGCCATTTAACTTAGAGACAGAAATAGCTAAGTTAAAAATATCCATTCCCCTCTCAGAACTTGTTAAACATGATGTATATAGGCAACAAATTCAAATATCACTTCAAATGCCAAAGGTCAAAGATGATGTAAATGTTTTAGATGACACCCCAGAGCTGCTATTTGGCCCAGAAGTTAACGGAAAATCAACACATGGACCTGTCCCACCCTTTTATGTCAGTTTGCATATACATGACAAAGTTTTGCACAATGCTATGTTTGACTCAGGGGCATCGCACAATCTTATGCCCAAAGCAGTTGTGGAAAAATTGAATCTTGATGTTACAAGACCTTACAAAGATTTATACTCATTTGACTCAAGTCAAGTGAAATGTTTAGGCCTCATCAAAGACTTGTGTGTCTCCTTAGTTCAATACCCAAACAAGACCATCCTCATGGATGTAGTGGTTGCTGACATTCCACCAAAGTACAGTATGCTCCTGTCAAGATCATGGGGAGAAAAACTCCAAGGATCCCTTCAATTAGACCTCTCCTATGCCACTATTTCAGTCTTTGGGCAACCAAAGAGACTGTATAGAGAAACGCTCATGAAATATGTGGTAAGTAGTGAGAGCAAGCCTCAAAATTTTCCCATTTATTCAATCCACTCTGATATGGATTCTTTTATTTTGTTTAATGATGATACAAATGTTTCAATTGATAATGAGCCCTTCGCTCTAGAGCAACAAGCACACATCAACGAAGAGTCGGTTGCAAATACCCACGAAACTGTCACAGCAATTGATGCAACCAGCATACCAAAAGAACTTTCCCAAACAGAAATCTTAAATCTGCCCAATCCTAAAACAGCTCAATCTCTTGATACTGACCATAAGCGAGAAATCACATGGTATTTAGAGTTTGATGGCTCTGTCAACAAGTTAGGAGCAGGGGCAGGTGTCTGGATTCACAACACATATAACAACCATGCAGAAGGACATGCCTACAGACTGAATTTCAAATGCACAAATAACATGGCAGAGTATGAGGCTCTGCTTTTAGGCCTTAAACTCCTCAAAACTCTAGGAGCTGCAAAAGTGTCTATTTTGGGAGACTCTGATTTAATCATACAACAGATGAAAGGCAATTTTGTAACCAACGACAACAGAATGAGAGCCTATAGGACCGCTGCTACTAATATACTCCAGGCATTCACTGAATTCAAGCTTGACAAGATTTCAAGAAATCACAACATTCATGCACACAGCCTAGCTACTTTTGCTAGTACATGCAAGCTTCCTTTTGACCCAAACCATCACTTTACAGCTGAAATAAAACATAGGCCCGCAGTCCCAAATAACGTTAAAGACTGGCAAGTATTCGAAAATGATGCCCAGATTAATAATTTCCTCACCCTTGAGCATGAGTTTTCAAGTATCAACATTGACATGGATGCTATGACAGATACAGAACACCAAACAAATGAAACTCAGCAAGATGTAACGGCTGCAATAGTCAAGCAAACCCTGAAACCAACTATTTTTGACAAAGAAAACATAGAACAGCTGAAACAAATACACTTGGAAGATATAGCCAAAACAGAGGCAGACATCATTGACTTAAAGGATAACTTTCTGCCTGCTGGCCTAACCCCATTAGAAGATATGTTTGATGCTAATGACGTGCCCAGAAAGCCAAAATTGCAGCCCATAAACACTGAGATAGAGGAACATAACATTGGGACAGTAGAAAAGCCAAAAATGATCAAACTGTCCAAAAACTTACCACCTGATCAAAAGCCCAAGTACATTGACTTATTCAAAGAGTTCCAAGATGTATTTGCTTGGAGCTATGAGGATCTGAAATCCTATGACACCTCGGTGATCCAACACACCATTCCTTTAAAACCAAACCAGAAACCCTTCAAGCAGAAACTTAGAAGAATTAACCCTATGCTTCTTCCCCCGATTGAGAAGGAAGTAAAGAGGATGTTTGAAGCAGGCATCATAGCACCCATCAGATTTTCCGAATGGGTGTCCAATCTTGTTCCTACGAGAAAAAAGACAGGTGAAATCAGACTTTGTGTAGACCTCAGAAATTTAAATCAAGTCTCCCTAAAAGACCATTACCCTTTGCCCAAAATGGACCACATCTTGCAAAGAGTAGTGGGATCATCTAGAATCTCTTTGCTAGATGGTTTTTCAGGTTTCAACCAAATACTTGTTCACCCAGACGACCAAGACAAAACTGCCTTTACTACACCCTGGGGAACATTCAAGTATGTAAAGATGCCATTTGGTCTTAAAAACGCTGGTGCTACCTTTCAACGAGCAATGGATATTGCTTTTGCCAAAGAAATACATGACTTCCTAGTTGTCTACCTTGATGACTTAACCCCATTTTCCAAATTTGATGAAGAACATCTCAAGCATCTCAGGCAAATTTTCATGACATGTAGGAAATACGGCATTTCCTTGAACCCCAAGAAGTCTTTGTTTGGCCTTGAAGAAGGCAAATTACTTGGCCACATCATATCAAAGGATGGGATCAGAATTGATCCTGAAAGAATACAAGCCATCCTCCAAATCCCATTTCCAAGAAACATTAAAGAACTACAAGCATTCCTTGGGAAAATCAACTTCTTGAGAAGATTTATTCCAAATCTAGCTGAGCTGATAAGACTGTTGAGAAACATGTTAAAGAAGGATGCCAAGGTAAAATGGTCTCTTGAAACCAAGCAAGCATTTGAGAGTATCAAATCAGCCTTAACACAAACCCCGGTCCTAACTAGCCCACAGTTTGATAAAGATTTTATCATATTTTCGTTTGCATCTGATCACACCATAGCCACTGTCCTTTTGCAAAAGGATGAACAGGGAGCTGAAAAACCAATTGCTTTTTTCAGCCGAGCATTAAGAGACGCCCCTTTGAAGTACCCAATAATGGAAAAGCAGGCCTACGCACTGGTTAAGGCCATCAAGGATTTCAGAGTGTACATATTATATTCACACGTGATTGCCTATGTCCCACATGCTGCTGTAAAAGACATATTAACCCAAGAGGGATTAGAAGGCAAAAGAGGCAAATGGATTGCAAACATCCTTGAATATGACATAGAGATAAAACCAACCAAGCTGATAAAGGGACAAGGTTTAGCTAAACTGATGTCCGAAACAAACTTTCAAGCCTTAGAGATTAACCAGCTGGACAATGAACCGGAGCTGGCGACTCCACAGATCAGTGAAATCTTTTTACAATCCCCATGGTACGTTGATATATGCTTTGTATTGTTAAACCTGTGTGCTCCCCCAGGATTGTCCAGAACCAAGAAAAGATTTTTGAAAATGAAGGCTTTAAAGTTTTGTGTTATAGATGGTGCATTATTTTGGAGAAATCATGAAGGTATATTGCTTAATTGTTTAACCATGAATGAAACTAACAATGTCATGAAAGAATTCCATGCAGGTGACTGTGGAGGACATCTATACTGGAAGTCCACTGCTGATAAAATTCTAAGGGCTGGTTTTTATTGGCCCTCTCTTTTTGCAGATGTAAAGAAGTTTGCCATATCATGTCACAAATGCCAAATTTTTGAGGGCAAGAGAAAGTTATTGCCCCTGCCCCTTAAACCCATCTCCACAGAAAAACCTTTTCAACAATGGGGTCTTGACTTCATTGGAGAAATCCATCCCTCTTCCTCAGGCCAGCACAAATGGATCCTAACAGCCACCGACTATTTCACTAAGTGGGTTGAAGCCATTCCCTATAGACAAGCCAATGACACCATCATTATCCAATTCCTTGAGTGCAATATCCTTTCTAGATTTGGCTGCCCTGAGAAAATCATCACTGACAATGCCGTTGCCTTTAAGTCCAAAAAGATGATCAATTTTTGCCACAGATTTCATATTACCTTGGGCCACTCCACAGCCTATTACCCTCAAGGCAATGGCTTGGCCGAGTCATCTAACAAAAGCCTCATCAACATCATAAAGAAAGTGCTGGAAGAAAACAAGAAGAACTGGCACAAAAAGCTGGTAAATGCCCTATGGGCAAACAGACTGTCAAGAAAAAGATCCATTGGGATGAGCCCTTATGAGCTAGTATATGGCATGGAGGCCAGATTTCCTTCATCCCTAGGCATTCCCACTGTCAAGCTGTTACAAGAGATTTAGGCTGAACCGAATGACATTCAAAGAAGAATCAATCAGACCATCCATCTGCAGCAAACCAGAGAACAAGTTTATGACAGAGCTCAGATTGTGCAAGAAAAGCTCAAGAAGATGTTTGATAAGAGAGCTAAGGCTGAAGATTTCAATGTTGGTGACAAAGTTCTAAGATGGGACTCAAGAAGGGAAGACAAGGGCAAACATGCCAAGTTTGATTTTCTATGGAGAGGTCCATTGGTTATTTCTGTTGTTCAGGGAAATAACACTTATTTTCTCAGATCTGTAGAGGATTGTTCTGCTGAAGAAGGCCCTGTCAATGGCCGTATGCTGAAGCATTACCATGATCCCTTTTAAGGGACACAATGCAGCTTTGTATATATCTTTGTACAGTCTTATTTGTATATATCAGCACTTTGTTTTCATTTTTTTTATAAGCAAGCCGATTGTTTAAGAAGCAGCAGTAAATCTGTGAAGATCCAGCCGATGCAAGTATTCCAGTTTTAAAAGCCCTGTCTCTGCACTAATTTCAGCACAACAGCGAAGAATAGCACAGACACATCACAATGTATCATGGTAAAGGCAAGCTGTTGCAGATTGTAATCTTCAGCCAAAAGAGTGTTGACAAGGAAGAAGAAATTGGTCAGTAACTGTTCAGGACCAGAGTCAGAGGAGATACATCAGTTTTGACCCATGATTTTCAGAGACATAATGCTCAAACAATGTTGTACATAATTATCAAGCACGCAGAAGAAAGCAGGCGATGCTGTACAGTTCACAGTAATTCAGTTGAGCAAGAGGTTGTTTATAGTTCCAAGTTTATATTTTTAAAAAGCCAGAACAAAGAAGTATTCCCAGTCTACAACAACAAATAGAAAATCAAGGCAGTCTGACCTGTTGTTCTTGGCTTTTCACAAGGAAAAGCCATCCCCAAGTGGAGCCACTGTTAGCCTCCTGTTGCAACAGGGTATCATTTTTCATGATTGACATTTTCACATGCCAAATATGTCATACTTTGCAAGCTGCAGTGTTCCATATTTCCAGAAGAGACCAAAGAAGAAAGCCATGAAGTGTACTAGTCCAAATGCCACTGCTGATTCCAATTTTTGATGAGTTGTTCCAGTTTTGAAGAGTTTTCATTTAAGGGAGGTCCAAACAGCTTAATCTTGGTCTCCCTAGGTTTCAATTTCCTGTTTTAGAATATAGAGAATGATATCTGTCCAAACAGTTTAATCTTGGCAGATCTATAGATAGGTAGAGAATCAAAGGGACCCAACTGCTTAATCTAGGCCCTGGCAAAAATAAGTGTAGATTTAGATAGGAAAAATTCAAAAGAAAAAATTGTAAATCTGGGTTTGCAAGTCTAAGTGCACCCAAACCAAAAAGAAGAAAAAATGTTAGGAGAGTAGGCTGGGTAGGTAGCTGCGTGGTTGCAGAATGATAAATTATGATCAATTTTGTGGTACAAAGTGTTATATTTTTACAGATCACAGTGCAGGCAGTGTTCATGCAAAGGAGCTCAAAGGTGGACATAACTAACTCCCCCCTTCTTCTAATTCCCCGAGTCCCTTACTAACTTCCCAAAGAGGTCAAGATCTGCTTGATTCCTCTTAGATTCATCATCATCCATATCAGTTGACCTGGTGAAGATTTGCTTCACTCAAGGATTTTTATTTCTTTTCAAGGTCTTTTCCCCAAAATAGCCTAAGGTCCCTGACCTTAGCGCTTGCTGATCACCGTCATATTAACTACTAACAGTATTATATAATTCCCTATCAATCTTCCCCCTTCCCCTACTAAAACTTTGTATATAAAATTCCCCTATGTGAATATCCCCTCCCTGGCAATATAGCCATATTTTTATAAGTCCGAGAAAAAACGGTCCATCCGGGGCTATTTTTAGCCCATCCGTGTCTTAAAAGGGATTAATCCGACACCTGGCCAGATTAATAACCTCTCCCCTAGCCCTAAACCCTCAAAAACCCCCTTTTCCTCCCCTAAACCAAAGTTTTATGCACAAATACATTGACTTGCGTGTATTAAACCCATATAACCCCCGTAACCCGCATAAACCATTGTTTAGACCCACCTGTGCGCATATTAAAAAGGGAATATTCTCTGTATATTCTCCGCCCATATCCCCCCGCCATATTATCTTGGCTGCCAGCCATCGGATCGTCCGCCCCGCAAATCGACAGTGGGCGGGCCGTCCCATCTCCAAAACGCCCAAGCTATAGCGTCCGGGAGATGGGTGGTATTACCGCCGTACCTCCCGCCACGCGTCAGCTCCTGGGTTGTGGCGGAGCCCCCTCTGACAAAACCGCTCCCCCCCAAAGGTGGTGCGCCACAAAACCACTTACCACCTCCTGCCCGGTGACGTCACCGCTTACGTCACCCCCCTGCACAGTCACCGCTTACGTCACCCCCTCTGCCCAGTCACATGTCGAGTCATCTGCCTGCGTGGCCCCTTGCCACGTGTCATGCCACGTCACCGTCCGTACATGATGACGTCATCCCGCCACATCATCATGCTGACATCATCGCTGATGTCACCCGCCATACAACGTCACGTCATGCTGACGTCATCAGCACTTTTTTGGCGCGAAGGGCAAAAATCGCACTTCGGAGCCCCAGAATCAGATTCTGAGGCAGTTTTTGATGAGCGATTTGCGCAAATCACTCATCGCTAGATTTTTTGGGCCTGAATGGGGAATCTTTAAGGAATCTTTTCATTCTGCGGCCCCCAGCAGGCCCGAAAGGCGCCGAATGACCCATTTTTCTTCGCGAAGCTTGCCGAAAGGACCAGAAAACAGTTTTGAAGAAAACAGAGGCCGAACAGCGGCCATTAAATGATGATTTAACACACAGCATGTCAGTACAGCATCTGTTTATTGCCAAAGAGTATCAGAGGAAGAAGAGAAGCCAAAGAGTATCAGCCGAAGATTTTTAGGGGCTCGAAGCACCTGAACATTGATGAGCCCCCCCAGAAAGTCAAATCAAGAGGCATAAGCCCATCCTTGCCCTCAAATCACAGTTAAAGCTTTAAATGCATACAGACAACAGAGATGCAGAAACCCATACACATTTATTTCAGAAAACACTGTAGCAAGCCACCAAGGATAACATCATTTATTCAGTTTTGATACGGCGGCCCTAAGCGCAGCCCGAGATATTTTTTGCATTTATTTCTGGATAGGATTAGGTTAAGTAGTCATTTTTCTTTATGACCTGATTAGGTCAAGATGTAATAAAGGAACTCTGTAGATAGTTTTGCCCTATATATACCGCCCTCTACATTGTTTCAAGGGTTGGTTGATTGAGAATTTTCACCAAAGACTCGCATTGTATACCTGAGTTTTTTCTATAATCAAAGATTGTTGAAAGCTTGGAGGGCAAACTGTCTGTTGTAAATGAATGTTTTTGGAGATATGAAGATGGAATTCTTGTGCTGCAGCCTGAAGCAATAAGTACATCTCACCTCTGTTTATTGTTTACCACTATCTAAATAGCAGAAAGAAAGAATAGCCTAGAATTAGTTTAAATGCTCTCTATGCTCAGTTTCTGCTATTTCTTTATGTTTTCCTCTGATTGAATTGGTTATGAATACGAATTCCTCCTGGCTCATGTTTACCCCAATTCACCTGTGTTTGCCAATTATCCAGGGATTCTTTACTGCCCCTAGGTAGCGCTCTATTACCTCCTCTGTTAAGTTGATTAAGAGATTCTTAACTGCCTCTTATCACTTAGCATTTTTCCCATCATTTTAACCTGAAATATTGTTTCACGCTCGGCTATCTTGCTCCACTTTCCCTCTCTTGTGACCGAAGAAATGCACCAACAGTTCTCCTCCTCAACTCCACGCCCAATGGTTTGAAACTTCCAGACTATGCCTTGCCTCTCTGCCTGAAAAAATCAATTTTCCCACCAAAAACAAAACAAAACCCTCTGAACTCGAGACCTAGCCTAAAATCCTTTTCAACAAAGCTAAATCTAAAAGAGAGAACCCTCTCTGATTGCAGGTTGGCTAGAACCTGCAGTCCAAAGTTGGTTTGTGGTTACCTCGGCCGTATCCTTTTCCAGAGCTTAAGGACAACCTGAGTGATAACACCCTCCACCAAATATAATAAAATATTTCATATGGAATTCTAGAACTTGGTTAATATTATTATTATTATTTCCCATTATTTGAGAATAACCTAATATTTTGTTATAAATAGAAGGGTTTTACATTCATTCTTCACTTTTTATTGTTTTCATTGTTGCACTCACTGTTGTAGCTCTGATTATTATCATTGTTGCACACCATTTTCTTTTCCATTTGAGTTCTCATTGAGCTCAAACATTTTGTTTGCTAGGTTTTACACATTATAGAGGAGAGAGACTCTACAAAAGCTGAAGACTTTGAGGATAACCAAGAACCCATTACATAGAGGGGGACTGGTTACATTATTTTCTCCCTTCACAGATGTCACCTAATAAAATATATTCTTTATATATCTGGTTTCCATTGGATTATTGGAGTTACTTGCTCTTATTTTCTTGTTCTATTTTGCTATTTAACTATTTCTGTTGCATAGATCAGAGCTTTGTCAGGTTTTGTTTCTATCATTTGCTACAGATCTACACTGTTTAACAACCATTTTTACTGTTAGGGTTGTTTTTCATCCACAGTCTAAAGTGGTTTTTTTTCGTACACCTTTGAGAAGAAAACACTCCAACAGAGGCATAGGAAGCAACCCAAAGCTAGGACATAAATGACATTTGCTCCCTCAGAAGGGGTACCATGTTGTCAAGGTACATGAGGTTGATTTTGAGATCCTGGATGATGGCGTTGGGGTCATCAATCTCGAGTTGGACCTCAGGCTTCCTGTTCTATTTCTAAGACTTAGAGAACAATGATAGGAGCTTTGAGAGAGCACAATCTTGTGAAGTGAGTAGTATTCAGAGAGATAAAATTATTATGTGCAATAATAGTCTTTTTAAAATCTTCACTTTCTTCTTCTTCTCCAAACAACGCAACCCCATATTCTTCCTAAGATGTTATTGTTTAGAACTTGACACATTCTCACCTTTTTAGTTTATTTATGAGGGGAACATCCTTATAAGAAATCACAATGTCTTTTGCTTTTCATGATGGTCTTCCAATGGATGACTTTCTTGATGGTTGCATCTCATCCATGAGAGTATTTAAAGATTCCTTATAAGAACTATGATTTGTTTGTTGCTACTAATGTAAACTACATCAGAGGTATGACCTATTTTCTTGGTGTATTCATAACTTCTTTAATTATTTCTCGAGGATGTGTTTGAATCAATGGCACATTCAAGCTTATCTTTATGTTCTAGAGAGCCAAAGATCACATTATCACAAATTTTATCAATATTGCCTTGTCTACTTTATGAATGACCACACTGATACTTCCTTAATGACATGAATTTCTCTTCTTCCTGCGTTTTGTCAACGAGGAAGGTTCTTCAAGTAGCTTATACCAATCGAATGTCTTCTCAAACATATCTTCTTCCCATTTGTATTATGTTAATTTGCAGATTCATTGTTCTTGTTTTTGTAATACGTGATCTTGATCGTATTCGTGTAGCATAGGAAGCTTAGAAGGGAGGCACATAAGCTTTATTATTGTGGAAATGCTGAAAACTCCCAAGCCGCTAAAATAATCAATGAAAATCAAGATTTGGAAAACTTTTAGAGGTCTGGATAGCCCAAAACGTAATAAGGAATTCTATCTACACACTTAAGAAATTCTCTCTACACACTTCACCTCCAGAGAATGACTAGAACCAGAAACAAAACACAATGATTGTGATTTGAGCTCTCATGATGGTTTCATTAAGACTCCATTTTTTCCAAACCTTAATTACTATGGATTTGTAACCCACTTTGATACCATTCTTTTATAAAAGAGGAAAGAGATAAATATCACTACAAGAAATAAAAAAGATAACAAAATAATATGAAAAAAAAAATTATATTAATTAAAAAAATTTACAATTAATTAAAAAAAATTATGTTAACAAATAAAATTTATTATTTATAATATTTTCAGTGCCTTTTGGATTAAATCATTCAATTTTATGAATAAATACCACTTTCCCTTCCTATTAAATAAAAATAAGAATCAAACACTAAAAAAGCCCAATATAAAAATTAAATTCCTTCGAGATCTTAAAAGTATGAATTATACTTCTGCAATGCTGATGGCCTCATCATGCAACATCCCAACATTAATCATGTCGTTTTTCCCCTTATTTTTAGACTCGTGACCAAACATAATCATGTTGTTTTAATAAGATAAACATTTTAAAGTTATTTCATTCATGAAATGAAGATTCAATTTTTTTTAAACAATTGATATATCTTTTAATATATTTATGAAGTGAATTTATTTATTTAAAATAATCATATTTAAGTATAACCAGAATTGGTATATAAATAAATTATAACAAAAATTTGTATATAAATAAATTATAAAAGGGTATTTTTTTTAAAGAGAGTAATCTGTAAATTGTTGCAGATATTTTATTACAACTGTTTGTCACAAAAATTTTATAATATTTTGAAATTTTAAATTATGTAAATTAATTTTTCTTTAGATTCTAGATTAATTAAATATTAATTTTATTTGAAATCTATAAAATAACTAAAATATAAAAAAATTAATTTTATTTGAAATTTATAAAATAACTAAAATATAAAAATAAAGTATAATCACAAGTATATATCATCCACGAAAGAATACAAAATTTATTTTAGTAAATTTAATATGGGAAAAGAATGGGGTCTTACTATGGAGTTACCTTTTGACATTGTGGTTTGCATGATTGCTTCAAAATCTCTCTCCTCTATTATGCTCACAAAATAAGACTCTCAGCTATGGAACAAGATACAACGCTAAAGAATGAAACTCCTCCTCGTCCTTGTGGCATGGAATTTAAAATATTCTAATAACTGTCTAGGGTTAGGTTTTGATTTCCTCAACCCTCAATTGTGATAAGGTTTTGGACTTTTTAGAATATTCTTGAAAGTTCACACGTGGCTAGCAAGCCCCACATGTGTGAGTAATGGGGTGTCAACGTGGCATCCACTCATACCATGGTGATCAATAAGATAGGTCAATTTGCTGGAGGCATAACTTTCACATACGAACTTAAACTGGAGTGATTTTTGCACCATTGGAAATATCAATAAGATAGGTCAATTTGTTGGAGGCATAACTTTCACATACGAACTTAAACTGGAGTGATTTTGGCACCATTGGAAATATCAATAAGATAGGTCAATTTGCTGGAGGCATAACTTTCACATACGAACTTAAACTGGAGTAATTTTTGCACCATTGGAAATGTATCAATGTGCATATCAACATTGAGAGTATAGTACACGCTTAAGAAGCTACAACCAAAAAAATATCATTTGATGCTTTAAAATAACTCCAAAAAATTTGGACCTTAAATTCCAAATTAAAAATTATTATTAAAATTGATCTTACATACCAATTACTCCAGTGTTTTCACTAAAAACACCAAAATAAATAACAAATTATATAATAATTTTATTTGAAAAAAAAAATACACCACCATCATACTACTCGATAATAACCAACATCTCATTTTAACGAAATTATATTATTCAAAATATTAAATATTGCGAATAAAACTTATTAAAATGAAATTATTCGAAGTGTTTCGTGATATCTTCATAAATGTTTGTTGTTACGGTAATGATTCCATTTTTTGTATTAAAGTAAATGAAAGTCTTACCAATTTAACAACTTCGTTATGTAAAAGTGCATTTATCTCTGAAACCCTTTTTAAAATCTAAACGTAAATATGAATGCTTACTGAAGTTGGTTGACTCTGATTGACATGACATAATTTTATGTTTATAAAATGGTCGTTCAAATTAAAAGCACCAGCCGTCTTAGCTCAGCTGGTAGAGCGCGTGGCTTTTAACCACGTGGTCGTGGGTTCGATTCCCACAGACGGCGTCAGTTGTTAATACTCTTAACCTTTATTCCAGTAGGCTATAACTTTAAGCAAGTGGACGTGTTATTTTAAAATATAATAAATATATATATATTTAAATTGATTAAGCAAGTGGACTTGTTATTTTAAAATATAATAAATATATATATATATTTAAATTGATTAAGCAAGTGGACTTGTTATTTTAAAATATAATAAATATATATATATATATATATTTAAATTGCTTATTTTAAAATATATATATATATATATATTTAAATTGATTAAGCAAGTGGACTTGTTATTTTAAAATATAATAAATATATATATATATATATATTTAAATTGATTAAGCAAGTGGACTTGTTATTTTAAAATATAATAAATATATATATATATATATATATATTTAAATTGATTACGCAAGTGGACTTTTTTTTTTCAGAGAAAAAAGCAGTATAGATTATATTAAGAGCATATAATGGTCAAGTGTACATAGTGAGAGAAGGCCTCAGCCACATGAGCGGAATCAGTAGAGCAGATCGAGCATATAATGATCAAGTATACATAGTGACAGAAGGCCTCAGCCACATGAGCGGAATCATCAGTAGAGCAGATCGAGCATATAATGATCAAGTATACATAGTGAGAGAAGGCCTCAGCCACATGAGCGGAATCAGTAGAGCAGATCATTGTGTATGGGAAAAAAAGATCCCCAAAAGTTTTGGACCTGTTGATCAGAAGGTAGCATAAGAGATCTGGAAGTAACATAATAGAGACATGCGCAGATTAACACAGAATAACTGGAAACATATGCAGAACATATCAGAAGATCACATAAGAGAGAGAGGGCCAGCTCAGTCCGGCGGCATAGACCCCGAAATAGTAGACAATATGGAGTCCAGCGGCCAAACGCAGCCCTGGAAAATCCGACCATTTCTCCACTTCCAGATGTGCCAGCAAGTTAGAATGAAGAGAGCATGCCAGTTGGAGCATTGAGAGCCCCACCATGAGAAAGCTTCCTGAACAAAAGAGAACAACTGGTGAGGAAAAACATAAATCAAGGAGAGCTCATACCAGATAGCAGAGGAGGCAGCGCATTGAAAGAACATGTGATTGTTCGTTTCCGCCTCCGCCAGACAAAGATGACATATGCCGGGACCGTTCCATCCTTTCTTTTGTAGAACTTCCCAGGTGAGGTTCTTGTTGGAGAAAAGAAGCCATGAAAAAAGGATAGATTTGAGAGGGCAGGGGGCTTTCCAGAGGTTGACAGGAAAGATAGAAGGGGAGGGAGGGATATCAGCTGAGAGGACAGTGTAGAGATATCGGACAGAGATGGGAAGGATTGAGTTTTTGGGGGACCAGATCAGATCGTCCTTCGTGCCCAATTGAAGGATCCCACGGTGAGAGAATCTGTTGGTGAATGAGAGCCAAAGAGGGCGGAGAGGGGGAGGGATGGCTAATTGGTGGTCATTTTTCCAGATAGGTTGAAGAGAGGACCAAGAGTCTATAAGTTTGTTCTAGGTGAAAAGACCCCTAGATTGGATAAAGGAGAGTAAAACCGGTGGGATCATGGATTCTAAGTTATATAGAGTAGGATCTATGCCAATGAGGACACATGAGCCAGAGAAAATTGACCATTTTAAATTCTTCAAAAAAAACGATTGGAGCTTTCTGAAACTGTGCCAAATGGGGGAGCCATTCCTGATGCCGAGAGAAGACCGTCTGTACCAGTATGCCAAGTTTCTGCCTTTTAGATACTTTTGGTTGATGAGAGTGCTCCACGGACTGTTCCCAAATATGGCCCTGTGTAGAGATTTGCAAATAAGCGCTTTTCCAAAGAACTTCATGTTGAGAAGGCCCCATCCACCGTTCCTTTTTGGTCTAGTGATTAAATCCATCTTCACCAGGTGAATTTTAGCCTGATACGATCGACCTCCCCATAAGAAGTTAGCAGCAATGGACTTCATCTTCTTCGTGACGGAAGCCGGAAGGAGGAAGAGGTGGCCCCAATAGACCGCCAGTTGGGAGAGCACCGCCTGTACCAATATGAATCTGCCAGCAAGGGACAGAAACCGCATTTCCCATCTTGAGATCTTGTTGTAGAAACGGTCAATCAACCAGAGCCAGTCCTGGCAGCGGTATCCCTTCGCTTTTAGGCGGAACCCCAAATATGAGAAACCATCCATTATCGGAGCAAGAGAAATACCAAAACGATCAGCGATCCACTGTGCTATTATAGGGTTTGTATCATTATGATATAGCACTGATTTCCCATTATTAATCTTGAGGCCTGTGGCGGATTGAAACTTCTGGAAGAGGACAAAAAGACAAACCCAAGTAGATTTGCACAGCATTGCAAAGATTAAGATATCATCGACGAAAAAGTTGTGGGAGAGAGAGACGTTCCTGCAAATCTTGACAGCTTTGCATCTTCCTTGAGCAACAGCATGATTGATCTGAGTACTAAGACAATTCATCACCAAAATAAAAAGGAGGGGGGAGAGAGGGCATCCCTGGCGGAGCCCTCTCTCAGCTTGAAAGAATGTAGATGGGATTCCATTAATGATAACCGAGAAGTGAACACTTTCGACGCACGCCATAATCCAGCAAATTGCCGGAGGCCTTAGCCCAATCTTAGCAAGGAGGATTCTGAGAAAACACCAATCGACGCAGTCAAAAGCCTTCATAAGATCGATCTTGAGAGCTGCAGCATCAATGTTCTTGGTGTAGATGGAAGAAAGGCACTCCTGAGCCATGGCGACAACATCGAGCAAGTGGACTTGTTATTTTAAAATATAATAAATATATATCAGTAACGATTTTCCGGCTCATAAAACCATGAAGCGTGCTCTTTGGATCCGGTTTCTCCCGGTGTTCAATCTGTCACGGTCCCTTCCATCCAATTGCGTGAGCCGAACACCAATCCCTTCGGTTCCTCATAATAATAACTCCTTATTTATGAT
This sequence comes from Pinus tabuliformis, assembly GCA_031772625.1. NCBI lineage: Eukaryota > Viridiplantae > Streptophyta > Pinopsida > Pinales > Pinaceae > Pinus > Pinus tabuliformis. Next base: position 1,654,597,009 of record CM062816.1, read on the forward strand.
TAATAATAATATCATAAATAATAATAACATTGACTATGATATTAGTAATAATAAAAACAACCATCTCTATAATAATATCACCGCAGAGATGGCAGATCTCTGCGGTCTCTACTTGTCTTTGCGGTGTGATAGATCTGCCGTCTCTACTTGATCTGCCGTCGGTGTGATAGATCTGCCGTCTCTACTTGTCTCTGCGGTGTGATAGATCTGTCGTCTCTGCGGTGAAACGAGATCTGCCGTCTCTGCGGTGTGATAGATCTGCCGTCTCTGCGGTGTGATAAATCTGCGGTGTGATAGATCTGCCGTCTCTGCGGTGTGATAGATCTGCGGTGTGAAATATATATCTGCGGTTGCCTTTTCCTTTACTTTCTATCTTGGGAATCTCACTGTGGTCTCAGAACCAGTGTTGTTCGATTATGAGTTTGAGGCCGAAAGGCCATTCTGGTCAGCGACGGATGAGACCATTGCTCGTGAGATTGTGAGGTTATCGCATCAGCGCCCAGGTCCCAACGGTCATTGTGTTGTAGTTTTATGGTCGAGAGACCATTCTTATCCGCGCCAAAGGGTCAAGATTATTCTTGGAGGCGTCTTTTATCAATATTCAAATTCTTGAATGATCACGAACGATGATTATATATACGGTATAGATCTGCCGTCTCTGCGGTGTGATAGATCTACCGTCTCTGCGGTATAGATCTGCGGTGTGGTCTCTGCGGTGTGATAGATCTGCGGTGTGGTCTCTGCGGTGTGATAGATCTGGTGCAGATCTGCGTAAAATATGGCTCCGAGCTTCGCAAAAATAACTGGTGGCTCATCCGCCTCTGGAGGGCAATCTCCTGCCCATATCGTAAGTGAAGCCCCAGCTCCCACTATCCAAGTGGTCCAGGACTCACTCGATGAAGCTTTGAAGTTCTCCGAAAGTGCCCTAATTTGCCGGTTCAATGGTTTTTGGCCGCGGCTGATAGCACTCCACAATTGGATCTCGGAGGTATGGAAGCCTATCATTTCTGATGAAATTAATATCTACCCCTATGCTAGAGGTTTCTTTATAGTAGATTTTGAAAATCCTGAAAGCAGACAATGTATTCTAGATTCCGGCCCTTGGTTTTGGGAAAAATCAGGCCTATTCATGAAGCCATGGAACCCATCATTCGATCCCTCTACAGCAGTGATAACCTCAGCACCAGTTTGGGTGAGATTGCTAAGCCTACCCTTGCATCTCTGGAATCTCTCCTCGCTAAAAGCCATCGGAAATGCAATTGGGAAATTTTACTGCAGGTGCCCAGAAACAGAGGAATATGGCAGAACCACCTATGCACGCATCTGTGTGGAAATGGATTTCAGCGCCGGATTCCCAGCTGAAATAAACCTAACAAGTAAAGACTATGTGTGGAACCAGAAGCTTGATTATGAAAGTGTCCTCTTCAGATGTCGATCGTGCTTTGAGACGGGGCATCTAGCCAAAAATTGCCCAAAAGCCTCTGAGAAAAATTTTGCTAGAAAAAACCACCACAGATCTACATGGTGGGAAGGAGCACAAAAAGAACACTACACTGTCATCAAAGAAGAATATTCTATAGAAAACTCTGAGTCACAAGAAATCAAGGAAGAAGGAAACAACTCTCAAAGCAAGCAAGGAGAAAGCCCGCCCCAACAAATCAACAGTTATGAGGATTTGAATACCGCAGAAAATAAATCTTCATTTAACAGCAAAGCAGATCTCCTAAACCAAACTTCTCCGACTATAGATCGCGAAGCTAAGACAACAATGTCCCAAGAACCAGAAGAGATGAAGGAGATGCAAGACAAAGAAAGTTGGAAGACCGTAGAGAAAAGAAAGAAAGCTACAACACCAATCTCGCCAAGAAAGACGAGGAGCCAGACAAGTAAAAATTAAGAAAATTGTAGGTCCGATAGACCAATTTGGTCTCAGTGGACGTTAACCATCATCATCATCATCAATAACATCAATCTCAATAATAATATTAATAACAACATTGATTATGATATTATTAATAATAAAAACATAACATTAATCTCGATAATAATAAAATAATTCTCAAAAATTTCTTTCGACCTTTTTATAATAAAGTTGTTAATCGTTCCAGTTTTTTTTTATCCTCTGGTTTATATTTATTTTTTAGAAAAAGTTTAAATTTTGCATTGCTTTTAGAAAAATCCGAGTGGAAGAGATTATTTGTGATATTGAATTCAGGATAAGGGAGTTACCTACCACTACTAAGGATATCATAAGACAAGACTGTGTGCTTGTCTTGAAAAAGGCTAAACTGCAATTTTAGCAAACTTGAGTTTCAAGCTCTCAAAGCTTTAAACAATAACAAAGACATCGTTGTTTTTAAAGGCAATAAAAGGAGAGTTGTCGTTATCTTAAATAAGGATGATAGCCAGAGAAAGATGTTAGATCACATTTGTAATAGAGGGAGCTACAAAAAGCTTAATAAGAATCCTTTAAAGAAGATTTCTAAAACAATTGCTCTAGCCATAAAATCTAGTATCACTGTTAGTTCTCTTAGCCATAAGTTGATTGAAAGTAGCCCTCTCACTCCTAGGATTTATGGGCTTCCACATATCCACAAAAAAGGGGCTCCCATCCATCCCATTGTCAACACCATTGGAGGGGCGACCTATCTTCTTGCTAAGTTTTTAGCCAATAAGCTAAAACCTCTAGTTGGTCAAACTGAATCCTTTGTCAAAGATTCATCTTTGTTTGTCAACAAATTAAAGGGTATAAGCTTGGATCCAGGGGATAATTTGGTGAGTTTTGATGTGGTCTCCTTGTACACTAACATCCCCATTAACAAGGCCATTGAAGTCATCAAGCACATTACGGATCCAAATACAACTTACTTGGTTGAAATTTGTCTTACTTCTACTTTCTTTAGTTTTGAAGGTGAATTTTTTGAACAAACTTGTGGCATTGCCATGGGTTCCCCCCTTTCCCCAGTGGTGGCCAATTTGTTCATGGAGGACTTTGAAGCTAAGGCCTTCTGCTCTGCTCTATTCCAACCTAGCCTTTGGAAAAGGTTTGTGGATGACACTTGTGTCATCTGGTCTCATGGTCAAGATAAGTTGGAGCTCTTTTTCCAGCATCTTAACAATCAATCTAGTTCCATTAAATTTACTATGGAATGTGAAATTGATGGCAGCCTACCTTTCCTTGATGTTCTTATTTCAAAAAGAGATGATGGTTCTTTCTCCCACCAAGTTTTTAGAAAGAAAACTCACACTGAACAATATCTTCATGCTAATTCACATCATTTCCCCACTCAAAAGCTAGGTGTTCTCAACACCTTAGTCACTCGGGCATTGCGAGTTTCTGATAAAAACCACCTCAACAATGAAAAAACCCATCTCCTTAATGTTTTTAATACGAATGGTTACCATAGACGTTAGTATCTTACAGCCTTCCTTAAGACTGAAAAAGGTCCCAGGATCAAGAGATATCTTAAAGATCGGTTTTCGAGGGTACATCTTCCGTTTATCGAAGGAACCATGGACAAGATTGCTAAGTTTCTGAAGGAACATAAGGTTCCTTCGACATTTAGGCTCCTAAACACATTCCGAAGCTCCCTAAGATCAGTAAAGGATCTTGTGAACCCCAAAGATGGGAAAGATGTTTATGTCATCCCTTGCTCTCGTGGAGCTCCGTATATTGGTGAAACTAGATGCTCGATTAATCAAAGGATTCATGAGCATGCAATTGATATCAAACACGGAAGGCCCCGATCCCCTGCTTTTCCAGAACATACAAAGAATACAAAGCATCATATCTACATTGAAGAAGCCAAGGTCATTGTAAGGATTGATCATTTTCATCATTGAAAGTTTAAGGAACCCTTGGAAATTGAAAGGAGGCCTATCGATTTGAATAGAGATGATGGTTGGAGTATTAGCAGGAGTTGGATATGTGCCTTGTCTTCCTAAGTTGTTTTTTTTTTAGCACCTCCCTTTTGATTAATTCATTCTTTTGATTTAACTTATATTTTATATTTGATTTTATTTATTCATTCATTTACTTTTTCTTATTATTATTTATTTATTTTATGAGTTTTATTGTTTAGAATAATTATTTTTGACCTTATTCGACCTTCGGTTTTATTAAAATAATAATACTAATAATTTTAATTTAATTGTTTACAACTAATAATATTGATTCATAAGTTGTTGGTCGACGTTTCGAACCATCTAATGTGGTTCATCCTTAGGACAAAGGTGAAAAAATCAGTCAATTAGAATGTTTAAATAGCAGAGATGCATCAAGTTCCAAAGTTAGTCGTTAAGAAATAGTTGTTAGGAATTAGTCGTTAAAAATTAGTTAAATAAATTTATATATATATTATCATTTTGTTTTGTTTTGTTTTGTTTTTTTGTTTTTTTCAATTAAAATAATATTGAATTCAAATTAGTTAAATTAAATTAATAATAATAGAATAAGAAATAAATATTTGTAAATGTATAATCATAATTAAGAATAAGTTTAATCCATTTTTATCAAATGGTTTTTAAATAAAATTAATAATATTCAACAACAAAAAATTTCCTTTGGAAAAATCATAATTTTATTAATGAAAACAAAATTACATGTTGTAAATGCTTACAAAGCATTCTGTCAAACCAGTCAAGACTAGTGATCACATAACCAATAATTAAAAAACTTTAGCATGTAGAGAAACAGGTTACCCTTTTCTCCATTTCTTCTTCTCTACTTTTCGCCATTCTCCTTGAGATGGTGTGGGTGCTACAAGTTCTAGTTGATTCTCGACATCTTTTCTTGGATTTTCCTTATCTGGGTTTGAGCTTTCTGATGCATGATGACGTTTGATACCCCCTAGCTCCTTTACCTCTAGAATCCTTTCCGCCTGCAATGTTGGTTCTTAGAGTTATGATACTTCATGATTTAATTCCTCCTTTCCTGTACTTTCATGTGGATGCTGGTCTTTTTCATTGGTAAAGGGTTCCATTTCTTCTTCTTCCTCTTCGTCATCGGGAAAATGCTGAGGAAATTGCCATCCTTTGGGTTGCTTTCTCGGTTTCTTCTTCCTTCGTGATTCTTTCTTGGCATCAGGGCATGTAGATTGAAGATGACCTGTCTGTCGACATATTCAACATCTAAATGTCATGTTCTCAAAATCAAGGAATTGTTTCCAACACTAGTTGTTATGATTGAAGAGAATGTGATTTGGAAAACCCTTGCTGAGATCCAATTCCACACAAATTATGGCGAATGTATAGATCCTTTCTTCGACTCTTTGTGTATCTATTTTGATGTATCACCCTATTGACGAGGCAAAATATACCGCCAACAATCAGGGGGTTTCCCCAGTGTGAAGTCCCAATTAGACCTCACACCATTTGAGGTAGGAGCCCCATCAGATATATGGGCTAGATTGCCACCATGAATGTTTCTGCTCTTGGTTATCATATGAGGAGGTGTTAGAGGGGACAAGAACGAAATGCCCAGACAGTGAAATAAAATCAGCCCAAGATTGACGAACTGCAAAAAGAGGTACAAACAAGTCTCAACAGCAATAAGAAGAGGTATGTCATGAGAGAGATCAGTGAGCCAAAACCCAATCAAACATGCATAAACAAGAACATGCCAAAAGTTAATTGCAAAATAGTTCACAATAGATCATTGACATGGAAAGAAATAATTAAACACAGATTTGAAAACAAAACGTACATGCAACGCCTATGAATAAGTTCATAACATATTGCATGTATGAAAAGCACACATAAAAATACAATGAAAATACTAGACAACCAATACAACCACCATGAGTAAGCATGGGAATCAATGCCAAACAAAAAGAATATCTTATTATTGCTGCTACAACTTCAAGTACATATCTTGCAATTGGTCAAAACCTAATAGTGGAACATGGGTTGCTCATACCATTGTCCAATGCAAAACCCTAACCTCACTACAACTCCACCCTACTAGCTGCCAAGAGTTGAGTGCCTCTAGCTCTCAAGCACAAATCAACTATCTAATCCTAGCCTCAACTCAAGTGCTAAATTCCCTCCCTAACGAGGCAAGAGGGCACATTTATAGGGATGAGGTGATTGTTCACCCACTGTGATCCTTGACCTCCCCACATGACTCTTGAACTTCCTCACTGCTCTCTCATGCCTATTGGTTAATGCATCCTGAATTGATCTCAATAACCGCCGAAATTATGATGATAACATTTGTACATTGATAGAAGAGAGAATGTGAGGAGAAAAGAGGAGTGTCGAGAAACCCTAGGGTTGGTTCATTGTTGCTGACATTGTTGTGACAACATGAAGACCTGCATGAATGGTTGAAATTCTTGATATTGTGCCTTGCTTGCATCCAATCATCTCCTATCGTTATGTTCCTGACATTTCCACCATATTTTAGGAGGCCGAGTGTACCCAGTTTCGTCGTCGATGAAAACACAAGTTGTGAAGCTTCTGTGAAAGATCCTAGCTCCCTTCATCTAGGTCGACATTCTTTCTTTTCCTTGTTATCTGCAAGCATAAAAAGTGCATTATCCATATACATATTGGCAGACAAATAATACTATCAGAAATATTAAACAATTGACTCAGGGTGAAACACCAATTTGGACCCCTATTTAGTCCCTTTCAGCACCACAGTGACATCAATGAATTTGATTTCTGCAAGGTGTCTCTGGGCTCCATAATGTTGACATAAATTCCTTAGAGAACTATCCATATCCTTTAGCTTGGACCAATCTCATCCAATGGTGTTTAAGGTGAAGGTTCTAAAGCTTTGTTATCTTCTATGGAGGAAGTGTAGTGCCAAGAGGCATATAACTTCATGGAATTCAAGATTTAACACTCTAATGCATGTTTCCCACTTCCTTGAATCTGTTGTTGGACAACCATGAAGATTCCTTAGTAATGCTACAAATGTTCAATCGTAATTCAAGCATGGCATCTTATAAGCGAAACCAAAAATGTAACTTCCATAATTTCGAATAAGAGACAGCTCAAATAACAACACTGATCTTCCTTACCTTGTTTCCCTGTAGCGTGACCCTAACTTCCTACAACACCTGGAAATACGAGAGTGGTCTATATTTTCCTCATGGAACCCTTTATCTTTGTACATGATATAATGGTGGTCACTTATAAATTGTTGGCATGCAGCGAAATGCCTTGTCGTTACGATATTGAGGATGTCTCCTTCTACCATCGGTAGTGCTATCCAGAAGTTAGTTTGTAACTAGTGCACCGCACATTTATCAATTTGTCAACACATTTATCATCCATATAAACAATCATGTGCACAAATGCCATTTGCTTCGTGTTCCCAAATTTTTTCCAACAAATCTCTTTTAGTAATTAATATAGTAAATTTTTTTTAATTAAAATATTGAAGTGTTTAGAAATGGATTCTAGGTACTTAAAATTATGTTTGACAGTTATAATCTCTTTTTTTTCTATAATTTATCATAAACATTTAAAATTCTAAAATTTAATCACTGTAACTTAAATTTTTAAAATTTTATCATAATCTTACCAAAATTTCCATTATTTTCTTAGCTAATGTGTAACTTCTTTAAACAACGCGCTTTTCTAATAACAAATCTTTAAACAACGCGCTTTTCTAATAACAAAAACGGTCGTATTTTATAATGAACACGAGGCCTCGGGATCAAATAGGACGGTGTGCTCTCGAGAGTCGTTTGGGCACGCGAAACCCTAACAAATACCACCATATATTTTAGGGGCTCTCAGAAGCGACCGGTTCTTGGTTCGAACCTGGCAAAGACATGTGGAGCTCATCCGCTGACTTGCCGATACTGTCTGACTCGTCTGTCCAACTCCATGTAATCCCCCGTTGAGGTGTCTAAGATATTTATTAAAGTCATCGATGTGTGTGCTGCGTGAGGCACTGTTTTCTTGACGCTGTCTGATGTTATTTTAAAATCGAAACCCTGAAGTTTTCATTTCGATGTTGATATTGTGCAGTGCTATGCATCTTCTTCCTGGACATGGAAAAGGCCGCCAAAGATCGCTTCACGGATGCTTAGTTTGCGTGTGGTAGGCCGTCCGAAGGTTGATTTCTTTGCTTCGAAATTCTTTTAACTCAGATCAAAACCTTGTGCCATGCCAGGATTTCACGGCATAGAAAACACGGCGTGTTGTCATGCTTTAGATTTTGTTTTGTTATGATTGTAAATGTCCTCGGTAGAGCTCCGTCACGAGATAAACGTCTGACTCTGTCAAGAAACTGCGAGGTTTTTATCATATTAGGTGTATATAGCACACAGATAACACCTTCCCTATTTCAGCAAAGTTTGAACTGTTTAGTGAACTCTCCCGTTGATTTCAAGAATTTGCCAAAAAGACTTTGGCCGGGCATCTGTTTGAATGCTTGTCGTAATCTTTTAAGCTCTTCCTGGGGTGTTATCGTCTTTCATGGCCGGCAATGGGAGATTTGAAGTTCAAATCTCGTCAAACCAATTTTTCTGATGCCTTTGGTGCCAAATTGCACTAAAGATTGAGAAAATCACTTACAGATTTCCGGCATAAACTGAATACACATCCCGGAGCTACTTTGCCGTTTTAAATTTCGTCTGGTCTTTGCCTTTTTCTCTATAACGTTTGGATAGTAGCGATTTGCAATCTTTTGTAATGAACGGAGACAGAAATTTACACAGTTCAACCATTTTACGGCATTCTGAATCGCTTCGCTAGCTCAAAGCATAATTAGCACTGTAGAAGGAGGATCAGAGAAGCAAGCATACAGAAGATACCAAGAACCCGTGAAACTCGAAGGTTTATTTTTTGTTCCTCCGATTTTTGCTACAGTGGGCTGTGCAGCGAGAAATAGGGGTATGGATTCAATCAGGGTTGTAGTAAGTAAGATAAAGGGATTAAATATTTTGATCTGCAAATGGTTTGGGTTTATATATATATATATAATTTGGGTTTATATATATATATATATATAATTTTTCATGACTTAAATATCACTTTGGATTTTGGTTATTTGTTATTTGGGTAAAAACTTGTAATTCCAATAGATTTTTTCATATAAAAATAATAAAAAAATATAATTAAAATGAGATTAGAATATGGAATAATAACACTATTTGAAATGTGAAGTATATTATTTTATTTTAATTGTTTTATATAAAATATATAGGCCTTAGTTGTTTTTTTTTTTTTTTTTATATTTAATCTCTCATAAAATATATTTTAAATGTTATATTAATTTTATATTAGGAATTAAACAATTATACATTTCTTCAATTGAAAATTTAAAAAAAATTGTATAATTCATTCAAATTTTTATATAAAATTAATATATAACATTTTATATTTATATATATATATATATATATACTTTCTCTTTACATATATATGAAATTGATTTTGAAATAACTTTTTTACTATAGATATTCAAATAATTTATTAAATTTTGTATTGAAATATATTTTAAGAAGTTTAAGAATTATATATCTTACATATAGTTAAAAGTGGAAATATAAGAATTTTTTTTTTCTTTTAGTTATTATTGGAAGTTAAAATAAATTTATGTTATTGTTGACGGTGCTGGATACCACCAACATACAAGGGGTCTCCCCGATATGAAGTTTTAATTAGACCTCACACCATTTGGAGTAGGAGCCCCATTTGGAGTATCAGCCCCACCATAACTTAAGGTTTGCCCTGGTTTCAATGGATAACATAAGAGATTATGCACATAACCTTTGAACGAACAAGTAAGTTGACATTGTGAAAGACCAATTGCAATGTGTAAAAGGATGCCTTCACGAGAAGGGAGACAGGAGTGAGTCTTTAGAAGGATGTAATAGTACTAACCTAAGAGAGACACTCGAGGGCAAGAAAAAATTTGTTAGTTATCTAGCAAAATAGTTCACATAGACGCAACGACCATTAAAGCAAATACAACATATATTCAACATGATAAGTATCAAACCCAATGAAGTAGCTCAACTTCTTTAGTAGATATGAATATAACATATACTACAAATATCTAAAGAGTAAAATGTGTTGGCCCTATGAGCTTCAATTATTATGTGAAAGATCTCAAGTACAGAGTTACAATGGTGAACCACTAGCTCCAGTAGTGGAACATTAAGTCACTTTTGATTCTCCAATCTATGCTTTTCTCTCCTATGTCAAGTTAGAGAAGCCAAGGCTAGCTCCCCAAAGCCTAAGCCTCCAAAATCCCTTTTCTTGAGCTATGAGGTTGCTTTTATAACAAGAGGAATAACCTTTCATATCCCCATGACTCTTGAACTACCCTTATGACTCTTAGACTTCCAATGTGACCTTTGAACTTCTACTTGACTCGTTTGTCTACATGTGACTTTTCATATTCCACATGTGACTCTTGGAATTCCACACATTGAATTTTTTCATCTTCCTTTTGATAATTACATCATTACATCCACAAATGATGTGGCAAGACACATGGACACACATGACATTGTGATGAAACTGGTGCAAGTCACAACTTGACAATGATGACATGGGGTTTTATGATGAGGTGGAAATGCCAAGTTGTCCTTCTTGTTTCTTTGTCTTCAATATTCATGAAACATCTGCTTTGTTCTTCATCTTCACCCTCCATAGTGTCTTGAATCAACATTGGGGCCCACTAAGTTATCATGCAATGGTCCAAGATTTTCTTCATGCCTTCATGATGGTTTTGCTTTGTGCTTCTTCTCTGTAAGTGATTCCTTGTTCCTTCTCCTTACTATATTCCTTGAGCATTACCTTGCTTTGTTGAGGAGGTACACCTGCCAATGAAGATCACTCATGACAAGGTAAACTTAGTCTTGAAATCATCTATCATATATTTACTTTGCTCATAGAAGAAGTTGCTTGCGAAGGCATGTGAAAGGACTTGAGAAGGAAAGGCTTAAAGAGGAGGGAACATGTAACAACCCTGGTGAAAAGTTCATATAATAAAAGGTAATAAAGGCAAAATAAGAACACAATTAAGGGACAATTATTCCAAGCTGAATGTTGGGAAAATATATCCTAGTGGGCATCATTGGATGTGTGTGTTTTGGCTAAGGAAAATTGGCAAAGGCTAAGGCAAAGGCATTAAAAGGAAAAAAGGAATTGTTGGCACATTTATTTATGAAAATAAAGGAAAATAGGAGAAAAGGAAGGTAAAAGGTCACAGGTTGCTGTGAGGAGGAAATTGAAGGAAAATGATGGAAAATGAAGAAATTAGAGGCATCATTAATAAAAAGGCTTTTGAGGATCAGTTGGTAGGTCTTGTCAGCCTAAGATTTTGTCATGTTTAAGTTTGGAGCTCTCTCATTATTCTCTTCTCTCACTCTCTTGGTCACTTAGAGTTTTCTTGGAGCACTCTAGCTTTGGATCAAGGAAGGAAAAGCAAGCAAAGGAAAGGAAGGTAAGCAAGGATCAAGGAAAGGGAAGCTCTCTTATATGTGTTATTTCCTAGTTGGTTTGGACATGCATGGACTTTCATGTTGGTGTATGGTTCTCTCGTTGTCGATGGCATGGTTTTGTCGGGTTATGAAAGTAGTTTTCAGCCTAGCCTAGCCTTTTTCTGAATGCCATGGTACGTTGCGATGTTTATTTAGATTTTTGAGCTTTAGTTACTAGATGGAATTCAGAATCTGGGGCGTAGGTGGTCTCAAGGTTCATTCCTAAAGGCCTAGGAATCCCTTGACTGGTTTTGGTAGGATACACGGTAAACCCTGAGGGAGAAATCTTGGTTTAGGGCCTAGTGATCCAGGTTTTGATTGTGGTAAAGCTTGAGAGACAAGGAGATGGAACATTCCTCAAGGATAGTGATTGATTCCGGATGGCATTCCAAGTTCTGTTCGGTTGTGATTGGAGCACCGGTCTTGGGGTGATCTCGGTTGGATGAGGGTGGAGGTGGTTTAACCCATAGATTTCCTTAATTGTTCTTGGATTGGTTGTCCTATGAGATCCCACATTCATGCTTGGAATATGGCATGGGGGTGACTAGCTGAAAGAGACATTTGGTTTAGCCATGTCTATAGTCGGGTGGTATGTGGAAGCCTCGAACCTGGTTGGATTTGCATATGATTAATAAAAGCTAATTTCTCTTACTTTTGCATTGATTTATATGTGGATTTAATGGCTTCCATATCTCTGATATTTACATGGTTTAATGTTGGTTATAAGCATGGTTGTGTGACTGGTTTATGTCATGGTTTCATGTATTTACTTGTAACTATTAAATGGATGGATGCAAGCACTAATTGATGATCTAGTAGTTCATTAGAGAAGGAGGTGATCCTTCTGATGATGTTTCATAAGTCGTTTTAATCATTTATGCTTTGTCTTGTATCCTAGACCCGTAGGTTGCTTTGATGCCAAGTGTTTGACATAATGTCAGTCCTAGTTAGGGATGCTCGGGCCCAGTCCCGAGGGTGATTTTTGATTGGTTAGCATGGTTATTATGTTTTTAATGATTTCTCAAAGTTATAACAAGTTCTGGCAGTGGCCAGGATTCTGGGCTAGAAAAGCGACTCAAATCTTGGGGTTGCTGGCACATAACTGGTAATTCTGGACCACAGTCGTTGGCAGGCAGGCCTGTGAGAGTGACTTTAGGTTGTTGGTCGCTCACTTTCCCATAGCATGAGAACGACTATGGCCTAAAAGCAGCACAATAGTAGTGGGAACCAGGGGCAGGTTGTCTGAGCGGCTGACTTGTCTCCTAAGGTGTCTGTTGATGACATTGGATGATTGTATGTGATGTTTCATCGAATCCACTTCCTTAAGGTGGCATAAGAGGTAAAATCTGATTGTAGCAGCATCTCTCCTCATGTTTACCCTGATTGGCGTGGTTACTTGGGTGGATGTGGGAGGGGCTGTTACAGATTGGTATGAGAGCTAGTTTCGATCTCTTTGGGTCATATCTGATACAACAGATTGGTATCAGACTATGGTTTCACTCTCCTTGGGTGAATATGTTGGTCATGCATTCATTTAAGTTGCATGTGTATCTCTTACACTTATATTCAGTGTGCTTGTTGCATTGCATAATGTTGATCATGGTTGTAGTAGGGTTGTCATGAGGAACTTGATGATTCATTTTATGGAATGCATCGTCATGAGTATATGTTGCTTGATTAGATCTTTGTATGTTGGGTTGAATTCTTGGTTATTTGATTACATGCATCAGTCTTGTAGGCTGATTACAACAATCGATCGCTTATGCTCGACTACATGCAGTTATGCGTGTTTGTAGTTGATTAAGCATTGCTTATGCAGGTTGACAGCTGGATGAGGCAATGTGTACAATGGAGTAATGGTTGTTGTCATGCATGTGGTCATGGTTTGTGAATATGATATTGTCATCCATTGATGACTGGACTCTACATAGAATGATGTGAATATGGTTTGGTACTCATGTGCTATATGTCTATATGGATTTGTCATGCATGTATGGTCTTGGTTATAATTATCCATGAATAGTAGGTGAAACATGCCTTGTGAAGTCATTGTATGCAATTTAGGTCATCTTGGTGCTATTGGATTGTTATGATGCTAATGTGTTGGTTGTAATCGAGTAAGAGATGTAGATCATTAAAGTGAAGTTGTAGCATTGAACCTCGAGGCAAGAGCATGTCGTCATACATGTATTGTATGTTTGGCAGGCGGGTATGTAAGTTAAGGATTGTTATATGCATTAGGGTTATATACATTAGGTTTATTTACATGGCTTTAGATGTTATGGTTCCATACATGATAGATGATACTTGATCAACATAGTCATATGCACATGTGTCAGATAGTCAAGAATGATGGTAACCTGTGGTTGTATGCATGGCTAATGTTGTTTATGTTAGATAACATGATTACTAGGTTATATGTTGTTGATGAGCATGATATATAGCTTATTTTTGTTATATGTTATTAACTTGATGACTAAGGTTATTTCATTGAGATCTTGATGTTGTAATTTGGATTGATCATATGTGTGATGGTTATGTTCATTGAATTGAAGATCTTGATGTTAAATATATTGTGTTAACCTAGTTCGACCTATGCAGATGGTTATGGTTGCGATATTCAGGTATGAGCTGACATATTTGTGATATGGTGATGTACTAATCTAGACTGACTTTGCATATGTGATTGTTATGCATGAATGATAATTTTTTATGAGCTTATGATGTGGACATGTTAGCTATTGACTATTTGGATATCATGATCTTGTTTATGTTTGAGTTAATATGTTGTGAAGTTATATTGTGCTAACTAGATTGATTGTGCAGACAAGATAGCCTCCCTTGAGACACTGTAAGGTACGATTTTTCTTATGTTTTATATTTGGTGCTTGACTATTTGATTATGTCATCTAGTTGATTTATTTAACATGGCGTGTTGCAATTTGGTAGAATGTTTGATGAAATGCAAAATATTAGTATGTGCTCAAATGATCTTGTTGTAATATGATTGTGCTAATACATATGAGTTGAGATAAATGACCTGTACTTGAGTATGATAGATGGTAGTTGTAGCATTATGTATTATGACTAATGATTATGAGTTCACTAAGGATTATGACATGATTTTTAGTCCTGGTAAAGGTTGATTTCAAATTGAAAGATATTATTGTCTTGATATGTGGAACATGTGGTTGACATGTGTGAGCAGTTGCAAGAAACATGCTTGGTATTATCGTGACAAGGTGATAGTTGATGTGTTTATATAACTAATAGTTGGGTGATGCAAGAACGCATAGTAAGCCTCGATTGCAGCAAGGAAAAAGGTAAAAGAAAGGAATTGGAAAAGAATTTATTTGGATAGGTTTGGAAACCCTAATTCCAAAAAAATGAGTGCTTTGCATACAAGGATTCTTCTTAACCTTGATTTTGTTGACATTATGTGGATATGTGCTAGATTCATGAACATGTACTTGACAAGTATATTATCTAATCTCTAGTTACAGGTGGATCTATCAAGATAATTGGAGTCCCTTGAGAGATGGCGTGGATGTGTTCAATTGCAAGGTAGTAAGCTTGGCACAAGAAGATAAGGTAACTGATGTATTGTTATGTTTATTTATGCACTAACATTATGTGTTTATGGTAGTATAATGTAGAGAGTTGCATGGCAAGAGAGATTGCCATGAATAAAGAAGAAGGCTCAGGTTGAGCTTTCCTTTGGAAGCACTCAGAACCATGGGGATTGAGAGATGGTGTCTATTGTTAGTCTTGTTCTTTTGGTCTTTTGTGATTGTTGCGCTTGATTTGTGATTTTGTGTGTGTTTGGTGCATAGCTATGCCACTTTGTTGCGGTGTTGTATTGTTGTTATGGGTTTTCATGATCTTCTTCTTGTTTGTTTCTTGGGTTGCCTTTTATGTTTTGAGTCTTGGGAATTGGTTGGGAAAGAGGAAAGTTAGTGGAGCTTGGGGAGAGTCGTATGGTACCCAATAGGTAAGGTAAGACTCAGATGAAGATCTGTGCATGAGTAAGCGTAGTGGAAGGTAAGACTATGACACTTAGTTGGACTGGTTGGTCCATAGTGGTAAATGGATGATGACAAGACAAACACATGAAAGGTAACTAGAAAAGGTAAATTAAATGGATCTGAGGTGTCAGATGCCTTGGCTATGTTGGGAATGATTGTTCTCAATGTTGTACATGTTATACATGAATAAAGGAAGTTCTCTTAACCTAGATATTATTTTAGCTAATAATTATGTCATGATCATGATTATGTTGATGTTTATATGTATGAATGTATCTATGTATGTCGTTATCTAACAGGATGATGGTTGTTTTATGCTAATGATTATATATGTATGTATGTATGTTTTCACCCTCTAAAATGGTTGTCAGGGATCGTTCTTATGGAGGAATTATTTCTTATGCAGGTGAATGACATGAAGAGATTCATGGTTCATGAGGAATCAAGTGGGAAGAGTAGTCATGAAAAACATACAAGGTTAGTATCTTGTGGATATGAATTGATATTGCATACTTGTATTATGCCTATGTTTATGATAGGTAATGTGGAAGGATCCATCAGTGAAATGAAAGCAGTGTGATTTATGACATGTTGTGACAAGCATAGATAAGACACTGGGAGCAAGGTTTCTTGGTAGAGACAGTGTGCTTTTGGATGTGAGGTATTATTGTTGTGCATATGTTGTATATGTTGTACATGTTGCATCTATGATCTTGTGCACATGCAGTGTTGTGTATACATAGCATGTGTACATGTTGTTTACGCAATGTTATGTACATGATGGTATAGATAGTGTTGTGCGAATATTGCATATGCAGTGTTGGATATAGATGGTGCTATGTACATGATGGATATGCGATGTTGTGTGCATATGGTGTTATGCATAGGTTGGATATGTGGTGATGTGTATAGATGATGCTATGTACATGTTGGATGTGCAGTGTTATGTACATATGGTGTTCTATGCATGTTGTACATATGGTGTTGTGTCCATGATTGTACAAGCGATGTCTTGAGAATGTGGTGTTGTGTACATGTTGTACATTTGGTGATGTGTACATGTTGTGCATGTGATGCTATGTAGAAGTTGTCTTGTGCACATGTCATGTATGTGATGTTGTGTACATGTGACATTGTGTACACATTGTTTAGGTGGTGCCATGTACTTTTGGAAATAATAATGAGAGGGGGGTGAGTCGGTATTTACAATTCAATAATATTTCATTTTCCAATTAGATTTATATCTACTTCAGTGAAGTGAACTTGCGTGTGCATGCCACTGTGATTAAAGAAACCAACATATACCCAGAGAACTTATGATTTAGTTAATTTATCATGTGTTGATCTTTAATCAATGCATCAAAATCTTATTATACAGTAACTATCAGCAGTAATAACAGAATAAACCATCACAAATAAGCAACACACATGAACACCAAGATTTAATGTGGAAACCCAATGTGGGACAAGAAAACACTTGTTGTTGTCGTCTATGTCTTCTTAATATAAAGAAAATCAGTTTACAATGTTGTACCGGTGCAGACTCATACCAGTACACAGGCACCCACCTACAGAAGGTTACAACCTTCTCTCATTTTCCAGCTTTTACTGGAAGGGAGCTACAACCCCTAGCTCTTGTACTAGTCGATATGTTTAATAGTACGTAGGCACTGACCTACAAAAGGCTACAACCTTCTATCTTCCTCCACAAACCACATTTCATAAATTTTCATATTGGATACTCTTGATACACAACAACACAATATGAAGGCCACATTTCATTAAATTTTCACACTGGACACATCAGAAACTTTGAAACTCAAACTGCATCAACCAATAATCAGTTAATTTAAACAGTCAGATCACTATCACCAGAACGTTGTCCTGAACCCAGAAACATGCATCATCATTCAGAACCAATTGCAACCTCAAAAATCATACATCATAATGCATATGCTACTTTACTGAACCCAACCTGCATGTATACGCTACTTCCTTTAACCAAACCTGTGTATACCTCCAAAATTACTGAATCATAAAACCTCTGAATCAAAACTGTACCAACCAGTAACAATCTGAAGATCTACTGTCAAATTATAGATATCTAAACAGTCAGCAGCAAAGATAACCCTTCTCACTTAATAAATCAATCAATCAGACACAAACTCCTTATGCATTTAGTTTTACTTTTAGATCTAAGAAGACTTCATTGACAGACAACAGTAAAACAGTAGCACTGATCAGATAGATCAGTCATTTCTGAACAACAGGCTTTTCTTTTGAATACGCTACTTGGAAGAGTCAAACTTGCGTGTATACGCGCCTTTACCAAGGCGAACCAGTGTATAGATCTGCATATATGAACTCACAAATTTGATGTTATTCCAGACTTCAGACATACCCAGATCATGACATTTAAAGAATAAAAAATGTGTAAGCAATCAGATCTATCCCAACCAATATCAAATCATACAATGATAAGTCATTTCAAGTCTCATGATCCTGATCCAACATTGTATCCAAGGTGCACAAAATATTTCAGATCATATCATAATCATAGCCCCTGAAACTTAAAATATACTTCAGATAGAAGTATTCCTGAGAAACCCTTTCACTTGCACTCTTGGCCCTTTCATCTTCTCCTCCTTATATAGTTTTTGGCCTTTCTCAATACCTCAGACCAAAACAACTCTTAGAGCCTATGGTATTGTTGAACGAGATCAAATGGTCATTACACTGCTCAATATTGTGGGCTAATACCATGGTATTGACCCTTGGTATTCTTTAAACTTGAATTTCCTTGATTTTCCAACCTATACGCGCTTTTGCTCTTGTGAAAGTGCATGCATACGTATACGCTCTTTTTGTTATGTTAACCCGTTTGTATATGCTTCTTTGTCAAAGTGAACCTGCGTATACAACTTACAACATCCTTTTCCTTCAACTTCTTGGTTTTGATCAGTAGACCTTTGTTCCAACTTCCTGTTCTTCTGTACCAATGTCTTGTTACCTCTGAATTGACTTGTTATAGTGTGAGTTTCCTTTTATCAGATCTGAACTGACTTGTGAGTAAGTTTCCATCAATGCAATCACTTGTATCATAATGCAAAAATCTCCCCCTTAGGACTTGATGGCAACCATATTAGTGTTGATTAGTGCAAGCTACATAAACTGTTAGAGATATTAAGCAACACCAAAATACTCCCCCCCTTTGACATCAAGGGCAAAGGGCGGTCCAAGATATTCTCCCTTTGAGATACACTATGTTGTCCATACTCCCCCTGAGTACATGCAGAGTATGCAGAGATATTTTTTAAAAGAAAAACATGACTCTATAACTCAATTACGTGAGTATGACCTTCCTATCACCAATGACTCATACATACATCAATCACCCAACCAAGTGGGGATATACCAATTGTTTACACTTGGCTGAAATATAACAATTATTACATCATCCTTCCCATGCATAGTGGGGAAAAAAATTACATCATATGTCCAATAGGACTCATTCGAAAATAGACTATGACAGAATGTGACATATTACACCCTAGATCTTTACATGACCTATGCAACAATGAATATCTGAAACCATAGTTGAAATCAACAACCATAATGCCAAAAATGAAGAATGTTTGTGAAGGCTAATACTCCCCTTGAACCTGTGCTACCTGTGCATTGTCAACAAACCATTCATCAAGGCATCTTCATCAGTCAGATAAAAATCAATGAACAAAGCATATCAACAGACAATAATCATCCATATCAGACTGAGCACCCATGTCAAAGTCTGAACCACTGTTTTTCTATCAAAAAAAACATATATGCTCCTTCAGCCACAAAAACTCGCATATATACACGACTATCCTTCATGAAACGCACGTATAGGAACCTTCCTCTGAAAATTGGATTTAACGACAGGATGATGCCAAAACTACTCCCAGCTTTTGTTTGATATATTCAAATGTTTCTCTAAGAAGCAGTTTGGTAAAAATATCAGCAACATGTTCTTTGGAGGGAATATACTCCAATTTAACCTTTTGTTCAAGCACTTGTTCTCATAAAAAAATGGTACTTGATGGGTATGTGCTTGGTCTTGGAGTGCATGATAGGATTTCTCGAAATTCTGATGGCACTTGTATTATCACATAAAATGGAGATGGGTGGAGAACATGTGATTTGAATGCCTTGCAATGTTTGCATCATCTAAAGTAGTTATGTGCAGCAAGATATAGCAGCCACATATTCCACTTCAGCTGTAGATAAGGCAATCAGACTTTGTTTCTTGTTGAACCAAGATACTAACCGTGATCCCATATAGAATGCACCTCCACTGGTGCTTTTTCAATCTTCAACATTTCCTGCCCAATCAACATCTGTATATGCATGAAGTTTAAGATCTGTATCTTTAGGATACCATAGACCAAAGTCTTGATTTCCTTGAAGATATTTGAATATTCTTTTTACAGCTTGAAGATGTGATTCCAACAATTCCTACTACATGCATGATATTAGGTCTGGTACTTATTAGATAGAGCAGACTTCCAATCATAGATTTGTATGCTAGTTGATTCACTGTAGGTGATTCATCGTTAGAGGTGAGACTACATCCTGTTACCATTGGAGTACATACTGGTTTAGAATTTTCCATTTCGTATTTCTTTAGAATCTACTTGAGATATTTGGTTTGTGAAAGAAAAATACCATCTTTTATTTGTTGTACTTATAGACCAAGAAAATAACTAAGTTCACCAAGTAAGGACATTTCAAATTCTTGCTGCATAACTGAAGCAAAGCATTGACTTATAGATTCTTAATTGCTTCCAAAGATGATATCGTCAACATAAACAACAATAATTAGTAGTTTATCATTCTCAATCTTGGTGTATAAGTTGTTGTCCATAGATCCTTTTGTGAACCCTTGTTGTTGAAGATATTTGTCAAGGTGATAATAACAAGCCCTTGGAGCTTGTTTCAGTCCATAAAGAGCCTTTTTGAGCTTGCATACAAACTTTGCATCATTTGCTAGAATGAATCCTTCTTGCTGTCCAATATAGACTTCTTCTAACTCTCCATTAAGAAATGCAGATTTGACATCCATTTGATACACTTTGAATTTCCGAAAACTTGAAAGATCAAGACACATTCTTATGGCTTCAAGTCTGGAAACAGGTGCAAATGTTTCTTCAAAGTCTATACCTTCTTGTTGAGCATACCCTTTACATACAAGTCTTGCTTTGTTTCTAATAACCTCTCCATTTTCATTTAATTTATTCTTGAATATTGATTTTGTTCCTGTAACATTTTTATCAAGAGGTCTAGGAACTAGTTCCCAAGTATCATTCTTTTCAATTTGGTCAAGTTCTTCATTCATTGCCTTAACCTAACATTCATCTTTACTAGCTTAATTAACATTATGTGGTTCTATGGAGGACATTAATGCTAGATAATTGGAAGTTCCTGCAAGATTTCTTCTTGTCTGTATTCCAGATCCCTTTTCTCCTAGAATTTGAGATTCTATATGATTCTTTTGAACATACCTAGATGGAGTATTTCCCTATCAGTTGTATCTTCTTCTGATGCTCCATTGGTTTCTTACTATATATCATTTTAATTTGATACAAGAAAGCATTCACAGTCTTCCTCATTGTCATCATCCTTTGTATGTTTCAAGTTTCTGCATGCTTCATCAATTAGTACATCAACGCATTAAACAATTTTCCGAAGTCTCTTGTTATAACATTTGTATCCTTTACTTTTGGATGAATAACTAAGAAGAATTCCTTCATTTGCTCTAGGTTTAAACTTACCAAGTTTTCATCAGTCTTTTTGATGAAACATTTGCTTCCAAAAAATCTAAAGTGTTTTATAGTAGGAGACTTACCATACCAAATTTCATATGGAGTTTGATCACTATTTAACCAAACATTATCTTTGTTGAGAATAGTCGCAGCAGTAAATGCAGCTTCACCCTAGAAGGTGGTAGGAGTTCCAGATTCATCAAGCATAGATCGAGCCATTTGTTGAACTATTCTGTTCATTCTTTCCACTATGCCATTTTGTTGAGGAGTTCTAGCAATAGATAACTATCTTTTTATTCCATGTTGTTCACAAAAATCAAAATATTCCTCTGATATGAATTCTCCCCCTCAATCAGATCTTAGACATTTGATTTTTCGCTCTGATTCATTTTCAACTAAAGCTTTGAAGGCTTTAAACTTTTCAAATGCTTTATCTTTATGCTTTAGCAGACCTATCTAACACATTCTAGAGAAATCGTAAATGAATAAAATAAAGTACTCTTCTCCACGAGGTGACTTTTTCCTTGTTGGTCCACACAAATCATTATGGATGAGTTCAAGAGGCTTACTCGTTCATCCTTGTTTTTCACTGAAATGAACTCTAGTTTGTTTACTGACTTAACATGGGTTGCATATGGTATTTTCTGGGATGCCGATATCTGGAAGATCGCGAAACACCTTGAGCCTCCATGCTTTTCTTATTTGAGAAAATCTTAGATGCCTCGATTTTCTGTGCCATAACCACTTTTCATCTATTTTTCTTAGATAACATTGCTTCTGTCCTCCTTTCAATATGTATATATTGTTTGGAGTTCTTGTACCTTTGATTACAATCTTTCCTATATCAATATCACAAACCACACATTCGTTTGATCGAAGCACAACTTCATTTCCTTGATAACACATTTGACTGACACTCA
This sequence comes from Pinus tabuliformis, assembly GCA_031772625.1. Classification (NCBI taxonomy): domain Eukaryota; kingdom Viridiplantae; phylum Streptophyta; class Pinopsida; order Pinales; family Pinaceae; genus Pinus; species Pinus tabuliformis. The sequence goes on from CM062816.1 coordinate 1,654,619,208, forward strand.
ACAAGTTATGTTTTAAACCATCAACATACATGACATTTCCATCTTTAACCTTTTCTTTCAAATAAACATAACCTTTACCTTTAATGATAGCTGGTGTGTCATTTCCAAAGGAGACATTCTTTTCCTTTTCTAAAGAATTATATGAATGAAGTTTCTCTTTATCCCCTGTCATGTGTTTAGGGCATCCACTATCAATGTGCTACTGATTTTCTTGTCCTTCTGAAAACAAAGATATGCCATATCTTTCTGATTGAAATTTCTTCTTTCTCCATACCCTGGAATTTGATGTTGTTTTCTCCTTTTGGAGTGTTCGCTGAAATTTTCTCCTGCTTTCAAATTCTTCATGACCAAAGTTAGTAGAAAAAGAAAATTCAATTTCATCTTCAAGAGGATAAAAGTTATTATAACAATTTTTCTTAATTCCTCTTATGCTCCTTGATTTTGTGATTCTCTAGTCATGATAGTTTTATAAGCAACAAATTGAGCAACCCTATGCCCAAAGTTATGGCATGAAAAACATTGTCCATTAAAGAATTTTATGTGATCATAGAACCTTTTGGTATTGTTTACCTTTTAGTTGATGCTTCTATTAATGTTCATCCTTAGAGTAAATTGAGCATGATTTACCTGATGAGTACTTTTAGGCATTTGCTGACAGTTGACATATTGTTCACTGGTCTTTGCTGCATCAAGATAGCTTCTGGTGGAGGTTGATGGATTTTGCAATTGGGATAATTCTTCAGTATATCCAAGACCTTTCTTTATAAGAGGAGAACTTTGAACCTTGACGATTTCATTTAAAGTTTCTAATCCTTTAGCAAATCTATGATTAAGATATTTTGTCTTCTCAAGTTCTTTTCTTAGACCCACAACTTCACATTCTAGTTTTTCATTGTGCTTTTCTATTTCAGTGAGTTGATGTGTCAACGTGTATGATCATATTATTTTCTTCCAAACAAATTTTGAGTTTAGTGATTTCTTCAAGAAAGTCTTCCTCTTATAAGGCATCCAAAAAATCATCATTGTCATAAGCCATGAGTAGTTTATAATCTTGTTCAGTTTCATCTTCATCACTATTAGATAATCCATCACTATCTTCATGAGTATAGTAACCTCTTCTATTAACAACCTATTTTCTATAGCCTTTTGCAGATTCCTTTCCTTTTTCATGATTATCTTTATGAGGACATTTTGCAGCATAATTGCCAACTCTACCTTTGAATCTTTCGGAGCCCTGTTGAATCTTCTTAACAAATTTTACCTCATCTTCTTCTTCTGAAATATATCCTAATTCATTGTGCTCCTACTTTTATTTTCCTTTAGCTGATGCTTTGAAAGTGGCTTCTCTCATATCTAATGGAACTCCTTTCCTCATTTCAAAGGTAGTTAGAATTCCATGAAGTTGAACCACAGTAATAGATTGAAGATCCTACTTTTCTTCTATGGTAGATGCTTTTGACTCAAATTTAGAAGACAAGGATCTCAAAATTTTCTCTACTAAAGTAGACTCCTTTATTTCTTCACCTAGATTCTTAATACAATTAACAATCTCATCTACACGCAAAATGTAACTAGCAATACTTTCATCACTATGCATCTTAAGAGTTTCATATTGAATTCTTAGATTTTGGTGCTTAGCACATTTTACCTAGGAGTCTCCTTCGTAGCTCTGAATGATTTTGTCCCATATCTCTTTGGCTATCTTGAATTGCATGACTTTGATGAATTCTGATTCTGACAAACTTCCCAATAAAGTATTGACTGTTTTGGCATTAGTTTCATATAACTTCTTACCTGATGTATCTATAGGTATTGCTACTGGAAATTAGTGTCCTCCTTCCACAATTTCCCAAACATCGGCTCCAAGCGATTGAAGATAGGCTCTGGTTCTTATTTTCCAATATACCAAGTTGTTCCCATTGAAGATTGGTGGTCTGATAGATCCCATGCCTTCATGATTGTTCATCTTGAAAGATCTCCCTTCAAGTGATCAAGCTTCTTCTGAAGGACCTGCTCTGATACCAATTGTTGGAAATAATACTAAGAGGGGGGGTGGGGGGGGGTGTGAATCAGTATTTACAATTCAATAATATTTCATTTTCCAATCATATTTATATACGCTACTTCAGTGAAGTGAACTTGTGTGTGAACGCTACTGTGATTAAATAAACCAATGTATACCCAGAGAACTTATGATTTAGTTAATTTATCATGTGCTGATCTTTAATCAGTGCATCAGAATCATATTATATAGTAACTATGTGTATTAATAACAGAATAAACCATCACACATAAACAATAGACATGAACACCAAGATTTAAGGTGGAAACCCAATGCGGGAGAAAAACCACCTGCTGCTGTCATCTCTATCTTCTTAATATAAAAAAAATCAGTTTACAATCTTGTACTGTTGCAGACTCATACCAGTGTGCAAGGACCCACTTGCAGAGGGCTACAACCTTCTCTCATTTTCCAGCTTCTATTGGAAGGGAGCTACAACCACCTAGCTCTTGTACTAGCCGATATGTTTACTAGTACGTAGGCGCCGACCTACAGAAGGCTATGACATTCTCTCTTCCTCCAAGGACCATGTTTCATAAATTTTTAGACTGGATACTCCTGGTACACAACAACACAATATGAAGGCCACGTTGTTGGAATTATGATACAGGTGTTGTCCTTGATGGAAACTCACTCACAGGTCAATTTAGTTTTGGTAAAAGGAAACTCACAGTACAAAAGGTATATTCAGAGGTTACAAGGCAATGGTACAGAAGAACAGGAAGATGGAACTAAGGTCTACTGATCAGAATAAAGAAGGTAAAGGAAAAATTTGACACATGCTAGTCCACTTAGCCAAAATAGCGTATACACGTTGTTCCACATAACAAAAAGAGCGTATATGTATACACGCACTCCCACAGAAAGAAAAGCGCATACATGATTGGAAAACCTAGGTTTTGGTCTGAGGTATTTGGTCCATGGTATTGACCCTAGGTATTTGGTCCGTGGTATTGACCCTAGGTATTTGGTCCAAGGTATTGGTCCTAAATGGTTGTGGTCCAAGGTATTGACAAAGGGCCTAAAGCTATATAAGGAGGAGAAGATCACAAGGCCGAGTGTGCAAGTGTATGGGTTTCTAAGGAATACATCTATCTGAAGTATATTTTATGTTGTAGGGGCTATGTTTGTGATTTGATCTAAAATACTTTGCACCTTGAATTCAATGTTGGATCAGGATCATGATAGCTGAAGTGACTTATTATTGGATGATTTTATATTGGTTGGGCTAGATATGACTGTGTGTACCTGTTTTATTCTTTAAATTTCGTGATCTGGGTTTGTCTGAAGTTTAGAAGTGCAGAAAATTTATGATTTGATATTTGCAGATATGGACGCTGGTTCGTCTCTTTAAAAGCACATGTACATGTAGATTATACTCTTCAAAATAGCATGTACAAAATAAAATCTTCTTTTTCATATCTGACTGATCTATCTGATCAAATTCTGTTTTTTTACTACTGTCTATCAATGAAGTCTTCTTAGATCTGAATGTAAAATTGAATGCATAAAGAGGCTGGTATTTGATTGATTGATTGTATAAGTGAGAAGAAGTGATCTTTGTCGTTGCCTGTGTAAAGCTTTGTAAGTTGACAGTAGATATTCAGTATATTGCTGGTTGGTACAGACTTGATTCAAAAGTTTATGTTTGCAGTAGTTTTGAAGGTATACGCAGGTTAACGAAAGTAGTGTATACACGCAGTTTGGGTTCAGCCAAGTTGCATATACACTCTGATGCATGGTTTTTGAGGTTACAGCTAGTTCTAAATGATGATGGAGGTTTCTAGGTTCAGCACAGTGTTCTGGTGTTAGTGATCTGATTGTTCAGATTAACTAAATGCTGGTTGATGTAGTTTAAGTTCAAAAGTTTTTTTTATGGGTCGAGTATGAAAATTGGATGAAACGTGGCCTTCAGATTGTGGTGTTGTGATCCAGGAGTATTCAGTCTGAAAATTCATGAAATGTGGTCCCTGGAGCAAGAAAGAAGGTCGTAGCCTTCTGTAGGTCGGCGCCTACGTACTAGTAAACAAATTGGCTTGTACAAGAGCTGGGGGTTTTCAGCTCCCTTCAAGTAGGAGCTGGAAAATGAGAGAATGTTGTAGCCTTCTGCAGGTGGGTTCCTACATATTGGTATGAGTCTGCACCAGTACAAGATTGTAAACACATTTTCTTATTATTAAAAGAAGATAGAGACGGTAGTAGCAAGAAGTTTTCACCCACATTGGGTTTCCACCTTAAATCTTGGTGTTCATGTGTCTTGCTTATGTGTGATGCTTTATTTTGCTTTTATTGCACTGTCTAATAAGTTACTGATGTACTGGTTTAATATCAACACATGATAAATTGTCTAAATCACAAGTTCTCTGGATATACGTTGGTTTCTTTAATCACGGTTGTGTGTACATGCTAGTTCACTTCACTGGAGTAGCATATATAAGTCTATTTGGGAAATAAAATTATTGATCTAATAATACTGATTCACCCCCCTCTCAGTATTATTTCCAACAATTGGTATCAGAGCAGGTCCTTCAGAAGAAGCTTGATCGCTTGACAGAAGATCCATCAAGATGAATACTCACGAAAGCATGGGATCCATCAGATCGCCAATCTTCGATGGGAACAACTTTGTTTATTGGAAAATAAGAACCAAAACCTATCTACAATCTCTTGGAACAGATGTTTGGGAAATTGTGGAAAGAGGATATAAATTTCCAACAACAATTCCTACAGATGCGGCAGGTAAACAGCAATATGAAACCAATGCCAACGCTGTCAATACTTTATTAGAGAGTTTGTCACAATCAGAGTTTGTCAAATTCATGCAACTCAAATCAGCCAAAGAGATATGGGACAAAATCATTCAGAGCTATGAAGGAGACTCTCAGGTAAAACATGCTAAGCTTCAAACTCTCAGAATTCAGTATGAAACTCTTAATATGCATAGTGATGAGAGTATAGCTAGTTACTTCTTACGCATAGATGAGGTTGTTAATTGTATGAAGAATCTGGGTGAAGAAATAAAGGAAATTACCTTAGTTGAGAAAATTTTGAGATCCTTGTCTACTAAATCTGAATCAAAAGTGTCTACCATAGAAGAAAAACAAGATCTGCAAAATATCACTATGACATAGCTTCATGGAATCCTAACTGCTTTTGAGATGAGAAAATGAGGTCCATCAAATATGAGAGAAGCCGCATTTAAAGCTTTGACAAAAGGAAGAACACAATGAATAAGGACACATTTCATAAGAAAACGATGAAGTAAATTTTGTCAAGAAGCTTCAATGGGGTTCTGGAAGGTTCAGAGGTAAGCTACCTTTAAAATTCTTTGCTTGTGGTAGAGTCAGTCATTATGCTGCCAGATTTCCTCATAAAGATAAATATGAAAAAGGAAAGGAATATGCAAAAGATGTTGAAAATAGCAACAAGAAATACTAAAAATATAAGTGCTAAAAATAGCACTACTATAAATAGCATTTCAGGATACCTTCCTATTTTAGTCAGTCCCTAAACTAAAATAGAGAAGTAAAATTCGAATTTGATCTTAGAAGCTGTTTGTAAAATAATTAATTAATTCATCTTGAGTTAATTAGTTGTAGGAAATCAAACATGAAGTCTATGTGAGGACATGCAACAGTTTCTTCATTGATTGAGGAATTTATCCCTTAGTTAAGGAGATGGAGATGAGTTGTACTTTGAGTTGTAATTAGTTAGCTTAGTTATCTGAGTTAAGTCCAGTTAGATTAGTTCAAATAGATTGTTGAACTAATTGTGAGATCAGTTAGTTAATGCATGCATGCATGTAACTACTGCACTTCATATAACTGAGTATTCTCTCATAGAAAACTCATGCATGTTAGTTCAGTCAGAGTCCCAGTTGAGATCAGGTGATGGGATAGTGTACTATCAGTTGCAGGAATATTCCTTGGAGGATATCTCTTGCATGCACAAGGAATTCATTCCTTAGAGATTGTGCAGTTACTTCTTCAGTTTAGTGAGTGTGTGATGAGGCCAATTCGCAAAGGTGGCATCACTGGACCCCAAGGAAAACTGCGCAAGGAAATAGGAGGCTTGGAGGGTTGAGGATAGTCATATGTTGTGTCTATTTAGTTTGTGATTTGTGTTGTTCAATTGCTGAGAGAGCAGGATAGCTTGTGAGCTAATTATGTTTGTAATCTGAACATATTTCCACTTGTATGATATTACAGAGATCGGGGCTTTAGGCTGAGGCTTTCCCCAGAGTATTTTTGTGTGTTCATGTGTGATTGCTTTCTCATTCTCAGTTATATGTGTTCTTATTGATCTTCCTCATATTCGATTAAGATTCCGCAAAGTTTGTTTTCGAAGTAGATCTTGTATTTTGCTTTAGTATATTTCCTAATCTGTTGATCTACAATGGGAAATTCTACATGGTATCGGAGCAAAGGTGATCAAAGGAGAGAACTGTATACAAGAAGGGAGAAGTTTGAAGTTTGAGGTTCCTTAATATAGAAATTGAGTTCTTAACACATCTCATTTTCACCAATGGCGTTCAACGGTTTAAGACTCGAATATGCTCTTGATGGCAGTTTGAATTATATAGCCTCGAAGGATCACATGGAAGAAGTATTAGAGCATAACGGTCTAAAGGACTTCATTGATCAAGAAGTCCCCAAGCACGCAGCAGCTAATGCTACTGAATTGGCAGAATGGAAGAAATGTGTGGCTGGAGAAAGGAGAATCCTTCTGGGGGGAGTTCAAGACCACATAGTCTTGAGTCTCCATGGGAAGGAGACACCATTTTCGATGTGGATAACATTGAAAGATCTATATCAGAACAACAACGATCAGAGGAAGCTGGCGTTGAAGGACAAGCTTTGGAAAATCAAGTGTGAAAAGGGTGACACGATCTCTACGTATCTGAACAAGCTCACCACCTACAGGGATGAGCTTGGAAGCATAGGGATCACGACAGCCGGTGATGACATGGTGAGTCTTGCGCTCCTCAGTCTTCCTAAGAGCTGATATAGCTACTAAGACTCGGTTAATGGAAGAGAAAAACTGCCAAATTGGGAATGACTTTCGTCGGATTTGATGCAGGAGGAGATAAGAAGAAGCATTAGAGATGGATCCTCATCGAATGAAGATGATGAGGAAAATCTAGCGTTACCGAGTAAGGCGAGGAAGGGGAAAGGGAAGGCGTCCCATTCCAAATCTAGTTCTTCCAATGGTGGGAAGAAGTTTGACAAATCGAAAGTGCGATGCTTTCATTGTCATGAAGTGGATCATTATGCTACAATTGTCCACAGAAGAAATCCAAGAAGGGTTCCTCGAAGGGATCTAATGGTGAGGCACTGGCCTCACAGTTTGAGCTAGATTTCTTTCTTATCGCATGCATGGTTTCATCCATGATGGGATGTGTTTGGTACCTGGACAGTGGAGCTTCCTCCCACATTTCAGGTGACAATAATCTTTTCAGTACCTTAGAGGAGAAGGATCTCTAGATGCGGATCGAGATGGGTGATGATGGAAAGTACCGTGTTTCAGGTGAAGGTACGGTTGTGTTTCAGAGGGAGCATGGAGATCCCCTCACCTTGAATGATGTAAAGTATGTACCAGGTCTGAAGAAGAATCTTGTGTCTGTTGCTATGCTAGAAGATAAAGGCTATGATGTAGTCTTTAGTAAAGAAAAGGTATTCCTGAGGCATATCAGCACTAGACAGACCAAGCGAATAGGGATTCGAGTTAAGAATCTCTACAAGATGGAGGTAGATGAATGTGCTGCTTTGAGTTCCAAAGCTGAGATGGTCCAGAGCCAAGATGTTGGCGAGCTATGGCATAGAAGATTGGGGCACTTGCACCATGGAGCCCTAAAGATCATGCAGCAAATTTCTACTATAATACCCAAGGGAAAACTCGAGCAGACGATTACATGCAAAGGTTGTACCTTGGGTAAATATGTGAAATCTTCCTTTCCAGATCGAGACAGTAGAGCTGGAGCAATCCTGGAGCGAGTTCACTCAAATGTTTGTGGACCATTCTCTACAGCTTCCACTGCTAAACAAAGGTACTATGTTATTTTTATTGATGATTTTTCTCTTAGATGTTGGATCTACTTTATGCAAAATAAGGATTAAACCTTCTTGAGGTTTTGTGAGTTTAAAGCCTTGGCAGAGAAAGAATCGGGAAAGAAAATAAAAGCCTTGCATAGTGACAGTCATGGAGAGTATGTCTCCCAACAATTTAAGGACTTCTACACTACAGAAGGAATTAACGAGAGTTGATGACACCCCATAACCCACAACAAAATGGGGTGGCTAAAAGGAAGAGCAGATCGATTATGGGAGCAGCTCAAGTGGTGTTGCATGACCAAAGCCTACCACTACATTTGTGGGTTGAGGCATGCAATACAGCAGTACACTTGCAAAACAGAAGCCCGCACCGTATACTGGGAATGAAGACACCTATGGAGGCCTTTTCTGGGAAGTGACTAGATGTGAGTCACTTCTAAATCTTTGGATCATCAGTTTACTTTCATGTGACCAAAGATGCCCTGAAGAATCTATATCCCACAACTGAGTTGGGAATACTTGTGAGTTACACAAATACAACCCATAACTATAAAGTGTTCCTGCCTACCAGACAGAGGACAGTGGTACACAGGGATATAGAGTTCGAAGAGCAATAATCCATGCAAGTATCACTTGAGAGGGAGCTCAAGTTGCATGCAGATGAGGAACTTTCAATTCCTAAGGAGGAGGAGCCTCAAATTGGTGTGGAGCAGCCGCATACAAAGGATCTCGGAGTGGAGACATCCACTCATGCTGAGACTTCCAGAGATGGGCAAAAACGCTCAAGGGAAGCTGACAGGTTGATGCTGGGTGCACGAGAGAATGTGGGATAGCCATCTTCTCAGCGCAGATAGAGGAGGTTGCTCGAACGGTACACTAGTTACATGGACCTGGTTGGGGAGTGTGTAGATTCTAAGCCTTCCTCATTCGAGGAGGCAGTGCAGCAACTAGTTTGGGTTGATGCAATGGTGGAGGAGTACGACTCCATCGTGTGGAACTGTGTTTGGTATGTTGTCCCAAGACCTCAAGAAAATTCAGTGGTGAGTTCCAGATGGATTTACAAGGTAAAGTAGGCAGCTAATGGTAGTGTTGAGAAACATAAGGCAAGGTTTGTTGCCTGTGGTTTCTCACAGGTCAAGGGGATCGACTACGATTAGACCTTTGCTCCTGTAGCAAGGTACTCATCTATCAAATCGATGTTGGCACTATCATCTCAGGTGGGTTGGAAGATCCATCAAATGGACATGAAGACAACATTCCTCAATGGGAAGATTGAGGAGGAGGTGTACATTAAGTAGCCAGAAGGTTTCGAGACCTTCGATTGTGAATCACATGTGTGCCAACTCAAGAGGGCTTTGTATGGGCTGAAGCAAGCACCTCGTGCTTGGTACACCAGGATCAACAGCTATTTCACCAGGTTGGGCTTCACCAAGAGTGAAGAAGATGAGAACCTTTACCACATCATGGTAGAAGGTAAGCCATTGATCATTGTTCTTTATGTCGATGATCTGATTTTGACAGGTGATGATCAGCTGATCCAGTATTGCAAGGAGGACCTTGCAAGAGAGTTCGAAATGAAATACATGGGTCTTATGCACTACTTTCTATGGATGGAGGTGCGGCAGAGAGATGGAGAAGTTTTTGTGTCTCAAGGCAAGTATGCCAATGAGATCCTCATGCGGTTCCATATGGAGAAGTGCAAACCCATGCAGACTCCTCTAGTTGGGAACTAGAGGAAGGAGGATGCCACTTCAGGTGAGGTAGTAGCTGCTAATTTTTATCAGCAGCTAGTGAGTTCACTTATGTATCTGGTGAACACACGACCGGACTCACGCTTCGCAGTGAACTAGCTGAGTCAAGCTATGGTTCAACCTACCAAGCTGTTTTGAAAGGTAGTGAAGCATGTGCTGAGATACCTCATAGGCACATCTCAATTTGGATTGTGGTACAAACAGAAAAAGGGAGTGATGCTTTAGGGCTTCATAATGTGGATTGGGCAGGGAGTCCATCAGATCGGAAGAGCACTTTTGGAGGAATCTTCAACCTTGGTTCAGCTATAGTTTCCTGGTACAACAGGAAACAAAGGTCAATTGCACTTAGCTCAACAGAGGCTAAATACATGGCTACTAGTCAAGCTACATGTGAGACCATTTGGATGCAGAAGATTCTAGTGGGATTGTTTGGTCAGAGGATGGATCCTATAGTGATCTACTACGATAATCAGAGTTGCATCAAACTCTCTGAGAATCCAGTTTTTCATGATAGGTCCAAGCACATAGATATCCAGCATCACCATCTTCAATATTGTGTGGTCAAGAGGATCATGTTGTTCCTTTATGTTTCGACCGAGGAACAAGATGCAAATATTTTGATGAAGGCATTGTCAAAATGCAAGTTTGAGTTCCACAGAGATAGGATTGGGATTACTGATAATCCCTTTCTTGTTGAGAGGGAGTGTTGAAAATAGCAACAAGAAATGCTAAAAATAGAAGTGCTAAAAATAGCATTGCTATAAATAGCATTTCGGGATACCTTCCTATTTTAGTTAGTCCCTAAACTAAAATAGAGAAGTAAAATTTGAATTTGATCTTAGCATCTGTTTGTAAATTAATTAATTAATTCATCTTTAGTTAATTAGTTGTAGGAAATCAAACATGAAGTCTATGTGAGGACATGCAACAGTTTCTCCATTGATTAAGGAATTTATCCCTTAGTTAAGGAGATGAGGATGAGTTGTACTTTGAGTTGTAATTAGTTAGCTCAGTTATCTGAGTTAAGTCCAGTTAGATTAATTCAAATAGTTTGTTGAACTAATTGTGAGTTCAGTTAATTAATGCATGCATGCATGTAATTGCTACACTTCAGATAATTGAATATTCTCTCATAAATAACTCATGCATGTCAGTTCAGTCAAAGACCCAGTGGAGATTAGGTGATGGGATAGTGTACTATCAGTTGCAGGAATATTCCTTGGAGGATATCTCTTGCATGCAGAAGGAATTCATTCCTTAGAGATTGCGCAGTTACTTCTTCAGTTTAGTGGGTGTGTGATGAGGCCAATTCACATAGGTGGCATCACTGGACCCCAAGGAAAACTGCGCAAGGAAATAGGAGGCTTGGAGGGCTGATTATAGTCATATGTTCTGTCTATTCAGTCTGTGAGTTGTATTGTTCAATTGCAAAGAGAGCAGGATAGCTTGTGAGCTGATTCTTTCCATTTGTATGATATTACAGAGATTGGGGTTTTAGGCTAAGGCTTTCCCTAGAGTATTCTTCTGTGTTCATGTGTGATTGCTTTTTCATTCTCAGTTATATGTGTTCTTATTGATCTTTCTCATATTCGATTAAGCTTCCGCAAAGTTTGTTGTAGAAGTAGATCTTGTATTTTGATTTATTATATTGCATAATCTGTTGATCTATAGTGGGAAATTCTACATGGTATCGGAGCAAAGGTGATCAAAGGAGAGAACTGTATACAAGAAGGGAGAATTTCAAAGTTTGGGGTTCCAGAATATAGAATTCGAGTTCTTATCACATCTCATTTTCACCAATGGTGTTCAACGGTTTAAGACTCGAATATGCTCTTGATGGCAGTTTGAATTATATAGCCTCGAAGGATCACATGGAAGAAATATTAGAGGATAACGGTCTAAAGCACTTCATTGATCAAGAAGTCCCCAAGCCTGCAGTGGCTAATGCTACTAAATTGGTGGAATGGAAGAAATGTGTGGCTAGAGCAAGGAGAATCCTTCTGGAGGGAGCTCGAGACCACATAGTCTCGAGTCTCCATCGGAAGGAGACACTGTTTTCGATGTGGAAAACATTGAAAGATCTATATCAGAACAACAACGATCAGAGGAAGCTGGTGCTGAAAGACAAGCTTCGAAAAATCAAGTGTGAAAAGGGCGCCACGATCTCTACGTATCTGAACAAGCTCACCACCTGCAGAGATGAACTTGGAAGCATAGGGATCACGACAGTCGATGATGACATGGTGAGTCTTGCGCTCCTTGGTCTTCCTAAGAGTTGGCATAGCTACCAAGACTTGGTTAATGGAAGAGAAAAACTATCAGATTCGGAACGACTTTGGTCGTATCTAATCAAGGAGGAGATAAGAAGAAGCACTAGAGATGGATCCTCATCGAACCAAGATGATGAGGGAAATCGAGCTTTAGCTTGTTAGGCGAGGAAGGGGAAAGGGAAGGCGTCCCATTCCAAATCCAGTTCTTCCAATGGTGGGAAGAAGTTTTACAAATTGAAAGTGCAATGCTTTCATTGTCATGAAGTGGGCCATTATGCTATGAATTGTCCACAGAAGAAATCCAAGAAGGTTTCCTCGAAGGGATCTAATGGTGAGGCACTAGACTCATAGTTTGAGCTGGATTTCTCTCTTATCGCGGGTATGGTTTCATCTATGGTGGGATGTGTTTGGTACCTGGACATTGGAGTTTCCTTCCACATGTTAGGTGACAAAAATCTTTTCAGTACCTTGGAGGAGAAGGATCTCCAGATGCGGATCGAGATGGGCGATGATGGAAAGTACCGTGTTTCAGGTGAAGGTACGGTTGTGTTTCAGAGGGAGCATGCAGCTCCCCTCACCCTGACTGATGTAAAGTATGTACCAGGTCTAAAGAATAATCTTGTGTCTGAGCTATGATAAAAGATAAAGGCTATGATGTAGTCTTTAGTAAAGGAAAGTTTTTCCTGAGGAATATCGGCACTAGATAGACCAAGCGAATAGGGATTCAAGTTAAGAATCTCTACAAGTTGGAGGTAGAAAACTGTGCTGCTTTGAGTTCCAAAGTTGAGATGGTGTAGAGCCAAGATTTTGACGAGATATGGAATAGAAGATTGGGCCACTTGCACCATGAAGCCCTGAAGATCATGCAATAGATTTCTACCGGATTACCGAAGGGAAAACTAGAGCATATGAATACATTCAAAGGTTGTACCTTGCATAAATATGCGAAATCTTCCTTTCTGGATCGAGACAGCAGAGCTGGACCAATCCTGGAGTGATTTCACTCAAATGTTTGTGGACCATTCTCTACAGCCTCCACCGCTAAACAAAGATACTATGTTATTTTTATTGATGATTTTTCTTGTAGATGTTGGATCTACTTTATGAAAAATAAGGATCAGACCTTCTTGAGGTTTTGTGAGTTTAATGCCTTGGCAGAGAAAGAATCTAGAAATAAAATAAAAGCCTTGCATAGTGACAGTCATGGAGAGTATGTCTCCCATCAGTTTAAGGACTTCTACGCTGCAGAAGGAATTAAACGGGAGTTGACGAAACTCCATAACCCATAGCAGAATGGGGTGGCTGAAAGGAAGAACAGATCGATTATGGGAGTAGCTCGAGCGATGTTGCATGACCAAAGCCTACCACTGCATTTGTGGGTTGAGGCATGCAATACAGCAATATACTTGCAGAACAGAAGCCCGCACTGTATGCTGGGAATGAAGACACCTATGGAGGCCTTTTCCAAGAAGCAACTAGATGTGAGTCACTTCTGAATCTTTGGATCATCAGTTTACTGTCATGTGACCAAAGATGCCTAGAAGAATCTAGATCCCACAACTGAGTTGGGAATACTTGTGGGGTACATGGATACACCCCACAACTATCGGGTGTTCCTGCCTACTAGTTAGAGGACAGTGGTATGCAAGGATCTGAAGTTTGACGAGCAGAAAGCCATGCAAGTATCACTTGAGAGGGAGCTCAAGTTGCATGCAGATGAGGAACTTAAGGAGGAGGAGCCTCAGATTGATGCAGAGCATCCACATGCAGAGGATCCGGGAGTGGATACATCCACTCATGTTGAGACTTCCAGAGATGGGTAGAAACGCTCAAGGGAAGCTGACAAGTTGATGCTGGATACGTGGGAGAATGTGGGACAATAATCTTCTCAGCGCAAACAGAGGAGGTCACCCGAACGGTACACTGGTTACATAACCCCAGTTGGGGAGTGTGTAGATTCTAAGCCTTCCTCATTCGAGGAGGTAGTGCATCAACCAGTCTGGGTTGATGCAATGGTGGAGGAGTACGACTCCATCGTGTGGAACTGTGTTTGGGATGTTGTCCCAAGACCTCAGGAAAAGTCAGTGGTGAGTTCTAGATGGATTTACAAGGTAAAGTAGGTAGTTGATGGTAGTGTTGAGAAACATAAGGTAAGGTTTGTTGCCCGTGGTTTCTCACAAGTCGAGGGGATAGAGTACAATGAGACCTTTACTCTTGTAGCAGGGTACTCATCTATCATATTGATGTTGGCATTATCATCTTAGGTGGGTTGGAGGATCCATCAGATGGACGTGAAGACAACATTCCTCAATGGGAAGATTGAGGAGGAGGTGTACATTGAGCAGCTAGAAGGTTTTGAGACCTTCGATTGTGAGTCGCATGTGTGCCAACTCAAGAGGGCTCTGTATGGGCTGAAGCAAGCACCTCGTGCTTGGTACACCAGGATCGACAATTATTTCCCCGGGTTAGGCTTCACCAAGAGTGAAGCAGATGCGAACCTTTACCACATCATGGTAGAAGGTAAGCCATTGATCATTGTTCTTTATGTCGATGATCTGATTTTGACAGGTGATGATTCGTTGATCCAGTATTGCAAGGAGGACATTGCAAGAGTGTCTGAAATGAAATACATGGGTCTTATGCACTACTTTCTAGGCATGGAGGTGTGGCAGAGAGATGGAGAATTTTTTGTGTCTCAAGGCAAGTATGCCAATGAGATCCTCAGGCGGTTCCATATGGAGAAGTGCAAACCCATGCAGACTCCTCTAGTTGGGAACTAGAGGAAGGAGGATTCTACATTAGGTGAGGTAGTAGCTGCTAATTTTTATCGGCAACCTGTGGATTCACTTATGTATCTGGTGAACACATAACCCAACTTATGCTTTGCGGTGAACCAACTGAGTCAAGCTATGGTTCAGCCTACCAAGCTGTTTGGGAAGGCAGCGAAGCATGTGCTGAGATACCTCAGAGGCACATCTCAGTTTGGATTGTGGTACAGACAGATAGAGGGAGTGAAGCTTCAAGGCTTCACAGATGCGGACTGGGCAGGGAGTCCATCAAATCGGAAGAGCACTTCTGGAGGAATCTTCAACCTTGGTTCAGCTACAGTTTCCTGGTACAACAAGAAAGAGAGGTCAGATGCACTTAGCTCAGCAGAGGCTGAATACATGGCTGCTAGTCAAGCTGCATGTGAGGTCATTTGGATGTGGAAGATTCTAGTGGAATTGTTTGGTCAGAGGATGGATCCTACAATGATCTACGACGATAATCAAAGTTGCATGAAACTCTCTAAGAATCTAGTTTTTCATGACAGGTCCAAGCACATAGATATCCGGTATCACCATCTTCGAGACTGTGTGGTCAAGAGGATCATGTTTTTCCTGTATGTTTCGACCGAGGAACAGGATACAGATATTTTGACGAAGGCATTGTCAAAATGCAAGTTCGAGTTCCACAGAGATAGGATTGGGGTTACTAATAATCCCTTTCTTGTTGAGAGGGAGTGTTGAAAATAGCAATAAGAAATGCTAAAAATAGAAGTGCTAAAGATAGCACTGCTATAAATAGCATTTCGGGATACCTTCCTATTTTAGTCAGTCCCTAAACTAAAATAGAAAAGTAAAATTTGAATTTGTTATTAGCAGTTGTTTGTAAATTAATTAATTAATTCATCTTGACTTAATTAGTTGTAGGAAATCAAACATGAAGTCTATGTGAGGACATGAAATAGTTTCTCCATTTATTGAGGAATTTATCCCTTATTTAAGGAGATGAGGATGAGATGTACTTTGAGTTGTAATCAGTTAGCTCAGTTATCTGAGTTAAGTCCCGTTAGATTAGTTCAAATAGTTTGTTGAACTAATTGTGATTTCAGTTAGTTAATGCATGCATGCATGTAACTGCTGCACTTTAGATATCTAAATATTCTCTCATAAATAACTCATGCATGTCAGTTCAGTCAGAGACCTAGTTGAGATCAGGTGATGGGACAATGTACTATTAGTTTCAGGAATATTCCTTGGAGGATATCTCTTGCATGTAGAAGGAATTCATTCCTTAGAGATTGCACAGTTACTTCTTCAGTTTAGTGAGTGTGTGATGAGGCCAATTCACACAGGTGGCATCACTGGACCCCAAGGAAAACTGCGCAAGGAAATAGGAGGCTTGGAGGGCTGAGGATAGTCACATGTTGTGTCTATTCAGTCTGTGAGCTGTATTGTTCAATTGCAGAGAGAGAAGGATAGCTTGTGAGATGATTCTTTTTGTAATCTGAACATATTTCCACTTGTATGATATTACAAAGATCGGGGTTTTAGGCTGAGGCTTTCCCCAGAGTATTATTGTGTGTTTATGTGTGATTGCTTTATCATTCTCAGTTATATGTGTTCTTATTGATCTTGCTCATATTCGAATAAGCTTCCACAAAGTTTGTCGTAGAAGTAGATCTTGTATTTTGCTTTAGTATATTGCATAATTTGTTGATCTATAGTGGGAAATTCTACAAAAGGGAATAGGAAACAAGTTGTGAATAGAAGGAGTTACTATACTTATGAAGATAGCGATGATTTTTGGGATAGTTTAGAAGAGGATAGTGATGGTTTATCTAATAGTGATGATTATAGACTTCTCATGGCTGATGACAATGATGATTTTTGAATGTTTTAGAAGAGGAAAACTTTCATGAAAAAATCTCTAAACTCAAAATCTGTTTAGAAGAAAAGAATATGATCATAGATACCTTGACATACCAACTTGCTAAAAAAAGAAAAACACAATGAAAAACTAGAATGTGAAATTGTGGGTCTAAGAAAAGATCTTGAGAAAACAAAATCTCTCAATCTTAGATTTGATAAATGATCAAAAACTTTAAATGAAATTATCAAAGTTCAACGTTCTCATCTGATAAAGACAGGTCTTGGTTATACTAAAGAATCATATCAATCACAGAAGTTGTCAACCTCCACCAAAAGCTATCTCGATGCAACAAAGACCAGTGAACAGTATGACAATCATCAGCAAAGGAATAGGGTTGATCACCAAGTAAATCATACTCAATTTTCTCCAAGGATGAATATCAATAGAAGCCACAACCAACCTCAGGAAAATCATACTCAATTTTCTCCAAAGATGAATATCAATAGAAACTACAATCAACAGGTAAATAGATTCGATAGTCACAAAAACTTCTTTAATGGACAATGTTTTTCATGTCATAATTTTGGGCACAAAGCTACTCAATGCGTTGCTTACAAAACCATCATGACTAGAGAAGCACGAAATCAAAGGAATGTAATAGGGATCAAGAGAAGTTCCTATAATAACTTTTCTCCTCTTGAAAATGAAATAGAATGCTCAATTTGTAACAACTTTGGTCATAAAGAATCTGAATGCAGGAGTAAATTTCGGAAAACACCTCAAAAGGAGAAAACACCATTAAATCCGAAGATATGGAGAAGGAAAGAATATCAAACAAAAAGATGTGGTATAGCCTTGTATGCAGAAGGACAAGAAAATTAGTGGTACATCAGCAGTGGATGCTCCAAACATATGACAGGTGACAACGAGAAACTTCACTCATATAATGCCTTAGAAAAGGAAACGAATGTCTCATTTGGAAATGACACTTCAGCTGTCACAAAAGGTAAAGGTTTCGTTTTCTTGAAAGAAAAGGTTAAAGCTGTAAATGTTATGTATGTAGATGGTTTAAAGCATAATCTATTGAGTGTCAATCAAATGTGTGATCAAGGAAATGAAGTGGTGTTTTGATCAAACAGATATGTTGTTCATGAGCTTGATACAAGAGAGATCGTGATCAAAGGTACAAGAACTCCAAACAACTTATACATACTCAAAGGAGGACAACAACGGTGCTATCTAAGCAAAAATGATGAAAACTGGCTGTGGCATAGAAGATTGGGACATCTAAGCTTTTCTCAAATAAGAAAAGCATGCGGACTCAAGGTTGTTCATGATCTTCCAGCTATCAGCATCCTAGAAAATACGATATGCAAACCATGTAAAATCGGTAAGCAAACCAGAGTTCACTTCATGGAAAAAGAAAGCTCAGCTAGTAAGCCTCTTGAACTTATCCATACTGATTTATGTGGACCAACAAGGAAAAAGTCACCTCGTGGAGAAGAATACTTTATTTTATTCATTGATGATTTTTCCAGAATGTGTTGGATAGGTCTTCTAAAGAATAAAGATGAAGCATTTGAAAGTTCCAAGCCTTCAAAGATTTGGTTGAAAATGAATCAGATCGAAAAGTCAAATGCCTCAGATCTGATCAAGGAGGGGAATTTATATCGGATGAATTCTTTGACTTTTTTGAACAACATGGAATAAAAAGGGAATTCTCTACTGCAAGAACACCTCAACAAAATGGTGTAGTAGAAAGGATGAACATAACAGTTCAACAAATGGCTCGAGCCATGCTAGATGAATCTAGAACTCCTACAACCTTCTGGGATGAAGCTGCATTCGTTGCCATGACTATTCTCAACAAAGCAAATGTTCGGGTAAATAACAGTCAAACTCCACATGAACTTTGGTATGGTAAGAATCCTACTATAAAATACTTTAAAGTTTTTGGAAGAAACTGTTTTATCAAAGGGACTGATGAAAAACTTAGTAAGTTTGAACCCAGAGCAGATGAAGGGATTCTTCTTGGTTATTCTTCCAAAAGTAAAGGATATAAATGTTATAATAAAATACTTAGAAAAATTGTTGAAAGCATTGATGTTTTAGTTGATGAAGCACGCAGAAATCCAAAACAGATAAAATCAACGGAATATTATGACAATGAGGAAGATGGGGATTACTTTCCAACATCAAATCAAAATTATATTGAAGAAGAAACCAGCGAAGCACCAGAAGAAGATATAATGGTAGAATAAAATACTCTGTCCAGGTATGTTCAGAAAAATCATCCAGAAACTCAAATTTTAGGAGAAAGGGAGGCTGGTGTACAGACAAGAAGAACTATTACAGGGACCTCAAGCTATCTAGTATTACTATCCTCCACCAAACCTCAAAATGTAAATGAAGCATGCAAAGATGAATGTTGGGTCAAGGCCATGGATGAAGAACTTGAGAAAATTGAAAAGAATGACACTTGGGAATTAGTTCCTAGACCTCATGATAAAAATATTATAGGAACTAAATGGATATTCAAGAACAAGCCGAATGAAAATAGAGAATTCATTAGAAACAAGGCTAGAATTTTTTGTAAAGGGTATGCTCAACAAGAAGGTATAGATTTTGAACAAACTTTTGCACCTGTTGCTAGACTTGAAGCCATAAGATGTTTCTTGCTCTTTCCAGTTTCCAGAAATTCAAAGTATACCAAATGGATGTAAAATCAACCTTCCTTAATGGAGATTTAGAAGAAGAAGTTTATATTGAATAACCAGAAGGATTCATTCTTGGAAATGATGCAAAACTTGTATTCAGACTCAAAAAGGCTCTCTATGGTCTGAAACAGGCTCCAAGGGCTTGGTATTACTGCCTTGACAAATATCTACACCAATAAGGTTTTACAAAAGGTTTTGCAGATAGCAATTTATATACAAAGATTGAAAATGATAAATTGCTAATTATTATTGTTTATGTTGATGATATCATTTTTGCTAGCAATGAAGAATCCACGAGTCAGAATTTTGATTCAGTAATGCAACAAGAATTTGAAATGTCCTTGCTTGGTGAACTTACATATTTTCTTGGTCTACAAGTTCAACAAACCAAAGATGGTATTTTTCTTTCACAAACCAAATATCTCAAGTAGATCTTGAAAAAGTACGGGATGGAAGATTCTAAACCTGTATATACTCCAATGGTAATATGATGTAGTCTCAGCTCAAATGATGAATCAACAACAGTACATCAACCAACTTACAGATCCATGATTGGAAGTTTGCTTTATTTAATAGGTACCCGACCTGACGTCATGCATGCAGTAGGAATAGTTCGAAGATTCCAAGCAAATCCAAAGGAATCACACCTTCAAGCAGTCAAAAGAATTTTCAAATATCTTCAAGGAACTCAGGACTTTGGACTATGGTATCCTAGAAATGCAGATCTTACTCTTCATGCATATACAGATGTAGATTGGGCAGGAAGTGTTGATGATAGAAAAAGCACTAGTGGTGGTGCATTCTATATGGGTTCCAGGTTAGTGTCTTGGTTTAGCAAGAAACAAAGTTCAATTGTTTTATCTACAACTGAAGCATAATATGTGGTTGTTGCATCTTTCCGAAAACAACTAGATTGGATGATGCAAACTTTGCAAGACATTCGATCACATGTATTCCACCCATCTCCATTCTATGTGACAATACAAGTGCCATCAGTATTTCAAAGAATCCAGTCATGCACTCCAAGACCAAGCACATACCCATCAAGTACCATTTTCTACGAGAACAAGTGCTTGAACAAAAGGTCAAATTGGAGTATGTTCCCTCCAAAGAATAGGTTACTGATATATTCACTAAACCATTGCCCAGAGAAACATTTGAATATCTCAGACAAAAGTCGGGAGTAGTTGTTGCATCATCCTGCTGTTATATCCAGTTTCTCAAAGGAAGGTTATTATATGCGGATTTCATGAAGTATAGTCACGTATACATGCGGGTTTCTATGGCTGAAGAAGCATATATGTTTTTCTAATAGGAAAAACAGTGGGTCAGACTCTGATATGGGTGCTCTGTCTGATGTTGATGATTACAGTCTAACGATATGCTTTGTTCATTAATTTTTATCTGACTGACAAAGATGCCTTGATTAATGACTTGTTAACAATGCACAGGTAGCACAGGTTCAGGGGGAGCATTAGCCTTCACACACATTCTGCATTGTTGGCATTATGGTTGCTGAGTCTAGTTATGGCTTCAGATATTTATAACATTTGTTGCTTAAGTCATGTAAAAGTCTAGGGTGTGATATGGCTTCTCATACATTTGAATGAGTCCTATTGGACAAATGATGTAATTTGTATCCCCACTTTGCATGGGATGGATGATGTAATATTTATTGTATTTTTGTCATGTATAAACAATTGGTATATCCCCACTTGGTTGGGTGGATGAGTCAAATTTGGTATATCCCCACTTGATTGGGAGATTGATGTATGTATGAGTCATTGGTGATAGGAAGGTCAAACTCACATAGTTGAGTTATAGAGTCATGTTATTCTTTTGGAAAATATTTTTGCAGACTCTGCATGTGCTCTGGGGGAGCATGGACGGTTAGCATGTACAATAATATCAGAACATGCACAAAGAAGGAGTTTAATCAAAGAATTGAGCATGTGCCTAGGGGGATCATGATCATATTCAATTGTTCAGATATGAAGAGTATCATGGTTTTCCCTTTTCCCTTGATGTCAAAGAGGGAGAGAATTTTGGTATTGCTTATTATCTCTAACAATTTCTATAGCTTGCAGAAATCATCACCATCATGGTTGCCATCAAGTCCAAAGGGGGAGATTGTTGGCATTATGATACAAGTGTTGTCCTTGATGGCAACTCACTCACAGGTCAATTCAGTTTTGGTAAAAGGGAACTCATAGTACAATAGGTATATTCAGAGGTTATAGGGTAATGGTATATAAGAATAGGAACATGGAACTAAGGTCTATTGATCAGAATAAATAAGGTAAAGGAAAAAGTTGATACACGCTGGTCCACTTAGTCAAAACAATGTATACAAGCTGTTCCACATAACAAAAAGAGCGTATATGCATACATGCACTCCCACAGAAAGAAAAGTGCATACATGATTGGAAAACCTAGGTTTTGGTCCGAGATATTTGGTCTATGGTATTGACCCTAGGTATTTGGTCCGTGGTATTGACCCTAGGTATTTGGTACAAGGTATTGACAAAGGGCCTAAAGCTATATAAGGAGGAGAAGATCAAAAGGCCAAGTGTGCAAGTTTATGGGGTTCTAAGGAATACTTATATCTGAAGTTTATTTTATGTTGTAGGGGCTATGTTTGTGATTTGATCTAAAATACTTTGTGCACCTTGAATTCAATGTTGGAATAGGATCATGAGACCTAAAGTGACTTATTATTGGATGATATGATATTGGTTGGGTGAGATCTGATTGTTTACGCCTGTTTTATTCTTTAAATGTCATGATCTGGGTTTGTCTGAAGTTCAGAAGTGTAGCAAAGTTATGAGTTGATATGATCCGGATTTAAACAGGAACGCAATAAAATATAGAGATAACCATAAAGACATATATGCAGCAGAAATAATACCTCAATTCATTACTGTAAAATATTGAAATATGCTTACAAACAGAAATGGAAATAAACCAGCTAGGGCGATGGTAGCTTATCTCTGAGAAGAGATGTGGTGGCTACATGCCTCTGAACTGTCTTACAATGAGGCTCGGAGGCCTATTTATTGTTGAGAAACAATGGAAAACCCTTCGCATTCCAAAACCTAACCCTAGAAGATGAAACGCCAAATTGTGGGCCCCGTTTTTGGGTAAGTTGGTACATCAACTTCCCGGGGTCGCAAATTGGTCGTACTATCTCCGTTTGACGTGCATGATAGCATGTTGGAAAGATATCTCCGAGGACTACGACGAAAAAGATGATTTTTATTAAAAAAATCACTGGCGGTAGATTTCCAAAAAAAAGTCGTTTAGGGCCTCAAAACGGCTCCGGAAGTTTAGGACCCGAAAAACTGCTAAAAATAGTAAACTGTGCTATAATTAAGGAAACTGAAAAAAACTGTAAGAAGCACTAGAGGGGATCTAAGTGGAATTAGCGGGTGGCCACCAATATCCACCTGGATCATTCCTCCCCCCTTAGGAAGTAATGGTCCCCATTGCGTTGAGTTCCTCCATGAGATGAGGGAACTTCTGCTGCACTTGGTCCCTGGTGAGCCACTTGCCCTGGTGAAGGAGTTGTCCTGCTTTGGCAACTCGATACAGTTGGATATTCTGCTGGCGAGTGTGCTTGATCTGTGTGTCCATGATCCGATCAGTTGCAACTTGTTCCATGCAAGATGGATTTAACTTTGTGGGTGTGAGTTGTTCTGCAATGTCGGACGTGTCTAGTAATGGTGGAAAGTATGGCCGAAGGCGGTCAACATTGAACACCGGGTGCAGGCCAAGGAATGGGGGAATGCTGAGCTCAAATGAATTGTCTCCCACAGCCTTGGTAATGGTGTAAGGGCCATATCGGAGTGGTCTGAGTTTCCGATAGGCTCCGGTAAGGCGTTCCTTTTGCAAATGCAACCAGACTTTGTCGCCCACTTGAAACTTGTGTGGCACCCGATGTTGATCATGTCGCTGCTTGTACTTGGCATTTGATTTCTCCAGAATGTCATGGACCTGCTGGCGAATATGTTGGATGTGCTCAATGAAGTTGTTTGCCTTATCTGTTTCGGACTGGACATGAGAAAAATCTGCGTGAGTAGCTGCAAATGGCATGGCCACATCGATGGGACATAGTGGCTGGAATCCCAATCCCACCTGGAAAGGGCTGTGGCCAGTCGAGCTATGGAGATCCTGGTTGTAGCTGTGTTGAACATAGGGGAGGCTCTCGTCCCATGTGCGTGGATGCTTTGAGTTGTACATGCGCAGAATATGTACGATCATCCTGTCGACGACCTCAGTCTGGCCATCAGTTTGAGGATGGAAGGCTGTGGACTTAGTGAGTTTGGTGTCCAGCATCGACCAGAGGCTAGACCAAAATGTACTGAGGAACCTGCTGTCCCGATCTGAAATGATAGACCGTGGGATCCCAAAGTGTACCCATACTCGTTCAAAGAAGAGTTTAGCAGTGGCTTCTGCTGTGATATTCTTCTTGCAGGCCGCCATAATGGCCATCTTCGAGAACCTGTCGACGACCACAAAAACACAGTCATTTCCATGCCTAGTGGAAGGGAGGCCTGACATGTAATCCATGGAGATGGATTCCCAAGGTCGACTAGGGGTAGGCAGCGGGGTATAGAGGCCTTGCTTCTTGATGGTCGGTTTGGCAATGGCGCAAGCAGTGCATGATCTGATGTACTTCCCGACATCCTGTCGAAGATTTGGCCAATAGAAATATTTCTGCAGTACTGCCACGGTTTTTTCGACCCCAAAATGCCCAACGACCCGACTGTAGTGTGCTTCCCAAATCATCTTGGCACGCTCGCTTGAAGGAACACAAAGGTGACCCAGGTGGCATAACAGGTCGTCCTGGAGGTGAAAATCTGGAACATGCTGACCCTCCAAGAGTGTCTGGTATGTGTGGCCAAATTCCGGGTCGCTTTTGTAGAGCAGTGGCCAATCAGAAGTCTCGTGCCCACAAGAGTTGAGCACGGTGGTTAACGCCATGATCGGTGGTCGACTGAGGCAATCTGCAACATTATTGGTGCTGCCCTTCTTATACTTGATATTCAAATGGAACTGTTGCAGGTATGTGGACCACTTCTGATGGCGATCATTCTGCAATTTCCCTTGGGTCTGTATGAACTGCAGGGGTCGGTGGTCCGTGTGGATGACCGTTTCCTTCCCCAAAATGTAATGCTTCCATTGTCGGCAGGCCTGCACAATGGAATACATCTCTTTGTCATAAGTGGGATACTTCCGGACTGTGTCTGAAAGTGTCTCACTGTGATATGCCACTGGATGCCCGTGTTGAGTAAGGACTTCCCCAATAGCATAGTCAGAGGCATCTGTCTCGACCTCAAATGGTTGTTGCAAGTCTGGTAATGCAAGAACTGGTGCTGTGCAGAGTCGATCTTTCAACTCTGTGAATGCCTTCTGTCGAGATTCAGACCAAAAAAATTTTGTTTTCGCTCCTCCCTTGGTGACCTGACTCAAGGGCCAAGTGATATGAGAAAATCCCAACACGAACCTGCGGTAGAAGTTGGCAAGGCCTAGAAAGCTGCGAAGTTCTGTCAGAGTGGTTGGAGATGGCCAATCCTGAATGACTTGGATCTTGGCTGGATCCACATGCACCCCCCGTTCATCAATAATGTATCCCAGATACTGAACCTGGGTCATGCCAAAAGTGCATTTCTCCAAATTGGCACATAACTTGTGTTGTCGCAGTGTTTGGAGAACCTGTTGGATGTGGTGGAGGTGCTCTTCCCAAGTCTTGCTAAAGATCAAGATGTCATCCAAGTATACCACTACAAATGAGTTGGTGAATGGTCGCAAGATGTCGTCCATTAGCCTCATGAAGGTTGCAGGAGCATTCGTCAATCCGAAAGGCATAACCAACCATTCGAAAAGGCCCTCCTTGGCTTTGAAGGCAATCTTCCACACATCGGAGGGTTCGATTGGTACCTGGTGATATCCTGACTTCAAATCGATCTTGCTGAAATATTTTGCCCCCTTTAGTTGGTCCAGGAGGTCATCAATCCGTGGGATTGGGTACCTATTATGGACAGTGATCTTGTTCAGCGCCCGACAGTCAATACAGAGTCTCCAAGTCCCATCCTTCTTTTGTACCAACACGATCGGGCTCCCACAGAGCGATGAACTCGGACGGATGTGACCTTTTTGCAGCAGCTCCTGAATTTGCCTCTTGATTTCATCGTTCTCCAGAACAGAGCGCCGATAGATTGGTCCATTGGGCAGTGGCGAACCTGGGGTCAGATCAATGGAGTGCTTGACCTGACAGTGCAGAGGAACCCCTGCGGGGGAGGTGAAGATGTCCTCATACTCCTCCACGACCTTGTCCATCTGTAGTTGTCGTGCGGAGGGGCCCTGTCTCGAGGTCGTGGCCACTGTCTTCTTCTTTTCTTGAGGGCATATCATCAGGAAAACAAACTTCCCGGTTTTGGAAATGAGCTTACTGCATTGTTTTGCAGTAACCAAAGAGATGGCGGTAGGCGGTGCTACCTCTGGTATCTTGTACAACTTATTTCCCAAAGTAACAATAACAGCACGGGGCCTTGACTCATACACAGCATGTCGCTTCCACAAGTATGGTTGTCCTAATAACACATCACAAACTTCAAGGAGAGCAATGTCACACAATACCTCATCCGTGAAGGGCTTGATGTTGCATGGAAGGCGACACTGTTGGCTCACGCGAAGATCCCGTCCTTGGTGCAGCCACCCAATGGTGTATGGTTGTGGATGTGCTGTGGTTGGTAAGCCCAGCCGTTTCACGACCTCTGCCGAAATGAGGTTCTTTTGGCTCCTGCTGTCGACAATGAACTGTAGCGGGGAGCCCTTTACCCACATCTGGGAGTGGAAGAGACGCTCCTCCTCCTCTGGATCTTCAGGTTCCTCCTTCTGGACCTTCGTGGTGGCAACGGTGGTGTTGGGCTCCGCATCGATAATCTGCTTCCCTTTGTCATTCCCCTTATCGGGTTCTGACTCAAAGTCAGAACATGCATCTGATTCTGAAACCTTTAGCTCGGCCACCAGTGACTGCTTGGCCCGACACTCGCTTGTGTTGTGAGTGGAGCTCTTATGGAACTCACACCACTTTCCCGTGTCCTTTTTCGGCTTCGCGGTGTTGTTCTTTGCTTGTAGCTTTGGCGGGTTGTCTTGGGCCGCCCCGCCTTGGCTTTTTCCTTTGTTCTACGGTTTGGGGGCACCTTTCCCTTGTTTCGGATTCGCAGATCCAAAGTCTCGCTTCTTCTGTTTAAACTTTTGCTCGACCTTGACGGCATATCAGGAATTCTATTTCTTCTTGGATGTACTTGTGCAGGCAGCCACGGTATTTGAGTATCAAATGCTGCTCTGTATCCTTGATACCCAAATTTGTGTGAAGGGTATGGAAAATATTGGTAAACTCTAGTACATCTTGGTCCCTTCCCTGCCGTAGCGTGGTCCACTTTATGTATTGATCCTCATAGCTTCCGACAGGGTAGTACTGCTCCTTGATGGCATCTCGGAATGAATCCAAAGTCGGTCCGACTGAAAATAGTGAGCCTGTACTCTCATGCTTCTGCTCGCAGTAGGTTTCCCACCAATCCTTGACATGGGGGGCTGCTTTGAGAAGAGCGAAAATAATCTTTTCCCGACTGGAAAAATCATGAACAGAAAAATAACCCTCTAGCACATTTA
Organism: Pinus tabuliformis; assembly: GCA_031772625.1. Taxonomy (NCBI): domain Eukaryota; kingdom Viridiplantae; phylum Streptophyta; class Pinopsida; order Pinales; family Pinaceae; genus Pinus; species Pinus tabuliformis. The sequence continues at coordinate 1,654,646,370 of CM062816.1, forward strand.
ACCATTTATCGACGGCATCTGCATCTATCTGACCCTCGAATATGGGGATTTCAAAATTAACTTGTACCTTAAATGGTGTGGCGTTTCCAGAGTAGCTGTTGGAAGTCGATGCGTCGCCCCTGGGTAGCCGCTGAAGGATTTGGGCAAAGTTGTCCATCATCGCGTTCCTTTGTCGCTCGAGGGCTTCTTCGAGCAAGATTTTGATAGGATCTCCTGCCCCCTCATCTTTCTTTTCATCCGCCATGGGAGGCCGTCGGGATTTGCGAGGCTGGTCTTGCAAAGGTTCGACCAGTTCAAGCCCTAACTCCTTATATCCCGACCTCGTTGGGGACATGCAAAGAAAAACAGAGAAGAAAAGTAGACCGCTCTGATACCACTGATCCGGATTTAAACAGGAACGCAATAAAATACAGAGATAACCATAAAGACAGATATGCAGTGGAAATAATACCTCAATTCATTACTGTAAAATATTGAAATATGCTTACAAACAGAAATGGAAATAAACCAGCTAGGGCGATGGTAGCTTATCTCTGAGAAGAGATGTGGTGGCTACATGCCTCTGAACTGTCTTACAATGAGGCTCGGAGGCCTATTTATTGTTGAGAAACAATGGAAAACCCTTCGCATTCCAAAACCTAACCCTAGAAGATGAAACGCCAAATTGTGGGCGCCGTTTTTGGGTAAGTTGGTACATCAACTTCCCGGGGTCGCGAATTGGTCGTACTATCTCCGTTTGACGTGCATGATAGCCCGTTGGAAAGATCTCTCCGAGGACTACGACGGAAAAGATGATTTTTATCAAAAAAATCACTGGCGGTAGATTTCCCAAAAAACGTCGTTTAGGGCCTCAAAACGGCTCCGGAAGTTTAGGACCCGAAAAACTACTAAAAATAGTAAACTGTGTTATAATTAAGGAAACTGAAAAAAACTGTAAGAAGCACTAGAGGGGATCCAAGTGGAATTAGCAGGTGGCCACCAATATCCACCTGGATCATTCCTCCCCCCTTAGGAAGCAATGGTCCCCATTGCGTTGAGTTCCTCCATGAGATGAGGGAACTTCTGCTGCACTTGGTCCCTGGTGAGCCACTTGCCCTGGTGAAGGAGTTGTCCTGCTTTGGCAACTCGATACAGTTGGATATTCTGCTGGCGAGTGTGCTTGATCTGTGTGTCCATGATCCGATCAGTTGCAACTTGTTCCATGCAAGCTGGATTTAACTCTGTGGGTGTGAGTTGTTCTGCAATGTCGGACGTGTCTAGTAATGGTGGAAAGTATGGCCGAAGGCGGTCGACATTGAACACCGGGTGCAGGCCAAGGAATGGGGGAATGCTGAGCTCAAATGCATTGTCTCCCACAGCCTTGGTAATGGTGTAAGGGCCATATCGGAGTGGTCTGAGTTTCCGATAGGCTCCGGTAAGGCGTTCCTTTTGCAAATGCAACCAGACTTTGTCGCCCACTTGAAACTTGTGTGGCACCCGATGTTGATCATGTCGCTGCTTGTACTTGGCATTTGATTTCTCCAGAATGTCATGGACCTGCTGGTGAATATGTTGGATGTGCTCAATGAAGCTATTTGCCTTATCTGTTTCGGACTGGACATGAGCAAAATCTGCGTGAGTAGCTGCAAATGGCATGGCCACATCGATGGGACATAGTGGCTGGAATCCCAATCCCACCTGGAAAGGGCTGTGGCCAGTCGAGCTATGGGTAGCCGCTGAAGGATTTGGGCAAAGTTGTCCCGAGCGAGGAGATGTTCAGGAATTCTATTTCTTCTTGGATGTACTTGTGCAGGCAGCCACGGTATTTGAGTATCAAATGTTGCTCTGTATCCTTGATACCCAACTTTGTGTGAAGGGTATGGAAAATATTGGTAAACTCTAGTACATCTTGGTCCCTTCCCTGCCGTAGCATGGTCCACTTTATGTATTGATCCTCATAGCTTCCGACAGGGTAGTACTGCTCCTTGATGGCATCTCGGAATGAATCCAAAGTCGGTGCGACTGAAAATAGTGAGCCTATACTTTCATCCTTCTGCTCGCAGTAGGTTTCCCACCAATCCTTGACGTGGGGGGCTGCTTTGAGAAGAGCGAAAATAATCTTTTCTCGACTGGAAAAATCATGAACAGAAAAATAACCCTCTAGCAGATTTAACCATTTATCGACGGCATCTGCGTCTATCTGACCCTCGAATATGGGGATTTCAAAATTAACTTGTACCTTAAATGGTGTGGCGTTTCCAGAGTAGCTGTTGGAAGCCGATGCGTCGCCCCTGGGTAGCCGTTGAAGGATTTGGGCAAAGTTGTCCATCATCGCGTTCCTTTGTCGCTCGAGGGCTTCTTCGAGCAAGATTTTGATAGGATCTCCTGCCCCCTCATCTTTCTTTTCATCCGCCATGGGAGGCCGTCGGGATTTGCGAGGCTGGTCTTGCAAAGGTTCGACCAGTTCAAGCCCTAACTCCTTATATCTCGACCTCGTTGGGGACATGCAAAGAAAAACAGAGAAGAAAAGCAGACCGCTCTGATACCACTGATCCGGATTTAAACAGGAACACAATAAAATACAGAGATAACCATAAAGACAGATATGCAGCGGAAATAATGCCTCAATTCATTACTGTAAAATATTGAAATATGCTTACAAACAGAAATGGAAATAAACCAGCTAGGGCGATGGTAGCTTATCTCTGAGAAGAGATGTGGTGGCTACATGCCTCTGAACTGTCTTACAATGAGGCTCGAAGGCCTATTTATTGTTGAGAAACAATGGAAAACCCTTCACATTCCAAAACCTAACCCTAGAAGATGAAACGCCAAATTGTGGGCCCCGTTTTTGGGTAAGTTGGTACATCAACTTCCCGGGGTCGCGAATTGGTCGTACTATCTCCGTTTGACGTGCATGATAGCCCGTTGGAAAGATCTCTCCGAGGACTACGACGGAAAAGATGATTTTTATCAGAAAAATCGCTGGTGGTAGATTTCCCAAAAAATGTCGTTTAGGGCCTCAAAACGGCTCCGGAAGTTTAGGACCCAAAAAACTGCTAAAAATAGTAAACTGTGCTATAATTAAGGAAACTGAAAAAAACTGTAAGAAGCACTAGAGGGGATCCAAGTGGAATTAGCAGGTGGCCACCAATATCCACGTGGATCATGATATTTTCAGATATGTACATTGGTTCGTCTCTTCAAAAAAGCATGTACATGCCAGTTATACTCTTCAAAATAGCGTGTACAAAAGAAAAGCTTCCTTTTTCAGATTTGACTAATCTATCTAATCAAATTCTATTGTTTTATTGTTGTCTGTCGATGAAGTCTTCTTAGATCTGAATGTAAAACGGAATGCATAAGGAGGTTGGTATTTGATTGATTGATTGTATAAGTGAGAAGAAGTGATCTCTGTCACTGCCTATGTAAAGCTCTATAAGTTGAAAACAGATATTCAGTATATTGCTCGTTGGTACAGACTTGATTCAAAAGCTTATGTTTGCAGTAGTTTTGAAGGTATATGCAAGTTTGATTAACAGAAGTAGTGTATACGCGTAGTTTGGGTTCAACCAAGTAGCGTATACACTCTGATGCATGGTTTTTGAGGTTACAGCTGGTTTTAAATGATGATGCAGGTTTCTGGGTTCAACACAGTGTTCTGGTGTCAGTGATCTGATTGTTCAGATTAACTAAATGTTGGTTGATGCAGTTTAAGTTTACAAGTTTTTTTTTTATGGGTCTAGTATGAAAATTGGATGAAACGTGGCCTTCAGATTGTGGTGTTGTAATCTAGGAGTATCTAGTCTGAAAATTCATGAAACATGGTCCCTGGAGGAAGAAAGAAGGTCATAGCCTTTTTTAGGTCAGCGCCTACGTACTATTAAACAAGTTGGCTTATAGAAGAGCTAGGGGGTTGCAGCTCCCTTCCAATAGAAGCTGGAAAACAAGAGAAGGTTGTAGCCTTCTGCAGGTGGGTGCCTACGTACTGGTATGAGTCCGCACTAGTACAAGATTGTAAACAGATTTTCTTATTATTAAAAGAAGACAGAGACGATAGTAGTAGGTGGTTTTCACCCACATTGGGTTTCCACCTTAAATCTTGGTGTTTATGTGTGTTGCTTATGTGTGATGCTTTATTCTACTTTTACTACACTGTCTAATAAGTTATTTATGTATTGGTTTAAGGTCAACACATGATAAATTGTCTAAATCACAAGTTCTCTGGATATACATTGGTTTCTTTAATCACAGTTGCGTGTACATGCTAGTTCACTTCATTGAAGTAGCGTATATAAATCTATTTGGGAAATAGAATTATTGATCTGATAATACTAATTCACCCCCCTCCCAGTGTTATTTCCAACACATGTTTCATCAAATTTTCACACTAGGCCCATCAGAAACTTTGAAATTCAAATTGCATCAACCAATAATAAGTTAATATGAACAGTCAGATCACTGTCACCAGAACACTCTGCTGAACCCAAAAACCTGCATCATCATTCAAAACCAACTATAACCTCAAAAATCATAGATCATAATGAATATGCTACTTTATTGAACCCAACATGCATGTATATGCTACTTCCTTTAACCAAACCTATGTATACCTCCAAAATTACTGAACCATAAAACCTCTCAATCAAAATTGTACCAACCAGTAACAATATGAAGATCTATTGTCAAATTATAGATATATAAACAGTCAGTAGCAAAGATAACCCTTCTCATTTAATCAATCAATCAATCAGACACAAACTCCTTATGCATTCAGTTTTACTTTCAGATCTAAGAAGAATTCATTGACAAACAACAATAAAACAACAACACTGATCTGATAAATCAGTCATTTTTGAACAACAGGTTTTTCTTTTTCATACGCTACTTGGAAGAGTTGAACCTGCATGTATACGCTCTTTTACCAAGGCGAACCAACATATAGATCTGCATTATTAACTTACAATTTTGTTGCTATTCCAAAATTCAGACATACCCAGATCATGACATTTAAAGAATAAAACATGCGCAAGAAATCAAATCTAGCCCAACCAATATAAGACCATATAATGATAAGTTATTTCAGGTCTCATGATCCTGATCCAACATTGTATCCAAGGTGCACAAAATATTTCAGATCATATCATAATCATAGCCCATGCAACTTAAAATATACTTCAGATAGAAGTATTCCTGAGAAACCCTTTCACTTGCACTCTTGGCCCTTTCATCTCCTCCTCCTTATATAGTTTTTGGCCTTTCTCAATACCTCAGACCAAAACAACTCTTAGAGCCTGTGGTATTCTTGGATGAGATCAAATGGTCATTATTCCACTCAATAATGTGGGATAATACCATGGTATTGACCCTTTGTATTATTTAAACTTGAATTTCCTTGATTTTCCAACCTATACGCGCTTTTCCTCTTGTGAAAGTGCATGCATATGTATATGCTCTTTTTGTTCTGTTAACCCGCGTGTATATGCTTCTTTGTCAAAGTGAACCTGTGTATACAGCTTACAATGTCCTTTTCCTTCAACTTCTTGATTCTGATCAATAGACCTTTGTTCCAACTTCTTGTTCTTCTGTACCAATGTCATGTTACCTCTTAATTGACCTGTTACAATGTGAGTTTCCTTTTATCAAATCTAAACTGACTTGTGAGTGAGTTTCCATCAAGGACAACACTTGTATCATAATGCCAACATGTACATGTGATGTTGTGCACACGTTGTGCAGGTGGTTGTAGTGTACAAGTGGTATTGTGTACATGTGGTACATATGGTAATGGTGTAGATGCATGTATTGCATTGTGTTGTATGACATGTGTACTTGTATGTGTGTGATGCACACTATGTGTATGTGCACATGGTTGAGGAGAAGGCACTGGGTGTTTTTCTGGTGTGGCACCTGATCCAGAGTGCGTACAGAATAAAGACAATGGTAGCAGCTAAGGATTGATTAAGGGATAATTATTAGCATTCTACTTCAGTTTTATCATGCATTTGACTTATAATTATGGTATATGATGATTATATGTGATATATGATTCTATTTATGATGGTTACATGTGATTTATGATTTGATGGTTATGTTGTGATCTAACTTGATGTGATATTTTTATACATGTTTATTTTGTCAAATATGCTATTTTGACTTTTTGTGACAGGAAGCGAACAAAATTGCAAGTGTACCTTATTAACAAGCTACCAATGAGGTATGATGTGAATTTATTTCGATTTATTTTAAATCTAATGTAAGTTATGTGCTTGGAACAAGAATGCATGAACATGCTTGGTTGGGTGGTTGAAATTGACTACAAGAATTAGCAACAATAGCAAAAGAAATTGGAACATGTAGCAGTATGCTGGTAGAACACTTTAGGAGTAGGGTCATTGTGGGCACTGGTACCCAATAGTGTCCATTGATTTCCATCAACATGTTATGACTAGTATGATGGTTTTGAGGCAAGTATATTCCTTGGTGTTGTATCTTCCGATGGGAGGAAGCCTTTCCAAGGGATGGATCGCTCAGGATAGAGGATTCCTGGGAACATGGAAGGTGACTGACTGCAGGGAAGGGGGTGACAAGATTTCCCGAGGGACTATGTAGCAGAGAAGGGAAGGTCATGGATATATTGGTTTGGGTAATTAGCATTGCTAGATAGAATCATATGCACATTGGGAGTGCACCCTAGAACAATGAGCCAATAACTATTCACTAAGAGGAAAAGTAGCGCAGGATTGTAGTGATGGACATTAGATGCAACTTTGACTATGGCAATGGATTCTATACTTCCTGGAAAGGAGGCGAATCCTGGTATTACTTTGAGGGTGGAGGTGTGATCCTCTGGACTCCCATGTTGATTGATATGGGCATCGTATCCTTTTATTTGTTGGTTTAGAAAATGTGCATATGTGTATATGTGGTTATTGTAAAATACCATAATAAGTTGTGTTATAAAGCTCCAGTATGCGGTATGGTTAGTATATTGTCATGTTTTCATGATGTTTTACTTTTGAGCAGGTCATTCATTGTAAATACTGCAACAAGAAGATATAAAGCTCCATGGGTAGTATGTTTTCTTTTCAGTGGTTTTGTTGAGGTCTTGGTGTGTTTTAACACTGAGGACGGTGTTCCCTAAGGGGGAGGGTTACGTAACAACCGTGGTGAAAAGTTCATGTAATAAAAGTTAACAAACGCAAAATAAGACCACGGTTAAGGGACCCTTATTCCAAGTTGAATGTTGGGCAAAGATATCCTAGTGGGCATCACTATATGTGTGTGTTTCTTTGGCTAAGGAAAATTGGCAAAGGCTAAGGCAAAAAGGAATTTTTGGCACACTTATTTATGAAAATAAAGGAAAATAAGAGAAAAGCAAGATAAAGGGTCATCAGTTGCATGTGAGGATGAAATTAAAGGAAAATAATGGAAAATGAAGAAATTAGAGGCCTCATTAATAAAAAGGCTTATGAAGATCAGTTGGCAGGTCTTGTCAGCCCAAGCTTTTGTCAAGTTCAAGTTTGGAGCTCTCTCATTATTCTCATTCTCTCATTCTCTTGGTCACTTAGATTTTTCTTGGAGCACTCTAGATTTGGATCAAGGAAGAGAAAACAAGCAAAAGAAAGGAAGGCAAACAAGGATCAAGGAAAGGAAAGCAAGATCGAGCAACTTCAACAAGAATACTTGCAGGTAACCTTTTGCATGTGTGATTTCCTAGCTAGTTTGGACATGCATGGCTTTGCATGTTGGTGTATGGTTCTCTTGTTGTCGGTGGCATGGTTTTGCCAGGTTATGATGGTGGTTTTCAGCCTAGCCTATCCATTTTTCTAATGCCATGGTATATTGGGATGTTTATTTCAATTTTTGAGCTTTAATTGTTGGATGGATTTCAGAATCTGGGGCGGAGGTGGTCTCAAGGATCATTCCCAGAGGACTAGGAATCCCTAGATTTTTTTTGGCAGGATACACAGTAAAGCCTGAGGGAGAAGTCTCATTTTAGGGCCTAGTGATCTGGGTTTTGATTGTGGTAAAGCCTGAGAGACAGGGAGACAAAAAATTCCTCAAGGATAGTGATGGATTCCAGATGACATTCCAAGTTGTGTTCGGTTGTGATCAGAGCACCGATCTTGGTGTGATCACGGTTTGATGAGGGTGTTGGTGGTTTAACCTATGGATTCCCTTTATTGTTCTTGGATTAGTTGTTCTATGAGATCCCACATTCATGCTTGGAATATGGCATGGGGGTGATTGCGTGAAAGAGAGATTTGGTTCAGCCATGTGTATGGTCGGGTGGTACATGGAAGTGTCGAGCCTGGTCAAATTTTCCTATAATTAATAAACACTAAGTTCTCTTAATTTTGCACTGATTTATATGTAAATTTAATGGTTTTCATATCTCTGATATTTACATGGTTTAATGCTAGTCATAAGCATGGTTGTGTGACTGGTTTATGTCATGGTTATTTCATGTATTTACTTGTAACTATTAAATGGATGGATGTAAGACCTAATTGATGATCTAGTAGTTCAATGGAGAAGGAGGTGATCCTTTTGATGATGTTTCATAAATTGTTTTAGTCATTTATGCTTTGTCTTGTATCCTAGACCTGTAGGTTGCATTGATTCCAAGTGTTTGACAGAATGTCAGTCCGGGTTGGGGACTCTCAGGCCTAGTCCCGAGGGTGATTTTTGATTGATCAGCATGATTATCATGTTTTTAATGATTTCTGAAAGTTACAAGAAGTTATGGGTAGAGGCTAGGATTCTGGGCTAGAAAAGTGGCTCAAATCTCAGGGTCGCTAACACAGAACTAGAAATTCTAGGCCACAGTGACTGGTAGGCAAGCCTGTGAGAGTGACTTTAGGTTGTTGGTCACTCCCTTGCCCATAACATGAGAGTGAGTATGGCCTAAAAACTGCAGAATAGCAGTGTGACCTAGGGATAGGCTATCTGAGTGGCTGGCTTGTCTCCTAAGGGGTTTGTTGATGATTTTGGATGATTGTATGTGATGTTCTGGTGATTCTACTTCCTTAAGGTGACATAGGAGGTCGAATCTTATTGTAGTAACATCTCTTTGAATGTTTACCCCAGTTGGCATGGTTACTTGGGTGGATGTGGGAGGGGGTGTTATAGCACAATTAAACTTAATAGTGATTGAGGAAGGCACCATTGTTCACTAAGACTGTTCCATATGCTATGAGGAGGATTTCTTCAAGGTCCAACGCAGTGGGAAATTTCAAGGAATAATGTAATGAGCATGATAACTAAATTGTGCCATGTACTAGGCTCAAGGGAGGAGGAAACAATAAGAGTGTAGTTAAGCTTCACATTAACTAAAGGAGGCCCTCACTATGGACTAAAAGCATGCCTAGGAGGGAGATATTTGACCAATGAGGCTCATGAATAGGCTATTCTCATCACTTGGGAGAGATTTTATGTATTCACTACTTCCATTGGGTAGTAGGACCAAGAAGAGCTCCAAAATGGAAAAGTGTGGGATCAGTAGAGTAAGAGAGGGGAAATCATCTGAATAAGACTCAAACATGGATCACACACATGAGTGCCATTAACACAAGTTAGGGGAATGCACAAGACTCGTGAACAAAAATCACACCTTGAAATGAAAACATAATGACATTTATTTCTAAGAGTGACAGTTGAAATGCTACATTGTGACATATTGATGCCAAGATTGGTAGTCCTTGATAGTGTCCATGTGTCCATCAAGCCATTGTTCACATGGGTACATGTGCATTGTAATGTTGATTCATGTCAAGTGTAAGTCAAGTGTCACTAGTGGATGTAACAGTCATAGAGTAGGTGAAGGGTCATGAGGGTAGTTGAAAGGTCACAAAGGGGAATGTCAAGGGTCACCCCACCCTTTGCTATAAATAGTCCCTCATAACTCACTGTATGGGCTTTTGGTCAACCAAGCTTCTGTTACGACTATCTTGAAGAAATCTTGGATAGTATTGTAACGCGCCTTGGCTTCTCCACTACACGGAGCTAGTACATCTCTTTGGAGGAGCAGGCGAATGTTGCTGTAATGTTTCACTGATGCAGCTAGCAGATTTACATGGATGTATTTTATGATTGGAAATTACACTTCTTTATATAATAAGAGCCAACACATTTTCATGCATATGTTGTTATTGTAGTTGGACTGTTCCAGTTGCCTTAATGATATATGTTGTTTAGCTTACGTATTTGTGTATGAATTGATTCTTATGCAATTATATGAATCTTGTTGCAAATGTGCTATTGGTTTAACCATCACTTTGGATTGTCGACTGCTCTACTTTCCAGCTTTTGATGCATCTTCACTTGTGTTTTCCCTTCCCATTTGAGTACTGATACATTTTCTCAAGGGGCACACTCATCCCACCCCCTTTGCGTTAGAACCTCTCATGAACCTTCCTTGACTCACCTCAGTGGTCAAACCCTTGCTACTGACAGAGTTATCTTACTTGCCTCTGTGCGACATCATAGTCAAGGCATTACCTTACAACACACTGCTAGGACTCCTACACCAAATAGTCTGAGGTCTAATTGGGACTTCTTACCGGGGAGATCACCTTAACTTGTTGGTAGGTCCAACACCATTAACATTTCTGGTGCTATAAGGAGGGCCTGATGAGAATTTGTGTCCTCTCATCTAGTTTTGAACCTTTTCTTACCTTTCATGGAGTCTTGCACTCTTCTTCCCCCACAGTGTTTTCGAATCATGAAGATGTCTCCATCACGGGGAAGCTTTTCAATCTCTTTTCCACTTTCACATATGATGGTGAAGGTGAAGTGGCATGGCCTGAGCACCTACGTTACTTTCTTTCCATGCTTCATCACGAAGATGGATTTTCTAATGAACATGCTGGTTTTCTGCTTGCATACACACTTTGTGAATCTCCATTTCGTTGGGTGCTCAGCCTACCGGCTGACACTGTGCACTCTTTTGAGCACTTTTGTGATCTCATTGAAGACATGCTCTATCAATGGAAACTGTTACAGCAACGGAGGGCTCCGCATGAATCAGTTATTGATTTTTGGCAGCGCTTCCGTGACTTGCAGTTTCAAGCTCCGAGGAGCCGGATGAAATTTTCTTATCTTTGGGACCGGTTCGAGTATTGCGTTAAGAAATCTTCCCATCCCAAGAGAAATCTTGAAATAAAGCCTCACTGAACATTCTTCATTGAAGGAGCTATGCAATCTCATGTGGATGTAGACACTGTCTCAACTGACTACCCGTCTTCCTCTCATTCAACAGCTCCACCACTGCCAAGTGATGCTGAAGAGCATGCTCACATGCCTGTTCATCTTTCACATTATCCCAACATCACTTCACTCAATTTTCGTGTAGATTTGGCTGTGAGTCCTTCGAGTTATCATATGTATTCTTTTCTACGACCTTCATCTTCACACTCACGTGTTCCTCCGAATGATGTTGTCTTGTGTTCATCCATTTCGAAGTCTTCACTTGTTGTGAACGAGGAAGAACCCATTGACGGAGTTGGTGTTGCACAACCAACATGTGCTGTCATTCATGAAGAGTATGAGTGGGAGCTTGAGCATCAACACTTAGCGAAGGATGACTCCCTTCCATCTGAGCCCCCTCCATTCTTTCCTAACCTCTTTGGTGAACCTGCCATCCATGATTTTGCATGTGTGTCTTCATCCACAGATGCACCCATTGTTGATCACTCGCAGGACTCACCGGATGTTGGTCCATCATTCAACAACAGAGAGGATAAGTTATTCGTTGAAAATCCACTTGATCCTTCATCTATCTTTTCCAGAGATACAGAGGATGAGTTTGTTCACTTTTCATCTACCCCTTTGTTTGATTCATCTGATCATGAGGATGCCGAAGAATTCATTGATTTTTCTGATCGTGGTGATTGTGATCCATTTACTTCCATTTTTTATCACGATCATGACTCTATCGCAGTTGATCTTTCGAAGCCACCAGTTTATGATGATCTACCTGATGATGAAGTTGAGACACCCAAGACTGTCGAGGCACTTCAGCCTGAGCTAATGGTTATGTCAGGTCCTCTTTCTCTTGGGGTTAGTCTCACTTCCGATCATGAAATTGTTCAATCACCCAAGGCTCCTCATCACTCATATGGATGCATTGAAGATCCATATCACTCACAAATCACACTTCCTCCACTCGAACTGCACGATCCCATTTCTCATGCATTGGAGGAGTCTTACATTGCAAGCACTCGTGCGCAATGCAAGTTATCTTCGTTTCTTTCGTTTGCTTGCATGTCATAGTCAAGAGTGTGCTTGTGTTTCAAAGTTTCACGTAGTGTCACACAGCACCATGATAAGTCCATGAATTTCCCATCATGCACATGCACTCACTTATGTCCCGTGGGAAATTTGAAACACAAAGTGTGGTTGTCTTCATTGTTATATATTTCTTGCTTGCTGGTTCGCACAACCGGGTTGCTCGCAGACCAAGCCTTCACCAACATGGATCTACCAATGTGTCGGTGGATGCATTGGAAGTATCACTTCACGTGATCAGGCCCATGCATCATTAGTGCAGGAGTAGGAGTAGTGTTTTTTAGTTTTCTTGCTTCGTTCGTAGGTTAGTTTTGCATGAAACCATGTATGACTCTTGAAGAAAGCTAGTTAAGGTACAAGAGGGTTTGTAAAACTATCACTACTTGGTGATCTGTCATCTTGTCTCTATATGATGAGCTTGTTACTCTTATTCCATGATACGTTGAAGGAAAATACGTAGTGTTCGAAGTGAACCTTGGTGAGAACACAACGCTTGCGCACTAACTAGTGTCACCTTCTCTAGTCAGTTGTTTTTTGGGTTAACCCTTATTAGCTCAGTCAAGTAGAGTAAGGTAAGGGAGAAAACCTTAATAGGCATGTTAGAGATACAATAAAATACTTATCTGTTGGAATGACCTCTTCTGCTCCCAATAAGTTGGGATCCCTCTTCTGCCTCTGAAATTAATAACTACTATGCACAGTTACGAAAATAAAAAAAATGAAAAGTCAAAAAATGAAAAATGAAAAAGGCAAAAGAAGAGATAGGCTTCCTATGCAGGAAGGTGATGTAAGTAACTTCATCGGGGTACTAACCAAGCTCACTGGCAATGGAGCCATGCTTGTGTTCCTATGTGACTCCACCAGGGTACTGTTCAGGCCTGCTGGCAGTGGAGAAACACTAGAGATTAAACTAAGACTCTGACGACTATACTACTTATGCACCTATATTGATCCAGGTGGATATTGGTGGCCACTTGCCAAGTCCACTTGGACCCCCACCATTGTTTCTTTTAGCTTTTCAATTTCCTTAATTGTAGCATAGTTTACAATTTTTAGCAGTTTTTCGGGTCCTGAACTTCCAGAGCCATTTTAAGGCCCTAAATGGCTTTTTTTGGGAAAACTAGAAGCAACATGGATCAAGGACTGATGTTTCTCTTCCCGAAGTTGTAGTTCTCGGATAGATCTTTCTAATGAGATATTGTACACGTCAAATGGAGATCGTATGCCAAAGTTACAACCCCAGGAAGTTTATGTACCAATTTACCCAAACAGGGCCCACAGTTTGGTGTTTCATCTTCTAAGGTTAGGTTTTTGGATGTTGAGGGGTTTCCGTTATTTCTAAATAATAAATAGGCCTTCGAGCCTCATTGTAACACAGTTTAGAGGCATCTAGTTGCCACATCTCTTCACAGAGATAAGCTACCACCGTCCTAGTTGGTCTATTTCCATTGTTGTTTGTAAGCATATTTCACCGCTCGGTGGTCTCTGGGTTTCTGCGGCTCAATACATTTCTAAATACCATTGCTCTGCGGCTCACTACGGCTCTGCAGCTCGGTGGTTTGCTACCAAATAAGTGAAGTTATAGCAGTAATTCGTAGCTCACTACGGCTCTGCAGCTCGGTGATCTCTGCGGCTCACCGCTCGGTGGTCTCTGGGTCTCTGCGGCTCAATACATTTCTAAATATCATTGCTCTGTGGCTCACTACGGCTCTGCGGCTCGGTGGTCTCTAATTGTGGTCTCTTCGGCTCAATACATCTCTGCGGCTCTGTTCGGAAAATTCGTGGGGTTTTTCATTTCTCTGTGGCTCAATTGTTCAAATACGTTATATCTCAATTGATAAATATCCCTGCAGCTCAATATTCCCTGCGGCTCAATATATCTCCACGGCTCAATCGAAGCTTGATCTAATCTTTTATTTCTGCGGCTCATCTCTGCGGCAACTTACGATCGTTTGTTGCCATATTTTCTCGCCGCAACCTCAGCCGCAAGTTCTTTGGAGGGTAATTTGTACGTTGTCGTGAGCCTAGAAGCATAAGATCAATGATATGCCATCCATGCATAAAGTTAATGGGTTAATAAAGCTAGTAAGGTTTGAAGTTACTTTAAATTTTAGCTAGGTTCTAGATCTAACCTTCTGCGGCTAGATCTAGATCTAGATCTAAGCTTCTGCCTTATTTTCTGCGGCTAGATCTGGATCTAATCTTTTGCCTTATTTCTATGAGAAAATATGGCTCCCAGCTTCGCGAAAATAGCTGCTGGCTCAATTCCGTCTGCTTCTGGAAGGCAAGCTCCTGCCCATATCGTCAGTGAAGCCCTAGCTCCCACTGTCCAGGTGGTCCAGGCCTCACTCGATGAGGCTTTGAAGTTTTCTGAAAGTGCCCTAATCTGCCAATTCAATGGTTTTTGGCCGCGGCTGACAGCTCTCCATAATTGGATCTCGGAGATATGGAAGCCTGTCATTTCTGATGAAATTAATATCTACCCCTGTGCTAGGGGTTTCTTTATAGTAGATTTTGAAAATCCTGAAAGCAGACAATGTATTCTAGATTCCGGCCCTTGGTTTTGGGAAAACTCAGGCCTATTCATGAAGCCATGGAACCCATCATTCGACCCCTCAACAACAGTCATAACCTCAGCACCAGTTTGGGTGAGATTGCCAAGCCTACCCTTGCATCTCTGGAATCTCTCCTCGCTAAAAGCCATTGGAAATGCAATTGGAAAATTTTACTACAGGTGCCCAGAAACAGAGGAATATGCCAGAACCACCTATGCACGCATCTGTGTGGAAATGGACTTCAACGCCGGATTCCCAGCTGAAATAAACTTAACAAGTAAAGACTATGTGTGGAACCAGAAACTCGATTATGAAAGTGTCCTCTTCAGATGCCGATCCTGCTTTGAGACAGGCCATCTAGCGAAAAATTGCCCAAAAGCCTCACAGAAAAATTCTGCTAGAAAAAACCACCACAGATCTACATGGTGGGAAGGAGCACAAAAAGAACACTACACTGTCATCAAAGAAGAATTCTCTAAAGAAAACTCTGAATCACAAGAAATCGGGCAAGAAAGAAACAACTCTCAAGGCAAGCATGGAGAAAGCCCCGTCCTCTCAAGCATCAACAGTTATGAGGATTCGAATATCGCACAAAATAAATCTTCATTTAACAGCAAAGCAGATCTCCTAGACCAAACTTCTTCTCCAACTATCTTCAAAAGGACGAACACAATAGATCGCGAAGCTAAGACACCAATGTCACAAGAAAAAGAAGAGATGCAAGATGAAGGAAGTTGGAAGACCGTAGAGAAAAAAAAGAAAGCTACAACATCAATCTCGCCAAGAAAAACGAGGAGCCAGACAATTAAAAACTAAAAAAAGTATAGGTCCGATAGACCATTTTGGTCTCAGTGGACGTTAACCGCTATCATTATCATTATCATTATCAACATTTTACATTAATGAAATGAAGTATTATTTCCACTGCATATTTGTGTTTATGGTTATCTCTGTAATTTGTTACATTCCTATTTAAATCCAGATCAGTGGTATTAGAGCGGTTTGCATTTTCTTTGTTTTTCTTTGCATGTCCCCAACGAGGTCGGGATATAAGGAGTTAGGGCTTGAACTGGTTGAACCTTTACAAGACTAGCATCGCAAATCCCAATGGCCTCCCATGGCAGATGAAAAGAAAGACAAGGGGGTAGGAGATGCTATCAAAATCTTGCTCGAAGAAGCCCTCAACCGACAAAGGAACGCGATGATGGACAACTTTGCCCGTATCCTTCAACGACTACCCAGGGGCGACACATCGACTTCCAACAGCTACTCTGGAAACGCCACACTGTTTAAGGTACAAGTTAATTTTGAAATCCCCGTATTCGAGGGTCAGATAGATCCAGATGGCGTTGATAAATTGTTAAATCTGATAGTGGGTTATTTTTCTGTTCATGATTTCTCCAGTCTGGAAATGATTATTTTCGCTCTTCTCAAAGCAGCCCCCCACGTCAAGGACTGGTGGGAAACCTACTGCGAGCAGAAGGATGAAAGTACAGGCTCACTATTTTCAACCGCACCCACATGGGATTCATTCTGGGATGCCATCAAGGAGCAGTACAACCCTGTCAGAAGCTATGAGGATCAATACATAAAGTGGACCACACTATGGCAGGGGAGGGACCAAGACGTGCCAGAGTTTACCAAGGACTCGAAGCAGAATTTGGTACTCAAATATCGCGGCTGCCTACACAAGTACATCCAGGAAGAAATAAAATTCATAAACATCCCCTCACTCAGCACAGCCTACCGATATGCTGTCAAGGTCGAGCAAAAATTTAAACAGAAGAAGCAAGACTTTGGATTTGCGAATCCAAAGCAAGGGAAAGGTTCCCCCAAACTGTAGAACAAAGGACAAAGCCAAGGTGGGGCAGCCTAAGACAACCCACCAAAGCTGCAAGCAAATAACAACATCGTGAAGCTGAAAAAGGACACGGGAAAGTGGTGTGAGTTCCATAAGAGCTCCACTCACAACACAAGTGAGTATCGGGCCAAGCAGTCACTGGTGACCGAGCTAAAGGTTTCATAATTAGATGCATATTCCGACTCTGAGTCAGAACCTAACAAGGGGAATGACAAAGGGAAGCAGATTATCGATGCTGATCCCAATGCCACCATTGCCAGTACGAAGATCCAGAAGGAGGAACCCAAAGATCCAGAGGAGGAGGAACGTCTCTTCCACTCCTAAAGGTGGGTAAAGGGCTCCCCGCTATAGTTCATTGTCGACAACAGGAGCCAAAATGACCTCATTTCAGTAGAGGTCGTGAAGTGGCTGGGCTTACCGACCACAACACATCCACAACCGTACACCATCGAGTGGATTCACCAAGGATGGGATCATCACGTGAGCCAGAAGTGTCGCCTTGCATACAACATAAATCCCTTCAAGGATGAGGTATTGTGTGACATTGCTCCCCTTGAATTTTGTGATGTATTATTAGGACAACCATACTTGTGGAAGTGACATGCTATGTATGAATCAAGGCCCCATGTTGTTATTGTTACTTTGGGACATAAGTTGTATAGGATACCGAAGGTAGCACCACCTACTGCCATCTCTTTGGTTACTGCAAAACAATGCAGTAAGCTCATTTCCAAAACCGGGAAATTTGTTTTCCTGATGATATGCCCTCAAGGAAAGAAGAGGACGGTGGCCACGACCTCCAGACAAGGCCCCTCCGCATGACAACTACAGATGGACAAGGTCATGGAGGAGTATGAGGACATCTTCACCTCCCCTATAGGGGTTCCCTTGCACTGTCAGGTCAAGCACTCCATCAATCTGACCCTAGGTGTGTCGCTGCCCAATGGACCAATCTATCAACGCTCCGCTCTGGAGAACGATGAAATCAAGAGGTAGATTCAGGATCTGTTGCAGAAAGGTCACATCCGTCTGAGTTCATCACCCTGTGGAAGCCCGCTCGTGTTCATACAGAAGGAGGATGGGACTTGGAGACTCTGTATTGACTACCGGATGTTGAACAAGATCACTGTCCATAATAGGTACCTAATCCCATGAATTGATGACCTCCTGGACCAACTAAAGGGGGAAAAATATTTCAGCAAGATCGATTTGAAGTTAGGATATCACCAGGTACCAATTGAACCCTCCAATGTGTGGAAGACTACCTTCAAAGCCAAGGAGGGCCTTTTCGAATGGTTTGTTATGCCTTTCGGATTGACGAATTCTCCTGCAACCTTCATGAGGCTAATGGATAACATCTTGCGGCCATTCACCAACTCATTTGTAGTGGTATACTTGGATGACATCCTAATCTTTAGCCAGAGTTGGGAAGAGCACCTCCACCATATCCGACAGGTTCTCCAAACACTGCGGCAACACAAGTTATGTGCCAATTTGGAGAAATGCACTTTTGGCATGACCCAGGTTCAGTATCTAGGATACATTATTGATGAACAGGGGGTGCATGTGGATCCAGCCAAGATCCAAGTCATTTGAGATTGGCCATCTCCAACCAATCTAACAGAGCTTCGCAGCTTTCTAGGTCTTGCCAACTTCTACCGTAGGTTCGTGTTGGGATTTTCTCATATCACTTGGCCCTTGAGTCAAGTTACCAAGGGATGAGCGAAAGAAAAATTCTTTTGGTCTGAATCTCAATAGAAGGCATTCACAGAGTTGAAAGATCGCCTCTGCATGGCACCAATGCTCGCATTACCAGAATTGCAACAACCATTTGAGGTCGAGACAGATGCCTCTGACTATGCTATTAGGGCAGTCCTGACTCAACACATGCATCCAGTGGCATATCACAGTGAGACACTTTCAGACACAGTCCAGAAGTATCCCACTTATGAAAAAGAGATGTATTCCATTGTGCAGGTCTGCCAACAATGGAAGCATTAAATTTTGGGGAAGGAAACGGTCATCCACACAGACCACCAACCCCTACAGTTCATACAGACCCAAGTGAAATTGCAGAATGATCGCCATCAGAAGTGGTCCACATACCTGCAACAGTTCCATTTGAATATCAAGTATAAGAAGGGAAACACTAATAATGTTGCAGATTGCCTTAGTCGACCATCGATCATGGCGTTAACCACTGTGCTCAACTCTTGTGGGCACGAGACTTCTGATGGGCCACTTCTCTACAAAAGCGACCCAGAATTCAGCCACACATACCAGACACTCTTAGAGGGTCAGCATGGTCCAGATTTTCACCTCCAGGATGCTTCATTATGCGACCTGGGTCACCTTTTTGTTCCTTCAAGCGAGCGTGCCAAGATGATTTGGGAAGCATACTACAGTCGGGCTGCTGGGCATTTTGGGGTCGAGAAAATAGTGGCAGTACTGCAGAAGTATTCCTATTGGCCGATTCTTCAACATGATGTCGGGAAGTACATCAGATCATGCACTGCCTGCACCATTGCCAAACTGACCATCAAGAAGCAAGGCCTCTATACCCCACTGCCTACCCCAAGTTGACCTTGGGAATCCATCTCCATGGATTACATGTCAGGTCTTCCTTCCACTAAGCATGGAAATGACTATGTTTTTGCGGTTGTCGACAGGCTCTCGAAGATGGCCATTATGGCAGCCTACAAGAAGAATATCACAGCAGAAGCCACTGCTAAACTCTTCTTTGAACGAGTGTGGGTACACTTTGGGATCCCATATTCTATCATCTCAGATTGGGACAGCAAGTTCCTCAGTATATTTTGGCCCAATCTCTGGTCGATGCTGGACACCAAACTCACTAAGTCCACAACCTTCCATCCTCAAACTGATGGCTAGACAGAGGTTGTCAACAGGATGATCGTACACATTTTGCGCATGTACAACTCAAAGAATCCATGCACATGGGACGAGAGCCTCCCTTATTTTTAGCAGAGCTACAACCGGGCTCTCCACAGCTCGACTGGCCACAGCCTTTTTCAGGTGGGCTTGGGATTCTAGTCATTATGTCCCATTGATGTGGCCATGCCATTTGCAGCTACTCACACAGATTCGGCTCATGTCTAGTCCGAAACAGATAAGGCAATCGGCTTCATTGAGCACATCCAACATATTCTCCAGTGGGTCCATGACATTCTGGAGAAATCAAATTCCAAGTACAAGCAGTGACATGATGAACATTGGCTACCACACAAGTTTCAGGTGCGCGGCGAAGTCTGGTTGCATTTGCAAAATGAACGCCTTACCGGAGCCTATCAGAAACTCAGACCACTCCGATATGTCCTTACACCATTACCAAGGTTGTGGGAGACAATGCATTTGAGCTCAGCATTCCCCCATTCCTTGCCCTGCACCCAGTGTTCAATGTGGGTTGCGCTCGGCCATACTTTCCGCCATTACTAGACACATCCAACATTGCAGAATAGCTCACACCCACATAGTTAAATCCAGATTGCATAGAAAAAGCTACAATTGATTGGATCATGGACACACAGATCAAGCACACTCATCAGCAGAATATCCAACTGTATCGAGTTGTCAAAGTAGGCCAACTCCTTCACCAGGGCAAGTGGCTCACTAGGGACCAAGTTCAGCAAAAGTTTCCTCATCTCATGGAGGAACTCAATGCAATGGGGACCATTGCTTCCTAAGGGGGGAGGAATGATCCAGGTGGATATTAGTGGCCACTTTCGAAGTCCACTTGGACCCCCACAATTGTTTCTTTCAGCTTTTTAGTTTCCTTAATTGTAGCACAGTTTACTATTTTTAGCAGTTTTCTGGGTCCTGAACTTCGAGAGCCGTTTTGAGGCCCTAAACAACGTTTTTTGGGAAAACTGGGAGCAAAATGGGTCCATGGACCGATGTTTCTCTTCCCAAAGTTGTAGTTCTCGGATAGATCTTTCTAATGAGATATTGTACGCATCAAACACAGATTGTATGCCAAAGTTACGACCCCAAGAAGTTGATGTACCAATTTACCGAAACAAGGCCCACAGTTTGGCATTTCATCTTCTAGGGTTAGGTTTTTGGATGTTGAGGGCTTTCCATTATTTCTCAACAATAAATAGGCCTTCAAGCCTCATTGTAACACAGATTAGAGGCATGTAGCTGCCACATCTCTTCTCAGAGATAAGCTATCGTCGCCCTAGTTGGTTTATTTCCATTGTTGTTTGTAAGCATATTTCAGTATTTTACAATAATGAAATGAAGTATTATTTCCACTGCATATTTGTGTTTATGGTTATCTCTATAATTTGTTGCATTCTTGTTTAAATCTGGACCATATATACCCCTCAACCCCAATCGAAACAACTATGTTGCCTTGGCTTGGAATGTGTGTCAATCGACCAAGAGTTTGGTAGATGTTGCATCTTACAATCAAGCCAGCTTGAAACCAAGATGAGTTGAGAACTGAACAATACTTCTGGAGGCGTTAGACTTGCTTTTCAAGAACAAGGTCCATTCAGAGAGCTGGACTTCTACCAGTGTGCCGCCAAGTGTTGTAGCAGCTACAACCACCCTCCAAAATTATGCCTTAGCCCATTTTGGAGACTCCCTACCAACCTTACATAGCACTTTGTCTTGCTTCGTCAAGTACACAAGCTTCAGTGTTTTTCATGCACAAAGGTAGCCTGTTGAGCATAACTTGATGCATTCCCCTCACAAGCTGTTCATCTGGACTTGTTCCATCTGCAGGCTAAGTAACTTCCCTTGAAAATTGCTCATTTCTGGAACGAAACCAGCCTTCCCTCCAGAAATTGTGCAATTCTTTTAGGCAGCCTACTGGGCTCCAGGATTGCGCAATCCTACCAGTCAACACTCCCAGTAGGATTTGCGCAAATTTCCCCGACAAGGCTGCTCAGCCCATGATTTGTGTAAATATGAGTAGTAGTCAACTTCTCTGCCTAGAAATTGTGCAATCCTCCTGGGAAGTCAACCCAACTCCCAGCCAGGAATGTGCATTTTTCTCAAGCAGTTGAGCAACTACATGCATGAGTAGTCTGGTTGACCAGTTCCACCTGGGACCAAGGAAACTTGAATTGCATGCATGCATGACTTTCTCTTCTCGGAATAGAAAGAGGCAACATGCGAAAGGTATACCATGATTCAAGGAGCTATTTTTAGTAGTCGAGGGTTACATGCAAAGTTGTTTTAGAAGTTTCCCTCCAAGTGTCGATTTTTCATAGATTTGTGGCATGCACGTCATGAGACCAAACTTATTTATTCGATGCATCAGATCTTATTAATTCACAAAGATCTTGGAGCTCTGACATCCCATAACACATCCAGGACTCTTCGACACATCCGGCTTAGTTATTCACAGGTATGTGGCCTCAACTTGTCTTTTTCAGAATTTCTGTCACTTTTTTAGTATTCACTTGTGTGAGTGTTGTTTGATTGATTTCTTTGAAAACTTCCTATCATTTACATGTATACTAGCTTATCCTAGCTCTATTTAATTTTTTGTTGCTATCTCATTGTTTTCACATGCATGAAATTGTTTTGCACGGACGTTCGCCCAACCGGTGAACTGCCTCACCCACATGCATGTTGATTTGCTTGCGGAATCTTTCGTTCATGTTTTGTATGCACTATCAATCACTTCTGTTATCTCTTAGTGTCACTATGCATTCACTGTCTTATTTGTTTTCAGTTTCCCGTCAGCGAGTCGGGCCAACCTTGGCCCGGACTCTGCCTCCACCTAGGCTGCATTGCGCAATCTAGGGAAGGAAGGCTCACCTTCCTCTCCAGAAATGCGCATTCCTACCCAGCACTAGCTTCCAGGACTATTTTTCACATTTTTGGAGGGCAGTGGCTGCTTGGACCAAGAAATTGCCCAAATATGTCCTTGGGCCCGTAGTCCTTCCCAGCTGGAATTGCGCATTGCGCAATACCAACAGCCAACAACCTAACTGGATTGCGCATTTCACAGATCTAGTAGCCAGTCCTTTCTCCTAGAAAGCCCACACTGCCTTTTGCACAGTTCTGGCAGCCAGTCACCCAACCTCCTAGTAAAATTTGTGCAATCTTGCTCATCAGTTTTCCAGGTATGTGTTGTGTCCTTCCCTAGATTTTCTTTGCTTCCACTGACATATTTCTTTCCATGCATGTTGATTGTTTCCAGATCTTTCAAGTGTTCATTTGTCTCAATGGCTTCTAAGAGAACAGGGTCACAAGACACCGATGGAGTTGCAGTTGAGAAGATGTCCTCTAGTTTACCGATCTACGAAGATACGGAGTTGTATCTAGATAAGGACATCAAATTGAAGTGGCAAGAGGTTAATGAAACATTCACAGGCACGTTTGGGGAAGACCTTGAATACCGTCAGGTGTACATGAACATTCACAAGTCCGGCTTGTAACGGATTGTATGCAGATACCCCATGTTCCCATGCGCGGACATAATTCATTGGATCATCTCTCACACTGACCCCAAGATGATGACCTTGAGCAGTGTGAGTGGGACGAAGCTTGCGACCTTTTGGGCACGAGATTATGATGAGATGTATCATATGTTAGAGCCTATGACTGTCATGACTCCTCCATTTAGGTTGCCCAATAACAGAGCTAACTCTAGAGACATTTTGAAGGAGTGGATTAAGGAGCCAACTCGTTTGAGGATGACACCCACCCAGATCTACAAGACAAATATATTGAGGAAGTCATACCAATACTTGGTCATATTCACATGTCAACTGAGTGGCCAAGCAAGCACTGAAACCTTTCCTCAGAGTTCGGTGATTGCATTGGACCAATTGGCTAGAGAAGGTAAACCATGCAACTGGTCCAGCATACTGGCTCATCAGCTGAAGGAACAAGTCACAGAGGCTCGACAGTCACACCAAGGTATGCATGTAGAGATTTACATGTCCGCCTATATCCTAGATGCATTTTATGCCCGACATGAGTTTTTGGGCTTGGAGTGAGCATGGTCACCGGCGGAGACTGTTGTGAACACGTATTTAAAATTGTTGTCCGAATGCAGCTTTAGAGGAGTAATCATATGACTTTTCGACCATTTTGTCACCCCAGTGTACAAGATGATATTGGAACAGGATCCACCCTGCATGTCAGAGGAAGTAATGGAGGCATTGTTAGGCCTTGCAGATTGGTATGTCTCACCATCTGACACTTTCATCCGAATGTTCAGTGCGAAGAATCCTCCGCATGTTCTACCAAAGTTTGCCTTGGGCGTACTTGTCATGTAGGAAGTAGCATATCACATCTCAGCAGGATTGACAGCTAGACTGCAACAGAAGAAGAAGGCACCTTGGCCTGCTCTTTCATTGCAAATTGGGTTATATGAGATCCGGAGTATCAAGCAAGTGGATTTCGAAGCATAACAGATGAAGAAGTACCCGTTCGACCTCTGAAGCTTAAACCCGTATGACCCCCATTGCATTGTGAAGGATCACTGCACGAGATTTTAGTTCAACTAGATCCATGGGTCATTTCATTGGGCCGAGGAAGACTCATGGAGGTATTGCTACAGTTCCTCCTAAACCAATGAATAGGTTGGCTTCGTCGTGGAGTGGTTAGCAAAGCAACATGAAGTAGCATCATGGAGAGCACCAACGGTAGCAGCAAAAGTAGTGGCAGTAGAGACTAGCATACCAGTGCATGAGAAAGGAAAGAGGAAGATTGTTGATCGCATGGAGGAGGAACAAAGCTGAAAATTTCGAGCAGATCCACTTGTAGAAAAAGAAGCTATGGCTATAGAGGCAAAGAGGCAGCAATGCAACAAGTGAATCGCGCGAAGGCAGAGGGATAAGAAGAGAATGGAAGAAGCAAAGAAGGAGTTGCATGAGCTGAGGGAAACTCTGGAAAGAACAAGAGTTGCGCCAACATGAGAGGGAAGCACAACAATAGCAGATACATCAGGGGGCAGATGATGTGCAAATGGAAGAAACAGCGCTCGTACAAGTAGTTGATTCATCAGAACAGCTAGCATCAGGCGAATAGGGTGAACCATCATAAGGCGAAGACTTTTCTCATGAGATATAACAAGCGCTTGAACAGTTGGATGTGGGCATGGAGCAAAAGGAGTTAGAATAGGACACTGATCTCATGCCTCACCACAAAGAGATTGACTCACTCGCTTCATTACATCCATATGATGAACAAGTCTCAAATGAACAAGGAGGCACTAATATCCTTGGTGGTCAGCCAGAAGCAGAGATGCACAACATCTCCTTTGACGAATCTCATTACAGAGTTGTGTAGTCTCAGAGAGTACTGAATCCGGAGGACTAAACATCCCCTGCACAAGTGATTTTGACTGATGTGAAAAAGCATCCAGCTGCTTTGGCCAATGCAGCCAGAGTGTATGCCAAAGCCACTAGCTCAAGTGTTTGTTTCCTCATAGCGGAGAATGACTGAATAGTGAAGGAACTATAGGTGGCCAAGCAAGGAGGAGACTTGGTGACAATGTCCGCTCGAGCTGAACTGAAGAAGGCAATACTAGATGAAGTATTCTCCCTTGATACAATTATGTGAGCATTGTACTCCAAGTTTGATACCGTGCACCAAGCAGTCGTCCATCTCCATGGATGGTAGCAACAATGTGCAAGAAGAGCACGCATATTAAAGAACATACATGTTTTTGTTGATAACATGCAAGCATGGACGATGAAGTACAAGGGAGCCCCGCTTCACTTACCAAAGATGGTGAGGGCCAATGCGGTTGAGCTGCAAGCACGTATCTAGAGTCAGATCCGGAACTATGATGACCTATCACAACTCATCATGTATACAGGCTTCCCATGCACGAGTATTCAAGAGCATGGATGTTGTGGTGCACACACATGTGATCCCATCACTTGGGCCTCTCACCCAGGTGAAGAAAAAGAAGTAGGTTCAATAGGAGCTTGAATCGTACTTCGACGAGTTGATGCGCACTGCCACCAGCCCAGACTTTCCTATCAGTGTAGACATCATGTGCAAGTATGTTGCTAGTCCAACCACATTGAAGACAATGATGCGCATGCTTTCAGACAATTTGGACAGAGGAACCGGAGCAATGTACTCAGATGTTATGGAAGCAAGGTTCAGGTTTCAGACAGATGTGACAGTGGAACACACGAACACTATCAAGGACTACCAATCTTGGCATCAATATGTTACTATTGATCAGCATG
Organism: Pinus tabuliformis; assembly: GCA_031772625.1. Classification (NCBI taxonomy): domain Eukaryota; kingdom Viridiplantae; phylum Streptophyta; class Pinopsida; order Pinales; family Pinaceae; genus Pinus; species Pinus tabuliformis. The sequence goes on from CM062816.1 coordinate 1,654,672,247, forward strand.
AGGATGTTGAGCAGTTGGACTTCTATAAATGTCTAAGTTAGAATTATGTCTACTTTAGCTTGTTCAAGCCATTGTTCACATGGGTACATGTGCATTGTAATGTTCAGTCATGTCAAGTGCAAGTCAAGTGTCACTAGTGGATGTAACAGTCATAGAGTAGGTGAAGAGTCATGAGAGTAGTTAAATGGTCACAAAGGGGAATGTCAAGGGTCACCCCACCCTTTTCTATAAACAGTCCCTCATAACTCGTTGTATGGGCTTTTGGTCATACAAGCTTATGTTAAGTCTATCTTGAAGAAAGCTTGGACAATATTGTAACATGCCTTAGCTTCTCCACTGCACTGAGCTAGTACATCTCTTTGGAGGAGCAGGCAGATGTGGCTATAACGTTTCACTGATGGCGCTAGTAGGTTTACATGGATGTATTGTATGATTGGAACTTACACTTCTTTATATAATAAGTGCCAACACATATTCATGCATATGTTGTTCTTGTAGTTGGACTATTCCAGTTGCCTTAATGATATATGTTGTTTAGCTTACGTATTTGTGTATGAACTGATTCAAATGCAATTATATGAATCTTGGTGCGAATGTTTTGTTGGTTTAACCATCACTTTGGATTGTTTATTGCTCTGTTTTCCAATCTTGTGATGCATCTTCGCTCGTGTGTTCCCTTCCCAGCTGAGTACTGATACAGGTTGTCAAGGGGCACAAGCATCCCACCCCTTTTGTGTTAGAACCTCTCATGCACCTTCCTTGACTCACTACAGTGGTCACACCCTTGCTACTAACAAATTTATCTTACTTTCCTCTGTGCGACATCATGGTCAAGGTATTACCTTACGACTCACTGTTGGGACTCCTACACCAAACGGTCTGAGGTCTAATTGGGACTTCTTACCAGGGAGATCCCCTTGACATGTTGGTGGTTCCAGGACTATCAACAGTACCCCAATAAATTCACCTCAAGGAAGCACAAGTGTCGCTTCGCTTCCAACAAGCCTATTCAATACCCCGACAAAGTTTCTTGCTTCACCTCTCTACGCAAGAATCCTTTCTCTTCTTCACCCTTTTATTTATTTTTCTTAAAGATATGCTTGAAGCATTTATTGAACATTTGTAACATGGGAAGAAGAGGGGTCCCAAATTATTTTCTTTGCAAGAGAGGTTGTTCCTTTCTTAATGGATTTGAAATATAACTTCAGTAAAAATGTTTAAGTTTTTCTCCTTTCGCTTCTCTACTCAGTTGAGTTGATAGGTTGAAACACCATTCAATACAAGGCTAAGTCAAAATCAAGATTCTAATAAAGATACAGGATTCATAGTTTAGCCACAGGATTTCTGTCTAGAATGAATTGTATTTTCCATTCATACATCATTGACTTTAAAGATATATAACCAAGAAAAAGAAGACCATGACAAATTAACCAAGCATAGTTCATCATCACAGTTCCCTTTTCAAGTTTTTCCACATTGTCTTTTGAGCCAAAAGAAACATATTTCATGCAAAGTCTCATTAGAAAACACAAAATAAAAGACAAAAAAAAACAAAATGAAGAAACATGACCAAATGATCAAAGAAATGAATAACTAAACATTAAAAAACACGCAAGAAAAAAGTAAGAAAACAAAGGAAAGACTAAATGGAGAGAAGGATAGAGCGTGGATGCAATGTAAGGGAAACTAAATGAAACTAGACCTAAACATATCCTAATAGGCTAGAAGGCCAGTGTTAGTGTAATGAAATTTCCAATGTAACCACTGTAATTGCTCCTGACTTGCAAACATAAAGATATGTACAATTAAAAATAATACAAAGAATTGTGCAAAAGAAAAAATAACAACTTGAAAAACTTACACAATGAAATGAACGTATTTCTTATTAAAAAACAAATGTGTCATACCAATTAGTTTGATCCAATCTTGAAAGTTACCTTATTGATTGAAATTTTGATCATACAAAACTAGAAGGCTTCTTGCAAATGTACATTCATATGTGTTTTCAATTTTTGCAAACATTATGAAAGATCGAAACTTATTATTAGCATAGGAGTTTGCTAAGTAAGATTTCTCTAACCATTCAACGATTGGATTATGATATTGAAAACAACCAATTTAAAAACTGTGAGACTCATAAGAAAAAAAAGATTCAGTTAACACATTCAAATCATAAAGAGAATCTCTGGTATTATGAATTGATTGATCGATTAACATATAAGGTTTTGAGTCTCTATTGGTTTTCTTTGCATCCAATTACATGAAAAACCATCAATATGAAATCTTAGGGTATAAAAAATAATTCCTAACATTGTAAACCCAGGAAACCAATTAGGATATTGGGTTGACACAAGATTGGAAACATGTGTAGAATCAAACCCATTATTTGTGTCAATACAAGGGCTTTGGTCCACTAAATGATTCAAGCATTTGTTATCACTCAAGAAGAGAGAGAGTGCTAGAAAGATGATTAACTTCATGATATGCACAAAAGAGATACAAAGATGATCGATCTCGGAAGAGTTTAATAAGGAGAAATCCTCCAACCTAAAATGAATTTTATCTTGATAATCAAAATGACAAGATTTGAAGTTATGAGGATTCACAAAAGATGTGATCTCGAAACCTTGGTCTAATATAAGGGATTCACATGAAAATGGACTAACCAAACAAGAATCCTTTATCTAATTAGAAATTCCATCTTAAGGATCAAGAAGTTTAACCTAGAAACATTGAAAGTCCTTTAAGAATGAACTCATAATTAGTGGGTTGATGTTAAGGAAAGAATTATGCGTGAAAATATGGATCCAGCTTTTCTTAGAGATTTCAATAGGATTGTGATAACCTGATATAACCATTAGTAGGGGCTAAAGTGCCTCAACTTCTTGATAGGTCTCTAAACTTTCTGATGGTGGATCATCAAATCTTGGTGGCTTATAAGAAGAAAAAGTTAGATATGCACCATGATTTTCGGATGTATCAATGAAAACATTGTGTGTGCCACTAGTTTGATCATATTTAAGATTAGGCATATCAGACTCTTGATGGATAGAAAATTTAAATACATTGATCGGAAGACTCCCTTGAATAGATAGAGTTGGAACATCTTCCTCTTGACTTATGAAAGATTTACAGTTGAACAGATCATGAATGATAGATTCGAAATTTTCATCCTTTGATTGTAGGACCACACCATCCTGTACCTAATTGAAACCATGATCAACCGAATAAATATCTAAAGGATTTAGAGGGGATTCTAGTATAACAAACTTATCAAATGTATATGGGTGTGCTAGAGGTGAGGAAGGATGAAAAGACTTGGGAGAATGAGCACCATTTCTAACTAAATCAGATTGAACTTGTAATAATAATAGTTCAATATCATTTTCATTAGTATAATGGTTAAAGACATGCATTTCAATATGGCTTTCAAATTAACCATATTTTTCTTCAACAAGGCATATTGAAGATTCAAAAGCCTAACAATTTACAATTTTAAATTTATTTCCTGAAGATGTATGGGTCAAAGGAATTTCAAGATTGTTTTGAACTAAAATAGTATCCAAACCGATAAATGGAGATTGTACACTATGAGAAACAAGTTCCAAATCGATACCTTGCAAATCAAATCCTCTAAATAAGGAAATATATCACCCAATTCACTTGAGTACTAATAACCATATGTGTTAGTGGAAATGTGGATGTCAAGGTGATGGTTGTCCAAAGTCTCAACTTGGATGTAGGGTTTAGAATCATTTGAAATGTTATCAAGACTACTAGATCGGTGATCAGTTAGGAATGCGAGATTATCATCTTGAAATAGGGAAGAAAGATAGGACATATATTCAACGCTTTTCTCCTGTACTTGTGAAACGAAACTACCTTGTCCTTTATTACCTTTTGGATTGAAAAACTAAAAACTAAGAAAGTTTGGAAAAGACCTATCAAGTAAATCAAGGGACAAGGGGTCATGAGAAATAAATGATAAAGAGTGACACATATCCCTTGACGAGATCATGCTCTCAATCAAACCTAATTCAAGATTAAATTTATGATCATTAATATCATATTGAATCATTAAGGGATTGGTCTACACTTTAGGCTCATGAACCACTCGAAACTTTTCTCCATTGAAACTAGATCATGGGAAGTGGAAGAAGGTTGATAAGATGACTCAACAATTTGTTTTCCAGATTTCCCAACTTGAACATCATCACAAGGAGGCACCCAAATTGGTACTGGAAAAGGAGGAAAAGGAACAAAATGAATAATAAGTTCCTCCTCTAAAATTAGAGGTGTCTCATGGTTTGCAAAAGTTGGGAGAGCAGAATTATCTAGTCTCATGGTTTGCAAAAGTTGGGAGAGCAGAATTATCTAAGGGTTCAGATACAAAATATTTCAAGGTGAGTAGAATCAAACTATCAAAATTTTCCATGATGAAATATGTGTCAACCACCCCCTCGAGAATTTCATAGAAAAGGTGAAGAAAAAGTTGAATAAAATCTTCTATAGATTCACCTGATTTCATTCTAAGTTGATTGATTCCATCACATACATCGTGATAATCATACCAGTCAAAGGCTTCATGAAGCTCCTTAACAAGTTGCTCAAATGAATAGATAGAAATCGTTGGTAATGTATGACACCATTTCTTGACTCGACCTTCAAATGTGAGAGCGAAAATTATGGCCATGACATCCTTACAATGTATTCCATTAGAAAGGAAAAAGTTAGCAAATTGAAACATATGTTCAAGGACAGTTAGTTCATCCTCACCATCGAACTTAAATTGTGACAAGTTATGAAATTTTTTCCACGAGGATGGTAAGATCAAGCTCCTTTTAAAAGCATCCTAAAATTATGATTTGGGAATGAGTCATTTGAGATAAGAGATCCAAAACATATTCAATAGGTACAAATTGTCATTTGGCCCTCCTTCTAGTGCCAAAATGTTGATGGTGTTGAATATCGCCAAAATACAAGGGGTATGTCCGATGTGAACTCCCAATAGTCCTCACACCATTTGGAGTAGAAGCCTCATCCGGCGTATCGTCCTGACCACCATAACTTATGGTTTCCTTAGTTTTAATGGATAACATAAGAGATTATGCACATACATTTTTAACAAACAAGTTAGTTGAAATTATGAAACAACAATTGTAATGTGTAAAAGGACGCCTTCATGAGAGGGGAGATAGGGGTGAGTGTCTAGAAGGAAGTAATAGTAATAACCTATGAGAGAGACACGAGAGAAAGAAAATATTCATTAGTTATCTAGCGAAATAGTTCACATAGACACAATGACAATTAAAGAAAATACAACACATATTCAACATGATAAGTACCAAAGCGAGTGAAGTAGTTCAATTTCATTAGTACATATGAACATAACATATACCCAAAATATCTAACGAATAGTTTTACAACATTCATGATACATGCATGCAAATGTGTTGGCCCTATGAGCTTCGATTATTACGTGAAAGATCCAAGTACACAGTTATAATAGAGCCACTAGCTCTAGTAGTGGAAGATTAAGTCACTTATTTCTTCTCCAAGGAATGAATTTCTATCCTATGTCAACTTAGAGAATCCAAGGCCAAGTCTCCAAATCCTAAGCCTCCAAAAGCCCTTTTCTTGAGTTATGAGGTTGATTTTATTCAAGAGGAATGACCTTTAATATTCCCATGACTCTTTAACTACCCTCATGACTCTTAGACTTCCAATGTGACCTTTGAACTTCTATTTGACTTGTTTGTCCACATGTGACTATTGGACTTCCACACATTACATTTTTTCATCTTCCTTTTGATAATTACATAATTACATCCCTAATGATGTTGTAAGATAGATGGACACACATGACATTGTGATGACATTAGTGAAAGTCATAACTTGATAACGATGGCATGGAGTTTTATGATGAGATGGCAATGCCAAGTTGTTATTCTTATTGCTTTTTTTTCAATATTCATGAAAGATCTAATTTTTTCTTCATCTTCACCCTCCAAAGGGTATTGTATCAACATTGGGACGCTCTAAGTTATCATGCAATGTTCCAGGATCTGCTTCATGCCTTCATGATGGTTCTTCTTTGTGCTTCTTCTCTGCAAGTGCTTCCTTGTTCCTTAGCCTTACTATCTTCCTTGAGCATCGCCCTCCTTTGTTTAGGAGATACACCTACCAATGAAGATCATTCATGACAAGGAAGAATTAGTCTTGAAATCATATATCCTATCTCTACTTTGCTCATGAAATAAGCTGCGTATGAAGGTTTTTGAAATGACTTGAGGAGGGAGATCACTATGAGGAGGGCGCATTTGAGATTAACAGTGGTTGAGGAAGGAACCAATATCACTAAGACTATGCCATGCACTATGAGGAGGATTTATCAAAGGTACAACACAATGGGCTAGCTCAAGGAACAATGTGATGAGCTTGCTAACTAAAAATGTGTCATGCACTAGGCTCAATGGAGAAGGAAACAATGAGAGCGTAGTTGAGAGTGACAGTGACTGAGGGAGACCCTGAATGTGGAATAAAAGTGCACCATGCACTCATGGAGAGAGAGAGAGATACTTCTTGGCCACAAAGCGCAATCACAAGAGATAAGAAGGTGCATAATGTTGCTTAAGAGTGTGTAGTGTGGCACAGTGATAGTGGAAACAGATGCTCGACTATTGCTTGAGAGTGTGTTGTGCAATCTAGAAGGGACAAAGGGTCCTTATTTTCCAGAAGTGTGCTCATAGGATCCTTGCTTTCCATATTTTCACTCAAAGGGTCCTTGTTTTGCAGAAGAGTGCTCAGAGGGCCATTGTTTTCCAGAAGTGTGCTATGAAAGGGATATCCCTACTCGACACAGTTCTCTTCATCAATGGCTAGTTGTTCACTAAAGATGTGCTCTACGCCTAGGAGAGGCTTAATGCATTGTGAGAGGGAGGAGACCTTGTATGGAATATTTTTCTTTTTCATAGGGCCACTAGAGATGCTTCATGCACTATACAAGGTAGACTTGCTCAAAACTCAATGCAGTGATTCAATTCAAGCAAGGAGGGTTAGGTGACTATGCTTTGAAGGTTCTAAATGTGCAACCATATGAGATATCCTTAGGAAATACTTAGTGCACAAGTATAGGAGGGAAAGACCTTATCAGTGAGGCTCATGAATAGGCTATCCTCATCACTTGGGAGATATTTCATTTATTCATAACTTGCATGAGGCAATAGGACTAAGAAGAGCTCCAAAATGGCTCAGTGTGGGATTAGTAGAGTAAGAGAGGGGAAAGCATCCAAACAAGAATAAAACATGGATCACACACATGAGTGCCATCCATATAAGCTAACGGAATGCACATGACTCATGAAAAATAATCACACCTTGAAAAGACAACAAAGAGACACTTGTTTCTAAGTGCGGTAGTTGAAATGCCACATTGCGACTCTTAGTATATAAGTTGTGACATAAGTTTTGACTTTGACCAGAAAGTGTGATAAGTTGTAGGAATGTGTCTAGCATATATTCTAATGACATCTTGGACCATCTAATGCATAAGAATTGTGCTAGAGTTACCTTTGGTGATGTGTAAATGTGCGACACATGCAAGAGATGTAAAAGTTACAGTTGAAAAAGCTAAAGAAAGTGAAGGAAATGTTGGGTTGTGTTATATTCTTTCCACAACTAGCCCCCCTAGTGAACCCGGGGGGTTAGAGGGGGGACGAAGCCCCCCCTTCGTTGCATCAACTGCGCAGCGAGAGGGTCACGGGGGGTGGAAACCCTCCTACCAGGGGATTTGAGGGGGGTGGGTAGCCCCCCTCTACGGGGTCCGAGGCAGCACCCCGTGGAAAATTTTTTGGACACTATATTAGGTTGGGTGGACCTACCTATGGTTTTGTGCATGGTTTTCGCACATGGTTTTGGATGTGATGATTTTCAGTCCATGGTATTGGATGCTTCGACATGTATAAACATGTATTGTAACGTTGAAAGGAAAATAATGAAAAATCAAGCTGGTAGTCCTGGTTTTGGGATCCAAGGGAAAATCTCAATGTATATGTGTTTTATGTGTTATTCTCTCGCATTGTTTATGTTCTGTGTTTTAGAATTCATATGCAGATAATTTCTGTACAGGATTAAAACCTACATTTGGTATCAGAGTTGTTTTGGCTTCAAGGGGATGCCTTTGTTGCTAAGGGTTTCGCTCAGGCCTGTGGTAGACCTTGTTCAGTGGGAGATCTGTGGGATCGATTCTGGTGGTGAAAGAAGATGGCGAGCAGTGGAAAGATAGAGATCGAAAAATTTAATGGTCAAATTTTTGAGTTATGGAAACTCAAGATGGAGGATCTGTTGGTGGATAAATATCAGTGGATCGCGGTAGATCCAGGTACTAAACCAATGGGAGTGTCCGATGAAGAATGGAAGAAGTTGGATCGGAAGGCAAAGAGCACAATATGATTGTGTGTCTCAGATTCAGTATTACTGAATGTATCAGGAGAAGCTACAACGAAGGCTTTGTGGGACAAGTTAGGGAATTTGTACCAATCTAATTCTCTGGTGAATAAATTGTTCCTACGGAAAATGTTGTATAACCTGAGGATGAAAGATGGAGACTTAGTGACAGAGCATCTGAACGCATTTAACATTGTAGTAAGTCTGTTATTATCTATTGATATTAAAATTTCATATGAAGATAAGTGCATCAATTTGTTGTGTTCTCTACCAGATTCGTAGGATAGTCTAGTTATTGCAATAGGTAGCAATGCAACTGCCTTGCAATTTGATGAAATAGTCTCATCCTTGTTGACAAAGGAGATGAGATGGAAAAATATTGAGAGCCAGGATGGTGATGCCTGGTCTATACAAGGACGATCCCAGAACAGAAACAAAAATAAGTCATCGAGGGGGAGATCTAAATCTACAGGGAGATCTAAATCTCCAGGAAAACCTGTAAAGGCGATGTGCTAGAAATGTGGAGAGGAAGGGCACTACAAAAGGAACTGTAAATCTAAAGCTCCTGACAAAGGAAAGGGATATGGTGATGCTCCTTCTACAGAGGTGAAAACCACCTCAGATGAAGGTGGGGATGTGTACTTAGCTTCTTCAAGTACACATGTAGATCATGAGGCATGGTTGATTGACTCAGGTGCATCCTTTCACTTCACTCCCCATAGAGAGTGGTTCTACGAGTATGAGAAATATGATGGTGTTGATGTCTTCTTAGGGGATGACAAGAAGGCTAGAATCATTGGTCGCGGAAAGGCAAAGTTGATGTTGCAAGGTGGAAGGGTTAGAACACTTTCGGGTGTTCTTCATATTCCTACATTGGCCAGAAATCTGATTTCCGTAAGCAAGCTGGATGATGCAGGTGTAAAAATAATGTTCGAGAAGGATACTTGTAAGATGGTTTAGGGAGCACTGGTATTGATGCGGGGAGTTCAGATTGGAACTCTGTACAAGCTGCAAGGTAGCATTGTTTTTGATGGGTGCAACAGTTCTATGGTTCTTGAAAGTGGAGCAAAAAATCTAGTGGTCTCTGGAGAGAAGACCATGTTGTGGCATCAAAGGCTTGGATATGTTGGAGAGAAGGGAATTTGAATACTTCATGGTAAAGGTATGGTAGAAGGTATGAGTAATATCTCTCTAGATTTAGAAGAAATCTGAAGTCTTTGACAGGTTTAAGGAATTTAAGGCTCTGGTGGAAAACCAGACAGAGAAGAAGATAAAGGTGTTGAGGACAGATAACGGTGGTAAGTTTTGCAGTAAGAAATTTGAAGAATTCTGTAAGAAGTGTGGTATAGCATGGAAGAAGACTACTCCATATACACCTGAGCAAAATGGAGTTGCGAAAAGAATTAACAAGGCATTGATGGAAAGGGCAAGAAGCATGCTCAGTGGTGCCAGGTTAGGACAAGAATTCTTGGTAGAGGCAGTGGAGACAACATGTTACCTGGTCAACATATCACCTTCATTAGTGTTGGAGGATAAGACTCCACAAGAGGTATGAACTGGTAAGAAACCCTCTCTTTCACATCTAAGGGTATTTGGATGTGATGCATATGTACATGTTCCAAAGCAGAAAAGAACCAAGTTGGATAGTAAATCTAAAAAGTGTATCTTTATTGGGTATAAGGATGGTTTAAAGGGTTATAAGCTTTGGAACCCAGTAACAAGGAAGGTTGTGTACAGCTGAGATGTGGTGTTTAGAGAGGTGAAAGATGTTATTAAACATGAAGTCCAACCAAAGGAACTTGAGAAGATAGAGCTTGAGCTTAAGGAGGAAGAATCAGACTCTACAACAGAAGAGGAAACAGAAGATGAAAAGCCACAAACTCTGAGTGTGAGAAGATCAGTTCAAGAAAGAAGGCAACGAGAAAGGTATAGTCCATCTGCTTTCAGTTCAAATTTTTCTTTATCTATTACTGATGATGATCCGAGAACTATGAAGGAAGAAGTGGATTCAGAGGATGGAAAACTCTGGAAAGAGGCCATGGTTGATGAAATGGAATATTTGCACAAAAATGAGGCTTGGGATCTAGTGGAGTTGCCAGCTATAAGGTAACCCATTGGCAACAAATGGGTGTTCAAGAAGAAGGCAAATGCAGAAGGAAAGGTGGAGAAATACAAAGCTTGGTTGGTAGCAAAAGGTTATTCCTAGGTATCAGGCATTGATTTTGGTGATATTTTTTATCCTGTTGCCAATGTATCTTCTATTAGATTACTTTTATCTGTTGTTGTTGCTTTTGATTTTGAGGTAGAACAAATGCATGTGAAGACAACATTTCTTCACAGGGATATGGAAGAGGAGATCTACATGAAGCAACCCGAAGGCTTTGCAGTGAAGGGTAAGAAAGAACTGGTATGCAAGTTAAAGAAGTCTCTGTATGCGTTGAAATAGTCACCAAAGATGTGGTATCATAAATTTGATACATTTATATAGGGACTTGGCTTCACCAAAAGCAAAGCATATCACTATGTGTATTTTAAATTAATTGGTGACCATGTTATTTATCTGGTCTTGCATGTGGATGATATGTTGCTGGTTGGAAATGACAAAGAAATTTTCCATGATTTGAAGACCCAATTGTCCTCCAAATTCGACATGAAATATCTTGGTGCTACAAACCATATTTTGGGCATGTAAATTAAAAGAGATCGAGCAAAGAGGAAGCTCTGGTTAAACCAGAGGAAGTATGTCGAGACAGTACTGCAGAGGCTTAATATGCAGGATAGTAAATCGGTGAAGGTTCCCATTCCTATAGGTGTAAAGTTATTTGTTGAACAGTGTCTCAAGGCACAAGAAGAGGAACAGGACATGTCCCGTGTTCCATATGCTAGTGTAGTTGGTAACCTGATGTATGCAATGATGTACTATACCAGACATTGCACATGCAGTGGGAGTATTGAGCAGGTTTATGTCAAAACCAGGGAAGGAGCATTGGACAACAGTGAAGCGGGTTTTCAGGTATTTGCGTGGCACTAGTGATTATGGTTTGTGCTATCAAGGAAGACCAGGATTGGACAGAGTTTTGGATATCCATGGCTTTGTTGATGCAGACTGGGTTGGAGATCTAGATCAAAGAAGATATACAAGTGGGTATGTGTTTAACCTATTTGGAGGTGCAATTAGTTGGATGAGTAAGAAAAAATCTGTAGTGGCATTATCAACTACAGAGGCACAATACATGGCAGCCACTCATGCAAGCAAGGAAGCAGTTTGGTTGCAGAGATTGTGTTCAAGTATGGGGTTAGTAAAGGGAGCTATAAGGATAGACTGTAACATCCAAAGTGCAATTTTCTTGGCAAAGAACCCTGCTTACCATTCAAAGACAAAGCACATTGATGTTCAATATCACTTTGTGAGGGATATGATAGAAGACAAAAAGGTGTTGTTGGTAAAGGTGGACACTTTGAAGAATACTACAGATGCATTGACAAAATCTGCGAGCTCTGAGAAGTTCTCTTGGTGTAGAGAAACAATGGGTGTTGCAGAGCTAGATAAATGACTAAGCTCTCTTGTGGCCCCCTGTGGAAATAAAACAACAAGTGGGAGAATGTTGGGTTTTGTTATATTATTTCCACGATTAGCCGCACTAATGAACCGGGGGGTTAGAGGGGGGGCTCGATTAGCCGCACTAGTGAACCGGGGGGTTAGAGGGTGGGTGGAGCCCCCCCCTTCGTTTCGCTGACTGCGCAGCAGGGGGTGTAGGTTTTAACCCTGTACAGAAATTACCTGCATACAAATTCTTAAACAAAGAAAATAAACAATGCGAGAGCATAACCCATAAAACACATATGCACAGAGATTTTTCCCTGGATCCCAAAACCGGGACTACCAGCTTGATTTTTCATTATGTTCCTTTCAATGTTACAATACATATTTATACATGCCGAAGCATCCAATACCATGGACCGAAAACCATCGCGTCCAATACCATGGACCGAAAACCATCGCATCCAAAAAACATGTGCGAAAATCATGCACAAAACCATAGGTGGGTCCGCCCAACCTAACATATGGTCCAAAACCAAAATTTTCCGGGGCGCTGCCCCGGACCCCATAAAGTGGGGTTACGGGTGCCCTTCAAACCCCCTATTAACTACGTGGAAAGAATATAACACAACCCAAAAATCTCCCACTTGTTGTTTTATTTCCACAGGGGGCCACAGGAGAGCTTAGTCATTTTTCAGCCCTGAGATTCCCATTGCCTCTCTACACCAAGAGAACTTCTCAGAGCTCACAGATTTTGTCAATGCATCTGCAGTGTTCTTCAAAGTGTCCACCTTTACCAGCAACACCTTTCTGTCTTCTATCATATCCCTCACAAAGTGATACTGAACATCAATGTGCTTTGTCTTTGAATGATAAGCAGGGTTCTTTGCCAAGAAAATTGCACTTTGGCTGTCACAGTCTATTATTATAGCTCCCTGTACTAACCCCATACTTGAACACAATCTCTGCAACCAAACTGCTTCCTTGCTTGCATGAGTGGCTGCCATGTATTCTACCTCTGTAGTTGATAGTGCCACTACAGATTGTTTCTTACTCATCCAACTGACTGCACCTCCAAATAGGTTAAACACATACCCACTTGTAGATCTTCTCTGATCCAGATCGCCAGCCCAGTCTACATCAACAAAGCCATGAATATCCAACACTCTGTCCAATCCTAGTCTTCCTTGGTAGCACAAACCATAATCACTAGTGCCACGCAAATACCTGAAAACCCGCTTCACTGTTGTCCAGTGCTCCTTCCCAGGTTTTGACATAAACCTGCTCAATACTCCCACTACATGTGCAATGTCTGGTCTAGTACAGACCATTGCATACATCAGGCTACCCACTTCACTTGCATATGGAACACGGGACATGTCCTCTTCCTCTTCTTGTGTCTTGGGACACTGTTCAGCAGATAACCTCACACCTACAGGAATAGGAACCTTCACCGGTTTACTATCCTGCATATTAAACCTCTGGAGTATTGTCTCGACATACTTCCTCTGGTTTAACCAGAGCTTCCTCTTTGACCGATCTCTTTTAATTTCCATGGCCAAAATATAGTTTGCAGCACCAAGATCTTTCATGTCGAATTTGGAGGACAATTGGGTCTTCAAATCCTGGATAATTTCTTTGTCATTTCCAACCAGCAACATATCATCCACATACAAGACCAGATAAATAATACGGTCACCAAGTAATTTAAAATACACATAATGATCTGCTTTGCTTCTGGTGAAGCCAAGTCCCCGTATAAATGTATCAAATTTCTGATACCACATCCTTGGTGATTGTTTTAACCCATACAGAGACTTCTTTAACTTGCATACCAGTTCTTTCTTACCCTTCACCGCAAAGCCTTCAGGTTGCTTCATGTAGATTTCCTCTTCCAAATCCTCGTGAAGAAATGTTGTCTTCACATCCATCTGTTCTACCTCAAAATCAAAAGCAGCAGCAATAGATAAAAGTAATCTAATAGAAGTTACCTTGGCAACAGGAGAAAAAATATCACCAAAATCAATTCCCGGCACCTGGGAATAACCTTTTGCTACCAACCGAGCTTTGTATTTCTCCACCTTTCCTTCTGCATTTGTCTTCTTCTTGAACACCCATTTTCTGCCAATGGGTTTCCTTCCAGCCGGCAACTCCACCAGATCCCAGGCCTCATTTTTGTGCAAAGATGCCATTTCATCGACCATGGCCTCTTTCCAGAGTTTTCCATCCTATGAATCCACTGCTTCCTTCACAGTTCTGGGATCATTATCAGTAACAGACAAAGCAAAATTTGAACTGAAAGCAGATGGACTATACCTTTCTGGTTGCCTTCTTTCTTGAACTGATCTTCTCACAGCCGGAGTTTGTAGCTCTTCATCTTCTGATTCCTCCTCTGCTGCAGAGTCTGATTCTTCCTCCTTTGGCTCAAACTCTATCTTCTCAGGTTCCTTTGGTTGGACTTCATGTTGAATAACATCTTTTACCTCTCTGAACAACACATCTCGGCTGTACACAACCTTCCGTGTGACTGGGTTCCAAAGCTTATAACCCTTTAAACCATCCTTATACCCAGTAAAGATGCACTTTTCATATTTACTATCCAACTTGGTTCGTTTCTCCTTTGGAACATGTACATATGCATCACATCCAAATACCCTTAGATGTGAAAGAGAGGGTTTCTTACCAGTCCATACTTCTTGTGGAGTCTTATCCTCCAACGCTGATGAAGGTGATCTGTTGATCAGGTAACATGCAGTATCCACCGCCTCTGCCCGGAATTCCTGTCCTAACCCGACACCACTGAGCATGCTTCTTGCCCTTTCCATCAACATCTTGTTCATTCTTTCTGCGACTCCATTTTGCTGAGGTGTATATGGAGTAGTCTTCTGTCGTGCTATACCACACTTCTTACAAAATTCTTCAAATTCCTTGCTGCAAAATTCTCCACCATTATCTGTCCTCAGCACCTTTATCTTCTTCTCTGTCTGATTTTCCACCAGAGCCTTAAATTCTTTAAACCTGTCAAAGACTTCAGATTTCTTCTTAAGAAAATATATCCATGTATTCCTTGAGAAGTCATCTATGAATGATACATAGTACACAGACTTACCCAGTGATGGAACCTTCACAGGTCCAAACACATCACTGTGCACAAGCTCTAATATCTGTTTCGTCCTCTTACCACTAGAGGGGAAACTCACCCGATTCTGCTTCCCATATACACAATTTTCATAGAAATCAAAATCTAGAGAGCTATTATTCATACCTTCTACCATACCTTTACCATGAAGTATTCGAAGGCCCTTCTCTCCAATATGTCCAAGCCTTTGATGCCACAACATGGTCTTCTCTCCAGAGACCACTAGATTCTCTACTCCATTTTCAGGAACCATAGAACTATTGCACCCATCAACAATAGTGCTACCTTGCAGCTTGTACAGAGTTCCAATCCGAACTCCCCGCATTAATATCAGTGCTCCTTGAACCATCTTGCAGGTATCTTTCTCGAACACCGTCTTTACACCTGCATCATCCAACTTGCTTACAGAAATCAGATTTCTGGCCAATGCAGGAATATGTAGAACACCCGGAAGTGTTCTAACCCTTCCACCTTGCAACTTCAACTTTACTTTTCCTCGACCAATGATTCTAGCCTTCCTATCATCTCCTAAGAAGACATCACCACCATCGTATTTCTCATACTCGCAGAACCACTCTCTATGGGGAGTGAAGTGAAAGGATGCACCTGAGTCAATCAACCATGCCTCATGATCTACATGTGTACTTGAAGAAGCCAAGTACACATCCCCACCTTCATCTGAGGTGGTTTTCGCCTCTGCAGAAGGAGCATCATCAGATCCCTTTCCTTTATCAGGAGCTTTAGATTTACAATCCCTTCTGAAGTGCCCTTCCTTTCCGCATTTCCAACACACCACCTTTGTAGGTTTTCCTGGAGATTTAGATCTCCCTCTAGATTTAGATCTCCCACTCGATGACTTATTTTTGTTTCTGTTCTGGGACCGTCCTCGTACAGACAAGGCATCACCATTATGGTTGTCCATATTTTTCCGTCTCATCTCCTCCGTCAGCAAGGCTGAGACTATTTCATCAAACTGCAAAGCAGTTGCATTGCTACCTATTGCAATAACCAGACTATCCCACGAATCTGGTAGCGAACACAACAGACTGATGCACTTATCTTCATCTGAAATTTTAATATCAACAGATAATAACTGACTTACCACAGTATTAAACGCATTCAGATGCTCTGCCACTGAGTCTCCATCTTTCATCCTCAGGTTATACAGCTTTTTCCGCAGGAACAGTTTATTCACCAGAGACTTAGATTGGTACAAAGTCCCTAACTTGACCCACAAAGCCTTTGTCGTAGCTTCCCCTGATACATTCAGCAATACTGAATCTGAGACACACAATCGTATTGTGCTCTTTGCCTTCCGATCCAACTTCTTCCATTCTTCATCGGTCACTCCCGATGGTTTAGTACCTGGATCTACCACGATCCACTGATCTTTATCCACCAACAGATCCTCCATCTTGAGTTTCCACAACTCAAAATTCTGACCATTGAACTTCTCAATCTCTATCTTTCCACTGCTCGCCATCTTCTTTCACCACCAGAATCGATCTCGCAGATCTCCCACTGAACAGGGTCTACCACAGGCCCGAGCGAAACCCCTCAGCAACAAAGGCGTCCCCTTGAAGCCAAAACAGCTCTGATACCAAATGTAGGTTTTAACCCTGTACAGAAATTACCTGCATACGAATTCTTAAACAAAGAAAATAAACAATGCGAGAGCATAACCCATAAAACACATATGCACAGAGATTTTTCCCTGGATCCCAAAACCGGGACTACCAGCTTGATTTTTCATTATGTTCCTTTCAATGTTACAATACATATTTATACATGCCGAAGCATCCAATACCATGGACCGAAAACCATCGCGTCCAAAAAACATGTGCGAAAATCATGCACAAAACCATAGGTGGGTCCGCCCAACCTAACATATGGTCCAAAACCAAAATTTTCTGGGGCGCTGCCCCGGACCCCATAAAGTGGGGTTACGGGTGCCCTTCAAACCCCCTATTAACTACGTGGAAAGAATATAACACAACCCAACAATACCAGACATTGCACATGCAGTGGGAGTATTGAGCAGGTTTATGTCAAAACCAGGGAAGGAGCATTGGACAACAGTGAAGCAGGTTTTGAGGTATTTGCGTGGCACTAGTGATTATGGTTTGTGCTATCAAGGAAGACCAGGATTGGACAGAGTTTTGGATATCCATGGCTTTGTTGATGCAGACTAGGTTGGAGATCTAGATCAGAGAAGATATACAAGTGGGTATGTGTTTAACCTATTTGGAGGTGCAATTAGTTGGATGAGTAAGAAAAAAATCTGTAGTGGCATTATCAACTACAGAGGCACAATACATGGCAGCCACTCATGCAAGCAAGGAAGCAGTTTGGTTGCAGAGATTGTTCAAGTATGGGGTTAGTACAGGGAGCTATAAGGATAGACTGTAACATCCAAAGTGCAATTTTCTTGGCAAAGAACCCTGCTTACCATTCAAAGACAAAGCACATTGATGTTCAATATCACTTTGTGAGGGATATGATAGAAGACAAAAAGGTGTTGTTGGTAAAGGTGGACACTTTGAAGAATACTACAGATGCATTGAAAAAATCTGCGAGCTCTGAGAAGTTCTCTTGGTGTAGAGAAACAATGGGTGTTGCAGAGCTAGATAAATGACTAAGCTCTCTTGTGGCCCCCTGTGGAAATAAAACAACAAGTGGGAGAATGTTGGGTTCTGTTATATTATTTCCACGATTAGCCGCACTAATGAACTGGGGGGTTAGAGGGGGGGCTCGACTAGCCGCACTAGTGAACCGGGGGGTTAGAGGGTGGGTGGAGCCCCCCCTTCGTTTCGCTAACTGCGCAGCAGGGGGGTCACGGGGGGTTTGAGGGAGGCGGGTAGCCCCCCTCTACGGGGTCCAGGGCAGCACCCCAGGGAAATTTTTTTTGGACCCTATATTAGGTTGGGCGAACCTACCTATGTTTTTGTGCATGGTTTTCGCACATGGTGTTGGATGCAATGAATTTTGGTCCATGGTATTGGATGCTTCGGCATGTATAAATATGTATTGTAACATTGAAAGGAAAATAATGAAAAATGAAGCTGGTAGTCCCGGTTTTGGGATCCAAGGGAAAATATCTGCGTATATGTGTTTTATGTGTTATGCTCTCACATTGTTTATTTTCTGTGTTTTAGAATTCGTATGCAGGTAATTTTTGTACAGGGTTAAAACCTACAGGAAACACATGCTAGAGAAAAAATAACATGAAAACATCACTTCTTAAAGTGAAAGTAAGAAAAAATGATGACCACGAAAGTGAAAGCGAAACTTGCGAAAACAAAGGTGTGAAAAAAGAAAAAATTGGGAAAACTCATTGAAGTAGAAGTACAATTGCAACCAAAGTGAGGGGGATTGTCAACGGAGAGTGCGCATTAACTATCAACATAGGTTGAACATTACGTAGGCACTATCTCGATGGAATGTGCTATGCCTTTTCAAGTTTTCATAAAAGGAAGTGTGCTTATACATTCATCAAGGACTAAGCATGTGTGAGCAAGTGATTTTGACAGTTAGAAACCGGGAAGAAGACTTAAAAAATTAGCACAACATCAATCAACAATGAAGTGACCATGGTATGATAGATCATAAGATCCTTAGTAGGCTCCAAAATTAAAGTGTATGCAAAATTTTGGAGGGTGTTGATTACAACGTCAACAATTACTTATGTTAATACTAAGCATGAGAGTGAGATCTTTTTACCACATCTTCTTCGTACCACACAAGTATATTTGTTTTTATTTATTTTTTATTATAGTGGGCATTGTTATTTTTATTTAGAGAATATTTTCTTTTTAGCCCTCATAATAGGCTATAGAATGCGCATGTAGAATATGCCTTTCAACCCAATGACTAGTAAATATTCATAGACATCAACCCTCTTGTATCATATTATTATTATTATTAAAAATAAAAACAAAAATTTATAACAAGATTTTTAACTATAAAAATTTACCTCATTTTATTATGAGATTTTTAACTTCTTGTTATAATACTATGGGCCAATAATATAGATGACAATACAACATTTCCGTTATGTGAAATGTTTATATGACTTTTTTTTAATTAAAAAGATAAAAATGGAATTACTACCTTTTAAAAATAGATTACAACCTTTAATTTGTAACTACTATTAAAATTATTCTAGCCTATTATATAAAGGTTAAACCTTTATTATTCACTTAATAATTATTGAAAATTAACATAAAATTTTGAAAACTGTATTTTAAATTAAACACACTTATCCACGTAATAATGTACATAAATATACTAGAAAAAATTGCTTTCAAAATTATAAATAAATACATCAACATTAATCTGAAAGTACTTCTGCAAATTTTAAATTACTAAAACAAGCTTTACATATCACAAATATTTTGGCAGAAAATCTCAACGAATTTCCTGCCATTTTTTTAGGAATGAAATAGTGTAGTTATCACCTAGAAATGTAAAATTAATTTGTGTAATTATTAACAGTGACCTATGAAAATACTAAATCTCCAGTGGCTTTTCAATTTATTTTTAAACTAGGTATTGATTATAAATTTCCCATGCTAACCTTTCAAGTTATTCATTAAACATAGAATAGTTAAATATGCTTGAAGTTCTTTGAAGTTCTTCATCAATTCATCAAGCATATACCACTTAAATGTTTCCATCACAAGAGATATATGGGGTAAGTGTCCCCTGATGTATTAAGTTTGGTTAGATCCACCTTGTTGATCTCCATTAATCATGAACAATTTGGAAAATTACATCTTTTTTATCTTTAGTTATATCATATTATGTTCTAAAAGAAATTTTTTTAGCTAAATATATATTTATAAATGGTTTGAGAGTTTAGGATTTTATTCATCATGCTCATGAATGTGGATGGTGTGTTTATAAGTTTTAAATGGTAATTATGAGCCACTTATTTAAGTTTTCTTTTGAATTTTTCCTATCAAGTTTATTCTTTCTTGAATTTTACATGATAATATCTTTATTTGAGATCTAATTTGGAAACCAATTATCTCTATGCAATTAGTTTAGTAAGTCATCAATCCTTGGTAGAATATGCTGGTTTTTTTATGGTGATAATGTTGAGTGCCCTAAATGTTAAACCCTTGACCATTACATCATTATATGCAATTAGTTTAGTAAGTCATCAATCCTTGGTAGAATATGCTGGTTTTTTTATGGTGATAATGTTGAGTGCCCTAAATGTTAAACCCTTGACCATTACATCATTATTTGTTGCCATTAATGGTAGACTCATTATTTATAAATGTACCCTTTGCCTCGTATAGAACCAAGGAGATCTATTTTTAAGGATCTTTAAAAAATATTTATAATAATAATGAAATTTTTAGTTATTCACCTTTTATCATTCTCAAGGCATAGAATCACGTATTCTTTTTATTTTTATGTGATTTCAATTATTTGGATCACAACATTTGGTACAAAGAAAAGGATTTGTGGTTTGGACTTTTCTAAACAAAACATTATACATTTTCACTCTTTTTTCTTCTAAAATATTGGATTGACATGGAACTTATGGGGTTAGAATACTAAACATTGAGGTACCATTCTCAAGATTTTATATTTTGATTTTCTATAATTTTGATAGTACAATGTATAGAAGTTAAATAGACATTTTTCTCGGTCCCAAAACCTTGCTTAAAGTATGGATTCTATGAAAAGTGTGATATCTGGAGATTTAGAGTCCAAATAAAGTGATAATGGTGTTATTGGAAGGAAGAAGAATCAAGATATTATAGGTCTAAATTGTACATCTTGAATTGATACAAATATGAAGTAACAAGTTGTATAAGTCCACCCTCCTAAAGTAGGGAAAAACAACAAGTTGTGAGAATTCCATCATAAATTTCCCTTTGAAGGTCCATACTGCATGGGATTTGTGGGTGTTGATAAATCTAGGGCAAACTTTCTGGGGTTTTTACAATTGATTTCTCTTTAACCTAGAAATTTACTTGTGGTATATTAATACTTTATCATTATCATTATTATGTTATGTTATCTCCAACCCTAATATGCTTCTCCAATGATTGCAATAGTTTGGTGTTCACTAAAAATTAATGGAATAATCACTCTCGAGGGAAGTCACAAGGACTGACCTCTCTCAACACTTAGTTCACGATACAACATGAATTACAAACTGGAGGTTCATACCTAACCACGACTTAAAGTGATCAAGGGGCCCAATGAGTTATTTAAGCACGAGGTAAAGGGCGCGTTCCTTTCACCAGGATCGTTGTCCCTCATCAACCACGACGATCCTAAAATGAACTCTGGCGGAATGACTTGCATGATAATTAACGAGAGCCTTCACCTTCTTCTCGGTATCCTTCTAAACCAACCTTGAATTCAACAAATTTTGTGAAAAAATCATCCTTCTTCTACATGAAGAAGATCCAACATTTTCCAGGGAAATCATCAATAAAAATAATATAATACTTGTGTTCTGTTGTGGAGGCTATAGAAAAGTGTCCACAAACATAAGAGTGGAACCGCTTCAAGATTGCAGTTGCTCTTCTTTCTTGGCCATGGAAAGTGGATTTGACATATTTATGCAATGTGAAACCCTTCCAAACATCCTATTGGTTAAGGGAGCCTTGGGGGAGACTGATGGTAGTTTCATGCATGATTTTTAAGGAACCATGGTGTAAATGACCGAATCTTCTATGTCAGAGTTCTCCAACATCTCGACTCTGCACTTTTTCATTCTTACTGCTCAATGAAGTGTAATATCCCACCTCAAGTTTGTATAGTTCCATCACTCGAACCTCAATTCTCTTCACTTTCCGGATATTTATGTGTCTCAGAAAGGCTTCCCATTTACGAAAAATAACATCAAAGGCACAATCCTCCAATACTGCTACAAATATCACGTTCTTCTTCATCCCAAGTACAACTATAACATCTTTGAGGCAGCGAGGAGAGAATTTATCCCTCTCAAAGGTGACATTACCAATTCCTATAGCATTGTACCTCCCATCATCCCCCATTTCGATATGCATATGGAGATACTTCTCCTCCAGATTGTTGAAAAACTCCTTGCACCCTGTCATATCGAACAAGGCACCAAAATCAAGGTACCACACACTCCCCATAATAGAGTTAGCCATGCATGATATTAGGGTGAAGTCTATTTCAAATTGTGAAGCTAGTGTTTCACCTGTTGTTTCTCCTAAAAGCTTCTTGGTACACTTATAGTGCAAATATTTTGTTGAATAGTGCTCGTATTCGTGGGAGTGGAGGCATTTTATCTTGCTCAAGTCTTTCTTCTTGCCATTATTTTGGTCGGGTTCAAGTTTTCTTCGGGTCGTATTTCCTTTACCCTTCTTCCCCTTTCCAACCAAGGAAAAATTCTCTTTATCCTCTGCTTTGGATGAAGTTCCATCTCTGTTATTTCTCTTGAACTCTTCTTGAACCAAATCAAACCACAACATTTCCCAATTCGGTAATTTTTCCCTTCCATTCACAGAGTCTTGTTAATTAAGCCAATATTTTGGAAGGCCTAGAAGAGCTAGGCTCACCAGGGCATCTTATGCAACATTCACCCCAACCCCTCCAATCTCATCTAGAACTTGTGTAAACTTGGAGAGATACTACGGAATAGTTTCATTTTTCTACATCCCGATGTTTCAAAGTTGTCTTTGAGGGCCAATTTTATATGGTCACTGTTATTTTTCAAATAGCTCAAATAATTTATTCCACATGGCAAGCGGTGTCTCTTTGCTATGGAGATTTGAGACCACATTGTCTCTCACACCTTCGAGAATAATTCTTCTCGCCTGCGCAACATCCATATTCCAATGGGTTGACTTATGTGCATCCAACTATGGAGGTTTTGCAATATCAATTTTCACATATTCTAACACGCCATTGTCATCAAGCACTACTTCCATTTAATCTTTCTATGCTACAAAATTTGAGCTAACCTCCAGGGAATACTCCAATCTCAGTCCATTGAAAGACATTCTCCTAACCCTAAAGAGAAATTATTGCGCTGAAGCTGCTACTTCAAAATTCTTGAGAGACAGATTTGAAATACTGGTTCTAATATGATTTCATGGCTTTGATACCATGTAGAAATTTGATAGAAATCAAGTACTCAAGATTTCAACCTGAAAACAAGAGACACAATTCTACTCTACTGATTTGCGAAATGTAAATCACAATTTAAAACAACATGCATAGACATGCAATAAGAAAGACCACAAACACACAATGATTTCTAGGGGAACCCAACTAGGAAAAACCCCTCAAGCCTTTTTCATTAATCAGTTGAATAGAGAAACTATTACAATTGCTAACTCCAACTCTGAGCTCAACCTACAAAAGAATAATTGTTCTCTCTACTCAATGAGAAACTCTGGCCAACACTTAGCCAATTATTTTCCCACCAAGCCTCTTATTTCCTTGCGCTTTTCCTGAGGAAATTAACCCCTAAAAGATAGGAATTTCCTCCTAATTTCTTGTACAATTCCCAAGGATTTATCAATAACTCCATGCAACACCTATACACTTAGAACTACTATATAACTCTCGTTACACTACCTTGTCATCTCCACTTCAGCTGAGGAATTCAAATTTCATGCATGCATTAGCTATTTTGGGTTGATTGATTAGATAACTAACAAATATCTAAGTTAGACTATTTTTGTACTCCACAATTGAACTTCAACTGACTCCAAAAATAGTTGGAGGTCATTTAACTGAATACAACTGCAAATAAATTAACTGGATTACTAAAATTTAGCAATCACACATGCATAATTGAACTCCAAGCCCTCTAACTCAAGTTTACGAAGCTAACTGAGTGACAAAATCCATGTAAAACTAGTTAACTGCCTCCAAGTTTTCTTGCTGATTTGGAAATTCCATTTACTCAATTTCACTAAGGCTAAAGTCAAATTGAGCCTTTTACACTACATTTTTTCAACACAATTTATCTTAGAAGGAGATAGAAATGACCTAGATCGTGAGGTTGTAAATGAAGAACAACTCCCACGATGTGGTGAATCCAGAGACACGAAGGAGAATAAGGGGTCATGCCCATAACCGTGGAAATATGAGGATAATTAATATCAGGGGTGTTGTGGTTGCCCGTTTCATGCAAAATCATGTTGATTAAATTCCCTTCCATAAATATGTTTGGTGTTAGCGCAGAGAAACTGGGAGATGGTGAGGTTTAGCTCAGTCACTGGAAATGTCAATGGGTTATTTATTTTCCCCACGAGAGATTTTAGGGAGGTATATTGAAGAGGTTTCAACAGAACGGTTTTGGGACCTGGTTCAGAAAAAAAGCTTTGATGGTATTCATTGTAAGAGGCACTAGAGTCCTTGGTCTATGGTTGGAATTGCATACTAACTGGGGGAAGTCACTGGAGATGATAGAAGAAAGCGTAGAAAGAGGCAACTGTGAAGGTTCTCTTGGTATGGTCATGCTTATAATCCTGGATGCAAATTTCCCTTAGTGGAGTAGGGTGCCTCCCCTAAACTGCATCAAAAGGGTACCCTTCAATATTTAATGGGTTTATTTTAATCTTCAAGATTACTCTTTGAATTTTATATGGTGCATATTTCGAATATAATTTATCTACTAGAAGTTACAGTGTAATTTTTGTAATGGTTTGAATAGTATATGGGGTCTCATTTATGAGGTCATGTTTTAGTTAATTACTTCTGTCTTTGCACCTTGCAGTGTCACTTATAGTAGTTGTTTGTTGAACTGAGCTTGGAACTATCTCGGTTTTCACTTTTTTTTAATATTTGGGGTCCATTGATTTATAGAGGTCAATGTTTGTGGGGATTTATCTTTGAAATCCACCCTCAGTTGTTGTGAGTAATCGGCCTTGCTTGAGGGATCTTTGTGGGTAGGTGCAATTTCCTCTTATCGTGTTTTTATTCTCCCTACAACTTGTCTTTCCCGTTAGTGGGCAAATTTAGTGTAAGTGTTCCAAAATATACTAGGTTTGGTAGCTATGTCCCATCGGGCTTATTGGTGGAAGATGGAACACAAAAGAATGTACAATAAGTGTGGTGGAGGGGGTCGTAACCCCCAAGGATGTAATAAATCTCAATACCAGTCCCAAGAGGCTACGTGGAGGCTGCAAAGAGCTATCATGGAGTAATCCTCCCTAATACCCATAATGAAATTCATAATTTAGAGTCTCAAATTGTTCAAGAAAGATAGGCCTTCTCGGATTCTAAGATCTTGAAATATGTAGCCACTTGGATTCCTAACTCGAGGATGAAAGAAACATTATTTTGGAGCATTAACCTTATATTGGAAGAGGAAGACTATGTTAGGCAAAATTTTGATGGATAAACAAGTTGAGAGATACAACATCTTTGCTAGATTGGAAGATGTAAAAATGTATCAATGCAATCAGAATTATCGTCTAGACGGGATTTAAGAGACGATTACACACACCGAGCTTCATTTCCAG
Source organism: Pinus tabuliformis (assembly GCA_031772625.1). Lineage (NCBI taxonomy): Eukaryota > Viridiplantae > Streptophyta > Pinopsida > Pinales > Pinaceae > Pinus > Pinus tabuliformis. The sequence goes on from CM062816.1 coordinate 1,654,697,847, forward strand.
TGTAAAATAGATTCTTATGTTAATGCCACAATCCCAGCCGCTTCTTTAAATGCTTGAGTTTTCATGTTTATTTCTAGTTTTTTCTTTAAAAATGCTCTCATAGATAGCCTAGTTATGCTTGTAGCACTGACACTCGAATTTTGGATTGATTATTCTATAGGTGGGTGGTAAAAAATATATGGTTTTCTGCTAGGTAGATTGAGACCACCTACCTAGTGATAGTTATGCTAGGTAGATTGAGACCACCTACCTAGTGATAGATATGTTGATGATGCATGGCATATATACCTATTTTACTTGATTTTCTAAAGTAAAACAATATATAAACTTTTTAAAAAATATATTTAGATTAAAAACAACAAGACAAAACAAAAAAACAATATTTGTTTTTAACCAATTTTTTTTTTTATAAAACTAAAATAAAATAAAATAATTTCCAATAATCCAACTTTATCATCTACAATAGTTTCAACTCATTCAAAATTACTAGCTAATTCATTTATTTAATGAATAGAATGTCATATAAAATAACATCAACACTAAACATATTTTATAGAATAAAATGAAGATTAATATATATATATATATATATATATATAAATAATTTCTTAATAAATCTTCTATTATAAACAAATCTATCAAATAACATGGCCCATTTTCAATACTCTTAGATTTAGATTTTCCGGTAATCCACTTAAATGTTTTACCATTAATGATATATTCTAAATATAGGTCTTCTATACTTTAAAACAAAATTATTGTTAAATACAATTTAATTAATTTGTTATTTAATTTAAGCATATCTACAATATATATAGATATATGTGTTTTTAAAATAAAATTAAACACTTTTTGGTTTTTTTAATTTTCATCTTATTTATTATAAATAGATAAATTTGATCTTATATATTTTTTATAAATTAAAAATTAAAATTAAAATTAAAACAAAACATAACAACATTATTTTTTCTTTCAATGAAATAATATCACTTTTTAGTTTTAAGCATTCTAAAATATCGCTTTTTAGTTTTAAGCCTTCTGAAATTTAATTTGAAGTACACATTGTCGTAGGATTTAAATATTAAATATTAAATATTAAATATCACAGTTTAGATAATACTTCTTAAGAACACACAATCATGACCCCTATTTGTGGACAGCTCATATTCCCTTATCTCCTTCAGCGATTCTAACGTACACTGACACAAAAAGTAAAAAAAAAAAATCTACATGCACATATGCGGAGAGGAAGGAGATTAAAGAATTTATTGTTTAAATTTTTATTTTATTTTTTAATTTGGGAAAATCAAAGTATATAAGGTTCATGATCATCTGCACAATCCATTTTCTCCGGCAGCTAATAATGCAACGCATGGAGGACCCCATTTCCGTAGAAGGAAGGAAATTAATAAATAAAAACAAAATACGATCTGCAACTACCTGCACCATATCCAAGTGCGGCACAACGTCCATCTATGCAACTAGTGGACCGGCTGGTTGAATATGATGGGCCAATTCATGGCTTTACTTGCTTCAAAGTTACAAAGTTTTTCAAAAACTTCAATTTTTGGAGTGTGAATAGTTTTTCCTGATATTGGAAATTGAGTCAGTACAATTAAAAAAAAAATTAGGGTATCTAAAATCATGAAAGTTCGACAAGGTTATATTTTTTTAAAATTATGTTATGTTTTTGAATAAATTCAATATTATTAAGAATTTTCTAGTCTTCAAAATTTTGAAATTTAACAACTATAATTACATTATGCGTAATTCCTATAAATTTGAAAGTAAATTATTTAAGACTCATGAGTCACAAGGTTCTCTTCAAACCACTTAAGAGCCGACAACATGGAACTTGTTTTCCTCCAACGGTCGTTAATGAACATGAGATCTCGTGATCGAACTGCACGGTGGTTTTCTGAATATTCTGTTGTGAATATGCCATTGTGCTCGAGAGTGGTTAGGGCCTAAACCCGCCAGAAATCCAAAATGTCTTACATATTGACAACTCTAACCTTTTATGGCACTGAGATCTCGCGATCGAACTGCACGGTGGTTTTCTGAATATTCTGTTGTGAATATACCGTTGTGCTCGAGAGTGGTTAGGGCCTAAACCCGCCAGAAATCCAAAATGTCTTACATATTGTACTTATCATGTTGAATATATGTTGTGTTTGCTTTAATGGTCGTTGTGTCTTTATGAACTATTTCGCTAGATAACTAACAAATTTTTTCTTGCTCTTGTGTGTCTCTCTTAGGTTAGTACTATTACTTTCTTCTAGAGACTCACCCCTATCTCCCCTCTCGTGAAGGCCTCCTTTTACACATTGCAATTGGTGTTTTGTAATATCAATTTACTTGTTCGTTCAAAGGTTATGTGCATAATCTCTTATGTCATCCATTGAAACCAATGCAAAACTTAAGTTATGGTAGTCGGGTCGATACTCCAAATGAGGCTCCTACTCCAAACAGTGTGAGGTCTAATTGCGACTTCACAATGGGGAGACCTCCTGTATGTTGGCAGTATCCAACATCCCAGTAACATAGTTTTATATTAACTTCCAATTGTAAATAAAAGCAAAAAAAATCTTATATTTTCACTTTTGACTATATGTAAGATATATAATTCTTATGCTTCTTAAAATATACTTCAATACAAAATTTAATAGATTATTTGAATATCTATAGTAAAAAAATAATTTCAAAATAAATTTCATATATATCTAAAAGAGAAGGTTTATATATTGTACTTATCATGTTGAATATATGTTGTATTTGCTATATATGTTGTATTTGCTTTAATGGTCGTTGTGTATATATGAACTATTTTGCTAGATAACTAACGAATTTTTTCTTGCTGGTGTGTCTCTCTTAGGTTAGTACTATTACTTTCTTCTAGAGACTCACCCCTATCTCCCCTCTCGTGAAGGCCTCCTTTTACACATTGCAATTGGTGTTTCGTAATATCAATCTACTTGTTCGTTCAAAGGTTATGTGCATAGTCTCTTATGTCATCCATTGAAACCAATGAAAAACTTAAGTTATGGTAGTCGGGTCGATACTCCAAATGAGGCTCCTACTCCAAACGGTGTGAGGTCTAATTGCTACTTCACATTGGGGAGACCCCCTGTATGTTGGCAGTATCCAACATCCCAGTAACGCAGTTTTATATTAACTTCTAATTGTAAATAAAAGCAAAAAATATCTTATATTTTCACTTTTGACTATATGTAAGATATATAATTCTTATGCTTCTTAAAATATACTTCAATACAAAATTTAATAAATTATTTGAACATCTATAGTAAAAAAAATATTTCAAAATCAATTTCATATATATGTAAAAGAGAAGGTTTATACATATATATATATATATATATATATAATGATGATGATGATGATGATGGTTAACGTCCACTGAGACCAAACTTTGGTCTATCGGACCTAAAGATACATTATTTAGTTTGATTTAAGATTTTATTCCTATGCTCAAAAAGCTTGGAGAGAAGCCTCCCGAGCTCACTATAATTTTGACATCGTAAAAGGCTAGGAAGGTCAGTGTTGCGACAAAGATTATGAAACTAAGATCTAATGTGGTTGTACGCGGGGCACTATAAGAGGAAGTGGTTTTCATCCTCGATGTTCCTATTCTCACAGAGATGGCAGATCCTTTCCATCCATGGTGTTTTAGGAACTGCCCAACGACCTGTTTCACTATGGAGCTCATGAGAGTTCGTTCTAATCTTCGCTATATTAATTTTCTTCTTTGAGCTAGTTAAAATAGAGAGATACTTTTGATCTTCTAGGGTGGGGTTGATGACCTTCTTATAATAACTTAATTTTCTTTTAGCTGCTAAATCTTTCTCACACCACATTTTTTCTTTGAACTTAGAAGTAACAATATTTTTAATGTTATTAATGTTTTGCAATGCATCATTCTCGTTGATCTCCCAAAGGTTTAACCAGGCCCTCGTGTCTTTATACCACCCCCACTTGAGCCTTAGGTGGTTTTGGCTAGAATTTAAAGCTAGCTTAGGAAGTCTATGATCTCCTATGTTATTGAGTTTGTGCTTGTACAACAGAAGCCTAGTCATAGCTAGGCTCTCGATAGGGGAAAGACCTACTTCTATAAGGAGAATAGGATAAGGTGTATTGCTTTGAATTTTCAAGTTATACGTTATAAAATGCTTCTGGATTTGCTCAATCTTTCTTCAGGATTCTCTAGAGATGCTGCAACCCACATTACGAGGTTTGTCATTTTACAATTATTTTCAAGAAAAAAATAGGCTTTCCACCCCCCATTACTCCTTTTCTCAATGCTATAGTTCCAGTTGAGCTTGTGATGAATATCAATTCCTATATACTTGTAAGAATACACTTCCTCCAAGTTATTATTGTCATACATAAAATTAGCGTAAGTGTCCTTCTGGGATTTGATAATCATAACTTTTGTTTTGTCAGTGTTAACAGTCATACCCATGGTAGAGCAGAAATCCTTAAGAAGCCTAAGTTGCTTATCAAGATCAGATGGGCACCTTGTGAGAAGAACAATATCGTCAGCATAGAGAAGAAGGATGATGATTATCCCAGCTAATATCGTGCCAACACAACTTGCTTCCTCTAAATAACCTTCAGGGTTGTCGATGTAAATGCCAAATAGGGTAGGGGAGAGGGGGCAACCTTGTTTAACTCCAATATTACATTTAATATCTTTCGACCACCCCTCATTGCTTTTTATCTTGGCAATTACATTCTCGTATAATCTTATAGTGGCAGCTCTCAACTCGAAAGGAACCTTTAGCTCTTCTAATCTATTCCAAAGGTTGTTTCTAGGAACCGTATTGAAAGCCTTTCTAAAGTCCACAAAGCAACAAAAGAGATTGGATTTATCATTACGACATTCCTCCACAATGATCCTAAGCGTAACGAGGTGGTATGTTGTTGAGTGATGCCTTCTAAAACCCGCTTGGCCTTTAGCCCGCTTACCTTCACTTTCAAGCCATATGCTCAACTTCTTTTCCAAAATAATACCATATAGCTTGGCTAAGAGAGGGCTGATCATAATGGTCCGATAATTAGAGGGGTTATTTGTATCCCCACTTTTAAAAATAGGGATAATGAGGCTCTCAGTCCATGGTTTAGGGAACCCTTGCTTGACTGCTTGATTGAAAAGCTTGTGGATGTGGGGGATGAGGACAGGACCTCCAATTTTTAAGATTTTTGCCTGGTAACCTTCGATGTCCTTAGCTTTCCCATTTTCCAGGCATTTAACCCCAAAATCAATGTCTTCTAATGAGAAAACTTCTTTTGTTGTGAGTAAGGTTTCAAAGTTATCCATGACATTTGGAGATTCATAAAGCTTTTTAAGATAGGAATTCCAATCGTGTAAAGCAATTTTATTATTATCTTTAGTTTTCCTAGTCAGAATCTGCCTCCAAAATTTCTTAGGAGCTACCTTAGAGAGGTGTAAGAGATTCTCTTGTCTTTTACGAATGTATTGCCTCTTTTTCCTTTTAGTTAGGGCTTTGTATATTTTTATCTTGCCCATTTTAAGAGATTCATCAACAACTTCCTTAATTGCTCTCCTCGCACTTTTACAATCTTTGTCATACCATGGGTTGGTTTTGCTATTTCTTTTATTATTTGAAACTTCAATTGAGAACTTGTTAATAGAATATGAGAGGGTTGTAGTAAAATTATGATAGAGGTCTTCTATGTTGTCTATACTAGATAAAGGAAGCAAATTAGTTTTTAATTCATTTAGAAAGAGATCGTTTTTATTTCTATCAAATATTAGGTTCTTTTGGCTATAAGGATTATTTTCTATGGGATCTCTATGCATGAAAAAATTGAGAGTTATAAGTAAAGGCCTATGATCAGAGTCAGGCTCGTGGTCGTTTAAGATGTCAAAATTTATTATTTCGTTGTATAAAGGGAGATTGGAAATAACATAGTCTACCACGCTGCTACCAAGCCCATGGATGTAGGTCATCTGGCTAGAATTGGGCCACTTCTTTAGACTGTTGCAAATTATGAGATCCTAAGCACTATAGAACTTGACTAGCTCTGACCCAAACAAATTCTCCCCGAGGTCTTCAAAGCTCCTTTTGTACCTACTAGCCAGAGTAGGGTATTCGTCTAACCAAAGAGGATTAGGGTTGGAATGATTGCTTAGAATAATAGCTTGGTTGCTTGAAGTTCAAGCATTAAAGTCACATATTAAAAGGATATTACCTTCATTCCTTAGGCTAGAAATATCATTCTCTAAACCATTGTAGGGATTATTTTTATCTAGATTCTTCTTCTTACAGAAGTTAGAATTGATGGGGGGGAATAACATATTGCTATGCAGGTCTTTTTATTATTAATGTCAGTGATCTCTACCCAACTAGAATGCTTCCTACAAAGAAGAAGCACTCTAGCTCAGTTACAATGGTGAAACACTAGCTCCAGTAGTGGAACATTAAGTCACTTTTGATTCTCCAAGGAATGATTTTCTCTCCTATGTTAAGTTAGATAAGCCAAGGCTAGCTCCCCAAAGCCTAAGCCTCCAAAAGCCCTTTTCTTGAGTTACGAGGTTGCTTTTATAGCAGAGGAATAACCTTTCATATCCCCATGACTTTTGAACTACCTTCATGACTCTTAGACTTCCAATGCGACATTTGAACTTCTACTTGACTCGTTTGTCCACATGTGACTTTTCATATTCCACATGTGACTCTTGGAATTCCACACATAAAAATTTTTCATCTTCCTTTTGATAATTACATCATTACATCCACAAATGATGTGGTAAGACACATATGACATTTTGATGGCACTGGTGCAAGTCACAACTTGACAATGATGACATGGGGTTTTATGATGAGGTGGCAATGCCAAGTTGTTCTTCTTGATGCTTTGTCTTCAATCTTCATGAAAGATCTGCTTTATTCTTCATCTTCACCCTCCACAATGTCCTGAATCAACATTGGGACCCACTGAGTTATCATGCAATGGTCCAAGATTTGCTTCATGCCTTCATGATGGTTCTTCTTTGTGCTTCTTCTCTGTAAGTGCTTCCTCGTTCCTTCTCCTTACTATATTCCTTGAGCATTACCCTGCCTTGTTGAGGAGCTACACCTACCAATGAAGATCACTCATGACAAGGTCAAATTACTCTTGAAATCATCTATCCTATCTTTACTTTTCTCATAGAAGAAGCTGCTTGTGAAGGACTGTGAAAGGACTTCAAAAGGAAAGCATTAATGAGGAGGGCACAATTGAACTTAACACTAGTTGAGGAGGCCACCACTGTTCACTAAGACTGTGCCATATGCTATGAGTATCAGTTCTTCAAGGTCCAACGCAGTGGGAAAGTTCAAGGAATAATGTGACGAGCTTGCTGACTAAAACTGAGCCATGCACTAGGCTTAAGGGAGGAGGAAACAATGAAAGTGTAGTTAAGCTTCACATTGAATAAGGGAGGCCCTAACTATGGACTAAAAGTTTGCCATGTGCTCATGGAGAGAGAGAGAGAGAGACTTCTTGGGCGTAGGGCATAGTGACAAGAGACAATGAGGGGCACACTATTGCTTAAGAGTGTGCAATGCACCAGAGAGGTCCAGTGAGGGCATAGGGCACAGTGATAGTGGACAAGGATGCCTGAATCTTGCTTGAGAGTACATTGTTTGCTCTGAAAGGGACATAGGGTCCTTTTTTATAGAAGTGCATTTAGAGGATCCTTTTTTCCCGAAATTGCACTCAGAGAGTCCTTGTTTTCTTAAAGTGTGCTCAGAGGGTCCTTGGTTTCCAGAAGTGAGCTTTGAAAGAGATATCCTTCTGCTGGGTAGAGTTCTCTTCAACAATGGTTGATTGTTCACTAAAGATGCACTATGCACCCAGGAGGGCTCACTAGAATGGGATATTGCATAGTTGGCTAAGGAAAATAGTGGAAGGAAAGTCACTTTGCCTAGGGAGAAACTTAATGCACTATGAGAGGGAGGAGACCTTGTATGGTGCAGTTTTGTTTTGTAGAGGGCTACTAGAAATGCTTCATGTGCTATACAAGGTAGAATTTCTCAAAAATCAGCGCAGTGAGTCAATACAAGTGAGGAGGGTTATGTGACTATCCTTTGAAGGTTCTAAATGTGTAGCCATATGAGATATCCTTAGGAAAGAATCAATGAACAAGTCTAGGAGGGAGATATCTCACCAATGAGGCTAATGAATAGGATAAGTCATCACCTGGGAGAGATTTCATGTATTCACAACTTCCATTGGGCAATAGGACCAAAAAGAGCTCCAAAATGGCAAAGTGTGGCATTAGTAGAGTAAGAGAGGGGAAAGCATCTGAATAAGACTCAAAAATGGATCACACACATGACTCAATACAAGCTAGGGGAATAAATAGGACTCATGAACAACAATCACACCTTGAAATGACAACATAACGACACTTATTTCTAAGTGTGACAGTTGAAATGCCACATTGTGACACTTAGGATACAAGTTGCGACAAAAATGTCGACTGCGACCACAAAGTGTGCTAATTTCTAGGAATGTGTCTAACATATATTATAATGATATGTAGGACCATCTAATGTAGAAGAATGCACTAGATCTACCTCTAATAATGTGGAAGGGTGTGACACATATAGGAGTTGTAAAAGTTACACTTGCAAAAGCTAAAGAAAGTGAAGGCAACACATCCCAGAGTGAAGATAACATGAAGATGAAACTTGTTAAAGTGAAATCAAGAAAAAATGATAGCCACAAAAGTGAAAGCAACATTTGTAAAAATAAAAGTGTGCAAAAGCAATAGTTGGGAAAACTCACTGAAATAGAAGTACAATTGCAACCAAAGTGAGGGGGAATGTTAATGGAGAGTGCACAATGACTATCAACATATGTTGAACATTGCGCATGCACTATCTTGATGGATTGTGCTATTCCTTTTCAAGCTTGCATAAAAGGAAGTGCACTTATGCATTCATCGAGGACATATCATGTGTGAGAAAGTGACTTTGATAGTTAGAAATCTAGAAGAAGACTTACACACTTAGCACAAAATCAATCAACAATGAAGTGACAATGTGACAATAGGTCGTAAGATCCTCAGTGGGCTCCAAAATTCAAGTGTAGGAAAAATTTTGGAGGGTGTTGATCACAACGTCAACACTTGGTGACACACTAGTAGAACTCTAGATTCTTTGTTTAGGTTTTACCTTTAAGTGTAAGGTCTTAGTATTTTTAGGAAGTATTTATTCGCCATGTAGATTTCCTTGAATTTACCACTTATCTTGGTTTAAGATGTAGTCTCTTTTTTCTTTGCTCCACTTGGAACACATCAACATAAGACTAGTCATACCTCAATTGTTTTGATTGGGGAGAAGGATAATGAGTGTACTGGTCTTTTGATAATCAGAATTAAGCACATTCAATGTTGTTCTGCTACAAGCGAGCTTGTTCAGTACCCTGACAGAGTCACCTCAAGGAAGCACAAGTGTCACTTCATTGCTAGCAGGCGTATTCAATACCCTGACGAAGTTTCTTGCGTCACCTCTCTATGAAGGAAGCCTTTCTCTTCTTCACCATTTTATTTAATTTTCTTAAAGATATGCTTGAAGAATTTATTGAAAATTTGTAACATGGGAAGAAGAGGGATCACGAATTATTTTCTTTGCAAGAGAGGTTGTTCCTTGCTTAAGGGATTTTAAAGATAACTTAAGTAAAAATGTTTGTTTTCAGTTTCTCTCCTTTCCCTTCTCTACTCGGTTGAGTTGATAGGTTGAAACACCATTCAATACAAGTATAAATCAGAATGAAGATTCTAATAAAGATACAGGCTTTGTAGTTTAGCCAAAGGCTTTCTGTCTAGAATGAATTGTATTTTCCATTCATAAATCACTGACTTTAATGATATATAACCAAGAAAAAGAAGATGATGACAAATTAGGCAAGCATTGTCCATCATCACAGTTCCCTTTTCAAGTTTTTCCACATTATCTTTTGAGCCAAAAGGAACATATTTCATGTAAATTCTTATTAACAAACACAAAACAAAAGACAAAACAAAACAAAATGAAGAAACAAGACCAAATAATTAAAGCAATGAAAAACTAAATCTAAAACACCATGCAAGACAAAAGTAAGAAAAGAAAGGAAAGATTAAATGGAGAGCAAGATAGAGGGTGGATGCAATGCAAGGGAAACTAAATGCAACTAGACCTACACCTATCCTAACAGACTAGAAGCTTAGGGCTAAGTGTAATGAAATTTCCTATGTAAGCACTATAACCGTTCTTGACTTGCAAACACAAAGATATGAACAAATAAAAGCAAGACAAAGCATTGTGCAAAAGAAAAAATAACAACTTGAAAAACTTACACAATGAAATGAAGGTCTTTCTTATTAAAAATGAATGTGCCATACCAACTAGTTTGATCTAGTCTCGAACTTTACCTTGTTGATTGAAAATTTGATCATACAAACCTTGAAGGCTTCTTGCAAATGTACATTCATATGCGTTTTCAGTTTTTGCAAACATTACGAAAGATTGAAACTTATTATTACCATAGGAGCTTGCTAAGTATGATTGCTCTAACCATTCAACGATTGGATCATAATATTGAAAACAACCAATTTGAAAACCTTGAGACTCGTAAGAAAAATAAAAATCCAGTTAACACATTCAAATAACAAAGAGAATCTCCAGTATTATGATCTGACTGATCAATTAACATATAAGGTTTTGAGTCTCTATTGGTTTGCTTTGTATCCAATTACATGCAAAACCATATATATGAAATCTTAGGGCATTAAAAATAATTTCTAACATCGTAAACCCAGGAAACCAATTAAGATATTGAGTTGACACAAGATTGGAGACATGTGCTAAATCAAACCCAGTATTTGTGTCAATATAAGGGTTTTGGTCTGGTAAATGATTCAAGCATTTGATATCACTCAAGAAGAGAGAGTGTGCCAGAAATATTATTAACTTCATGATATGCACAAAAGAGATACAAATATGATCGATCTCCGAAGAGTTTAACAGAGATAAATCCTCCAACCCAAAATGAATTTTTTCTTGATAATCAAAATGAAAGGATTTCAATTTATGAGGATTCACGAAAGATTTGATCTCCAACCCTTGGTCTAATACAAGGGATTCACATGAAAGGGGACTAACCAAACAAGAGCCTTTATCTGATCAGAAATTCCATCTTGAGGATCAAGAATATTAACTTGGAAACATTGAAAGTCCTTTAAGAATGAACTCATAACCGATGGGTTGATGTTAAGGAAATAATCATGCATGAAAATATGGATCCAACTTTTCTTAGAGATCTCAATAGGATTGTGAGAACCTGACATAACCATCAGTAGGGGCTAAAGTGCTTTGACTTCTTGATAGTCTTTGAACTTTTTGATGGTGGATCATCAAATCTGGGTGGCTTAGAAAAATCAAAAGTTAGATATGCACCACTATTGTCAAATGTATCAATGAAAACATTGTTTGTGCCACTAGTTTGATCAGATTTAAGGTTAGGCATATCAAACTCTTGATGGACAGAAAATTTAAATACATTGATCGGAAGACTCCCTTGAATAGATAAAAGAGTTGGAACATCTTCCTCCTGGCTTATGAAAGATTTACAGTTGAATAGACCATGAAGGATAGATTGAAACTTTTCATCCTCTAATTGTAGGGCCACACCATCCTATACCTAATTGAAACCATGATCAACTGGATAAATATCTAAAGGATTTAGAGGAATGCTAATATAACAAAACTATCAAACATATATGGGTACAATGAATGGTGTGATAGAGGTGAGAAAGGATGAAAAGGCTTAGGAGGATGAGCACCAGTTGTAACTAAATCAAATTGACTTGTAAGAATAATAGTTCAATATCATTTTCATCAGCATAATGGTCAAAGACATGCATTTCAATATGACTTTCAAATTGACCATATTTTTCTTCAACAGGGCATATTGAAGATTCAAAAGCCTGGCAATTTACCTTTTTAGATTTATCGCCTGAAAATTTATGGGTCAAAGGAATTTCAAGATTGTTAACTTATTAAATAAATTAAAATTAAGTTTTTAATAAATTATTTCATTTCTCTTTCTATAGTTATAGTCAAATTTATCATTGATGTAACGTTTCCTTTAATCTCACTTTCTCTAATGACTATTTTCCCCCATTCTCTATATATCTTGGCCAAGCACTCTTCCCATCATTATTTAAGCTTCTTGTCCCTGAAGATAGGTGAAATGTTCACTCGAAATGTCGGGCTCTTCAAACAAAATACACAAGTTATCAGAAGTTGTCAACAACATTATGTTACTGACTATGGAAATATACATACCATAATATGCTTGTTGCAAGCAAGAACATGGTTGAGATCAATAGGCTAAAGGCGTAGTTGGTTAGGGGTTTTGTTATTAAGGGTCTAGGAACAACAAATCAAATTTTGGGTATTGAAATACACAAAGACATGAAATGGTAAGCTTTGGTTATCATAACAACATTATGTTGAATGTGAAACTTGTAAATATCCCTTTTTCTTCCCATTTTGAGCTTTATTCAAGGTTATGTCTTAGTAGTAAAGAAGAAAAGGGTTAAATGTCTTGTGTATCATATGCTAATATTGTAGTATTTTTAATATATGTGATGAAATACTTCACATGCAATTGGTGTTGTTAGTAGATACATGGAAAATATAGGTATAGATCATTAGGTAGCAGTGAAATGTTTGCTTCGATATCTTAGAGGTACAAGTGATCATTACATCACCTTTGATGGAGGAAGAGTAGATCTTGAGAAGGTTCATACTCAAGAAAGTTGTGCATACATATACTTCCCTTGGCCTACAAAAAAGGTGATGAATGGGCATGGGAAAGGTATTTGGAAATTGTTTTCCAGGTGGAGATTATTGGGTGTTGACAACCATAACTGCTTAAATGTATGGTAATTCATTTTCTTGGGCTATGGGATAATTATGAAACCCTTGACTATCTAGATTTTAGTGAATCTATACCAAGAAATTTATATATTATGTGTTGCTATGTAAACCTTGTGTGTGGAATCCCACAAATTCTTGAGCAATAAAAATTACTATCTTTGTCCTATGTCAAAATTGGCGTGTCTCATTTTGTATTTTGTACAATCTCATGTTTGATGCAAAATTTGCCCAACGTTGGAACAATCCCTAGTATGACAATTTTTAGCATGTTATATTCTACACCATTACTAACAAGCTCTCCAATCACCACTAGGCATGGTTTATGTTTGGTTCTCTTAATGACTTCCACAATTAGAGGAAAATATGGGTAATCGACGAACACCAATTTGGGGTCGCAATGGTGGAACTAGCGGGCCATTGTTCATGCATCAAGAGGGATATTCACCATATTGAGAATTGCTTCAATCATGAATATTGCAATATACATTAATTCATATAATAAGAAAATTTTTACGATTACAACAACACCTACATCAAACATCTTTCAAATTCAACCTTCTCAAAAACTCTTGAGAATCAATTAATAAAAATAACTAAATAAAAGTGATATGCTGTGTTTTTTTGTTATGTTAAAAGCTACATGTTAATGTAACAATTGTTTCCTACCAACCAACAAACTTACACAACTATCTTTAGCCCCTCCTGCATCGTATAGAAAGATGGGGCCCCACCTTAATACAGTGACCTTTGGTACTAATCATCAATTAATAATTAAAAAATTCAAGTAAAATTAAATTTATTAACCAATTAAATATTTAAAAATATTTTTATTTATTTTCAAAATTAAATATTAAATTACGTAAATAAAAAAATAAATTAATATTAATAAAAACAAACACCATAATCTTATTTGTTACTGTTATCCTACTTCTACTTTGGCTAAGGACCAATAAATTAAATATATTATTATTATCAAACATGTAAATAGCAATTCAGTCGCTCCGTGTAGTTCCAAAGTCACGAATAACACAGTTTACTTTAATGTGGTTGCGCAGGAACATGGTATATAATTCGGGCATTCTTCTTTCATAATTATTCAACAAACATTATCCTTTCATATAAATTCATAATTATATGACCAACATTATTTTTTTCCATATAAATTTTAGATTTAACGTGAGATGAAAATGCCACCGCTTGGGTACCTCAAGATTCTAAATTTAGAGAATAGTTGGGTGACAGGCCCATCAATCATTTTAAAAAAACAACTTTTCTTTTTTTTGGTTGGTGATGTTAATGTTAATGGGATTTACAGTGTTTTTCCAAAAATTGGTTTTATTATTTAATTTAGAATAGTGTTTTTAGAATTATAATTTAATTATTCTCTATTATTATTAAATGGATAATAAGGATTTATTTATTTTTTAAATATTTTTAATATTTTTAATAGTACATAAAATTAAAAACTAAGATTTATTTTTAAAATATTTATATCATTTTTTAAATTAAATTAATTATTTAAAAAATGTGATATGAATTAATATTGTACTAAATAAATTATGATTTTTTGGGCTTGTGATATTGATAATTTATATTATTGGCCCATGATTTCTTAACAAAGCAATCTCCATAATAAAGTGAGGATGAATCTCTATGACTAAGAATCTTGTTACATGTAAATAGACGAAATGACTTTTTCCAGAGCAATTTTTGTGGATAATTTTAACCAAAATATGTGAGAGAACTCTTATTTAAGTTGTTTAATATGTTCAGTGTTAAATCCATTTATGCATTCAAAAACATGTATCACAATTTTACTCAAAATTTTATGGGCTAATTTTGGTGAAAAATGTTATTTTGTTCATAAGTTAGACTAAGTTTGTTTTAAATTATATGCTTAATTTATATATTAATTGTTTTTAATTCATAATAATAATATAGTTTAAATAAAGTTATAATTTAGTTAATTATTATGAATTTTTTTTTCTTTTTTTTTTCCTTTTTAGCATCATGAAGCCTGTGTTTTGATGATTATCATGGATTGATGCCTATTAATGTTTACCAACCATTTAATTGATATGGTTGCCCTAGTATTTTAACACAACTTAATTGCAATAAATTGTGTGGAAGTAAGATTTCACATTATAAGTCTCTACTTCTCATGACACAAATTTTTATTTTATGATTTTTCCTCACTAACATCAGTTTCAATTTTCTTGTTCAGTTGTTTGTTTTTTAAAACAAAATCATAAAAACTAGGCCATTTAATTTATATGGTTACACTAATATTTTAATACAATTTAATTTAATTGTAATAAACAATGTTGAAATTAAATTTAGCATTATAAATATTTTCTTCTCCTAACGAAACTTTTCATTTTATGAATGGTAGTTACTAACATCATTTTCAATTATCTTATTCAATTATATGCTTTAAAAAAAATCATAAAAAATGAAAATTTCCATATCATATTAATTAAAAGTATTTCCATTATTATATTATGAATTTAATAATAAATACTAAATTATAGAAATAAAAAATTATTTAATATTTATGTGTATTAAATAATAAAGTAAGTTTTATAGGTTAATTAAAAATTATAATAAGATTTTATGAAAGATAAAGTTGATGATGTAATCCTTTGATAAAAATTATGGTCTCATTTATTTTATTGAGTATCATCCTTTTCCTTTTAGTAGAAGGGTTAATTTCTTTATTCATTAAACTCTTATTCCTCTATTTTTTTCTTACATCACTTTTTTACTCATCTCGGATAAGATTTTACTAACTTTGTTGTATTTTTCAATATATCTAACTTTGTTATATTTTTCAATATATCTATTTCGAATATTTTTTTTGACAGAAACGGTTAGTATGATATATTGACTCTTGGCAGAAATGCCTCAATTCAGGTTACAAAGAGATAGACAGTGCTCAGATTTCTCCTCGGCCAGGAACCAAATGGCTTCCCCACTAATAAGCCTGCGAATTTTGCAAACTATAATACGAGAAATCTTCTCTATCTTCCCTAATTTGCAGATACAAACAAACTTCTCCAATAAAAGACAGTAAAACATTTTAATCAGACAGTTATGGGATGGGATCCCAGCCTTCGTGTCCGTCTCTTAGAAGGACTCCGAGGGGGAGGAGAACCACTTTATTGGCTTCAGTGTCAGCTTCTTTGTTGTTATCTCTCTTTACATGAAGGAATTCCAAACTCTGAAAGGATTTTAACAGGGATCTAATTCTGCTCGTCAATCTTGATAACCTTAAATCTGAAGGTGAAGAATTGTCCACAATGGCCTTTATAATAGACCGGGAATCACCAAATACTGCATCTTTGATACCCAGAAAAATGAGCTGCTTGAACCCCTGGAGAAGAGCCAGAGCTTCAGCTTGAATGCTGGTATTGAAGCCCACTCCCCAGGCGTATCTAAATTCAGTTATGCCCTCTGCACTTTTGACTACTCCACCTGCTCCGGAAATACCAGGATTGCCTTTTGCTGCCCCGTCAAAAAAGAGAGCATTTCTTGCCTTCTTGGTGCAAAACTCAAAGAATTATGCAGCCTTAAGGCGAATTTGCCAATGTTTTAGAGGAGAGGGATGCCTGGCTATATCAATGAAGTGGAGATCAAGAGTAGCGCCCCATTCAACGTCTTGTTCACTAAGATCTGCCCGTCAAGATGATCTCCCAAACAGTCTTTTAGCTGGCTTTTAATTTTTACCCAGACTATCTTGGGATCGCTCTTCTTGTCTCTGAATATCCTTTGATTTCTTTCCAGCCATATTTGCCAGCAGATTAATTTGGGAAGGGCGAGCCAGGCTTCTTTGATGTGAGCATTCTGAGGAGTGCCACCAGGGTACGTTAGCTTCCAGATTGAGAACAGGTCTGAGCAGCGATTAGGGGGGGCGAAGACGATGCTCCATGGGCCTAAGGCCTCTTTCCAAATTTCTGCAGCAAAATTACAGTAGAGCATCAGATGGGAGGCATTTTCTTCGTCTTCCCCACATAGCGAGCAACGGGAGGGCCCCATATAGCCTCTTTTCCAAAGCCTATCGTCGGTCAAAATTCTCTGATGGCATAGAAGCCAGCAGAATGAGTCGATTTTAGGGATCGATGTCTGAGACCAGATCCCCTACCAGGGCTTCGGGTCAGGAGGTACATGAGGATGCAAAGTGATCTGCCTATAACCCTGCGAAACTGTGTAACGCCCAGGGATCGGACCCCATCCCCGAGTGTCTGATTTTCTGTTCTTCAAAGGGGCTTTTCCTTTTAAGAGGGATAGAAAGATTGCGTAATCTTTGGAAAGGTTCTCATGCACCTCTAACTTTTCCAAACTCTGCTAATCACCATTCTCCCAATGAGATATGTCCCACAAAGTTTTAAAACCAGCTTTGTCCATCCAATCTTTCAACACAACTAGGGAGCGATCATCAGCTAAGGGATCATAACCCATAATACGGTCATCCCAGATTTTAATGCGCTTGCCATTTCCAGGGATCCAGTGCACATGGAGATTAATTAAGGAGAAAGCTTTTACGCACAGTTTGTGGATCATCGTTCCGGAGGTTGTAATGGGATTGTCTAGACAACGTGTTCTCTGCCCACGGAAATATTTTTTCCACAACGCTAGCTGAGCCCAACCCGGATTTGGGGCAATTATCCTCCATAACAGTTTTGCACCCAATGCGATATTTTGCTTACTAATATTCTTGAAGTTCAAACCACCTTCCATTCTGGGCAAGGAGATTATATCCCAGCTTAATAGAGGGATTTTCTTCTCATTTGCTTTGTTGCCTTTCCAAAAGAAATTCCTTATGTAATCCTCCATTTTCCTCATGATGCCAATAGGAGCCATCATAACTGCAGACTGATAAATGGGAAGGCTGTTCAAGACAGCTTTTATAAGCACTGTCTTGCCAGCTAGATTGAGCCAATTGAAGCCCCAGGAGTGGATTTTGGACTTAAATTTTTCCAACAGAGGCAGCTAGTCTCTGCTGAGAGCACTTTTTTGGAAAATAGGGAGCCCCAAATACTTGAAGGATGACCATGAAGAGGAGGCTGCGAAACCGAAACAGCTGGAGATGGCTTGGAGCGATCTGGTAGTAGAGTTCCAACAGTAGATATGACATTTGCCTTTATTGAGGCTGCTTCTTGAGTCTTCACAATAGACATCCACCACATCTTTAAATCTTTTAGCCGAGGGCAAGGAGGCTACACCCAGCAAGAGAGAGTCATCCGCGAATAGTGCATGGTTTATGTTTTTGACACCTCTTGCGATGTTCAATCCCATTATTTCTTAATCTGACTGCTTTTTATTCAAAAGGAAGCTGAGAACAGAAGCTTGGAGGACAAAGAGCAAGGGGGAGAGAGGACACCCTTGCCTCAGCCCTCTAGAGGCTTTGAAGAAATCAGTAGCCCTCCCATTCACCAAAGGGGCAATCCAAGGCTCACTAATACAAGCCTTGATCCAATTGATAAATTTGAGGCCAAAACCAAATTTGTGCAGGACATCCAACAGAAATCTATGTCTCACCCTGTCAAAGGCGCTTTCAAGATCTAACTTGATAACCATTCCTTTCTCTTTCCGGGTCAAGCTTGAATGGATCGCCTCTTGGACCAGGATAAAATTGTCCACAATCTGTCTTCCCTGAATAAAACCTCCCTGATTCTCAGGAATAATGTCTGGAAGAATGGTTTTCAGTCTGTTTGCAATCACTTTTGTTATCAGCTTGTAGCCTATATTGCAAAGGGAGATAGGACGAAATCTGGTGAAGGAATTGGCGCCTTTTTCCTTAGGAATAAGGGCCAGGAAAGCCGAATTGGTGCTTCCCCCAATTTTCTGACAAGCTTGTGATTTCTGGACCATTCTGCATAAATCTTTTTCCACAATCTGCCAACAATTCTGCAAGAATCTGGCAGTAAAGCCATCTGGGCCCGGGGCCTTATCTGGCTCCATTGCAAAGAGGGCGGTTTTTATTTCATTATTAGTGACTTCTGCTTCCAAAAACTGATTCTTTCTGGCAGAAATCAGAGAGGGCACCTCATTCACTAAAGTTGAAATATGCCCCAGTCCCTCTTCTTCGCTGTACAAATTTTTGAAGTGAAGGAAAGCAGCGTTTTTTATGCTTTGTATATCTCTGTGTTTGATGTTCTCTTCCTTGATTTCTGAGATGGAATTGAAACTTTTTCGAGCTTGGGCTTGCTTGTGAAAGAAGGATGAGTTCCTATCTCCTGCCTTAAGCCAAAGCCTATGGGATTTAATCCTCTAGTACTCTTCCTTGGCCAAGCTTGCCTTGAGTAGCTTTTGCTGAAGTTCAGCCTCCTTGTCTAGAATTTCTTTTGTGATCTCTTCATTTTCCGATTTCAGATGATGAATCTCGAGACATTCTTGGATCTTTTTCCTTTCCACTGCTGGGTTAGGAAGGGATTTTACCCAAGTTTTCATTGCAGCTTTCACTCTCCTGAGTTTTTCCTCCCAAACAAAGAAGGCAGAGCCGTTGACTGGTTGCTTCCAACTATCTTTTACTAGTTGCATAAAGGACTGTTCCTTGACCCAAAGGGGACTGAATTTAAAAGGGATAGGACCTTGATCCATATGGGCCAGAAGATCAAGTTTTATGGGTCTGTGATAGGAGACACTACACGGGAGAATATGCATTCTAGACTCTAAACCAAGAATAAGAAAAGCACTTTGAACAAGAAATCTGTCTAACCTTGCAGCAATATGTCCCGGACCGAGTCTTTTATTGGACCAAGTGTACTTTCCCGACGAAGGTTTAATGTCGATCATGTCCCAATCCTGAAGCAGATCCTCAACCCATTCTCATGCCGGATCCCTTACAATGCTTCCTCCATGCTTTTCAGCCAAAGATAAGGTGAGATTTAGGTCCCCTGCAATGATGATGTTCGCTAAATCTTCAGAATCTGCCAAACTTCTAATGGAATCCCAGCAGATCTTTTTCTCTCCTACGCTGACTGGAACATACACGTTGAAGAGATAGAGGGTCTCTTCTGAATCAACGTGTTGCAGCTTAGAGAATAGCCAATGGGTGTTGGCGACCTCTTTGATCCTTGAGAATTTGTTTGTGTTCCAAAGGGTGCCCAGACCTCCTGAGGCACCACGAGCTGACCTCTAAGCTGAGGTCTGGTGTTGCCTTGTCCTCCATTTTAGTCTCCTGGATGAGGAGTATATCAGGAGATTCAGATCTTATTAGGCTTTTGATGGCTTCTTCTTTTATTCTGCTCCCCATACCCCTACAATTCCAGGAGACAATCTTCATCACTTGCTTTTTGAATGGAGAGCTCCTTTAGAGCTCTTAGATTGATTTTTGGTCATCTTCGGTGTTTTTTCCAAGAGTTTCTCGAGGGTTAGTTGGCTTCCTTGGAGTTTGCCTTTATAAGTCTCCTGCTCTCTTTTTTCACAGGCAGATTTTCGGCCTCTCAATGATCTTCTAGCCGAGGTTTGCGAATCCCCTATTTCACCTTCTTCTTCTGAGTCCTCTGAACCTTGCACTTCCTCAGCCTCTTCTGTGGGTATCTCTTTCGATCTGTCTGCATTACTTTCGAATTGCTTTGGTCCCGAGGGGGGCTCTTTGTGGGGCGATCCTTCTTTCTGCATCTCTATTTCTTGGGTGTCTTCTATTGTTGAGCTTAACTGTGTAAATTTGTTTCCTTGTTCTTCCATGAAAGGTGTTTGTATCCCAGAGCCTGCCTGGGGGCCTTTGCCTTTTATATTACCAGTCCTAGGGGCTTTGTGGGCAGTTTTGGTCCTTTTGACCTGAGTCCATCCTTCCTCCTTGCCTTTCTCCACTTCACTATTCTTTGGACAGCCTCTAGCAAAATGGCCATAGACATGGCATTTCCGGCACTTGAACGGAAGCTGCTCATAGTCTAGCTTTTGAACATGAGTCCAACTTCCAACCCTGATCTTTATTGCCTCGGGCAAACCGACCTCAAGGTCAACTTCAACACAGATTCTAGCACAGTCGTATTGGTCTTTACTGTTTGCTCGATCAATGAATTTTCCCAAGGTGTTTCCGATGTGCTTAAGAGACTCCCAATTCCAACAATGCACTGGTAGGTTGGGCAGCCTAACCCACACAGGGACGGCTGTGGGGACGTCAGCTGCTAGGTCAAAATCGGGCGTCCACTTATTGAGATACAGCCCCTGAGGGTCCATGAAATAGGGACCATTACGAAATATCAGATCCTTATCATCCTTTTCAGAGAATTCAAACAGAAAGAATCCCTTCCCTAGAAAATATGAAGTGACTCTGCTTTTAATCAGCGGCGCCCAGTTCCTTGCGACCCAGCTCTTCGTGGTTTTGGGGGAGGGCCAGAGTCCAGTGAACTGTCCAACCAAAGCACGCTCAGCCAAAGAAAGGGCGACCTGAATCAGACCCTCAGGAGGGAGCAAAATCTCAGGGATGTCATCCAAACATTTCACAAACTTCGCAGCCTCAGTCGCTTTCTTCTTTGGAAGAGAATCCAAAAGTTTGAGAAAGGCGTCAACATCAGAAAGGGGAGGCGGTAGGGGTGGCTCCATTGATGCAGCGACGCCTTAGCTTGATCGAAACGAGCACACACAAATCCCAGTGATCAAAACATGGTCCTTCTAGCCAACACGTAAGTGATAGAGCCCTTGTAAAGCCAAGAAAAGAACAGAGGGTCGATGCGCAGCGCAGAATGGCCAGAGTGCCGTGCAGGTTTAAAGCGCCGCGCACAGTCAAATGAAGCACTGGATGACCGACTCAAAGCGTCGCGCCGACCCAATGCGCCGCGACTCCCAGTCTAGGCGCCGCGCAGGAACAGCTCAGGTATTGGAAAACCCAGCCCACAGGAGAAGAGCAAAGCCCTCCGAAGTGGCCACAGGGCCGAGGCAACAACCTCAATCGCAGAGGAGATCAGTTGCAGAGCGGCGGCAAGCAAGTTGAATCTTTCTATTTTGAATATTAGTACCCTATAACATTAACTTATTTTTGATATCCATGTTTAATTCTTATAGTGTAAGAGAAAATATGGTTTGATTTATAACGTTTTATTTCCACATGCTTATCATATATTTTCCTCCCATTACTTCTTTGGATGTTCCCTTCTTCCTATGTAATATCTCAGATACTCATTGTGCTATTACTTGTTTTTCATGCCATGTGATGCTAAGGGCCAAGTATGTTTGTGCTTTATTCTTTCCTTCATTACTGAAATTGTATATGTAGTATGATTGCTCTCTTTTGGTATATTTCTTCTCCATTTTCCTTCTCATAACAATCTTGTGCATGGCCTTTTAAGACATTTTTCCCTAATGGAAACTTTATTTTTCTATGATGTAATCTTCAAACGACTCCTTGCACTATCACTTCCATATTTTCTTTCTCCTTTTTGGATAATTGTAATTTCTTCAAATCTTGTTTATACACCTCTATCATTTCTTGTCAATAAAAAATCAACTTTCTTAATGCCTCCAATTTTATTTTTTGGCTAACAGTATCTTGGAAGAAGCAGTAATTTTCATTGTTATCCACATTTTTCATTTCTTATGAATACAAAATCAATTTTCTTAGTGCCTACAGTTCTATTGGGTATATCCCTATTTTGGCTAAGAGTGTCTTGTAAGAGGTAGTGTTTTTCAGTATTATCCACATCTATCATTTCTTATCAATAGAAAAGCAACTTACTAAGTCCCTCTAATTCTATTGGGTATAGCCTTCTTTTGGCAAAGAGTCCCTTGTAAATGGTGGTGTTTTTCACTCTTATACAACATATTATTAAGTGTTTTTGTAATCATTCAATCTAATTCCATCTATTTGTAGGTAAAATTAATCCCCATACTTCACATCAATAAATGTCAGGCACTTATTTTTTATTAGGAATATTTCTATCTATTCTACTTATAATGTGTCCCTTAAGCATGCATCCCACTTTAACTTCTTTAAAATTCACTCTAAAATATCTATAGTCTTGGATTGTTTCTACCAACCTGACTTCAATATCAATTTCTCATTTTTAGTGTTAGTAGTTTTAACAAAAAGACCACTATCCTTCTTAATAGTTCATATTTTGACAAAAGGATGGCTATATTTCTTTTTAATTAATATATGATGGAAAAGAACCTTTAGACAATGCTACCAATGTAAATGTCTGAAAAGTTTCAATAAGTAGCTAGTTAAACAAAATATTTCTTAAATTTAACAATTTCGACATTGAAGGAAAAATAAGATCTCAAGACTTCATCCATGGGTTAAATTTGATGTGTAATCCTTCCCATTAGGAAAAAAATGTATGTTGGGTTTCTTATTAAAGGTATCCTTTGCATAATTTTTGATATTTATTTTTACTTGTCAATTAACTATTTGTATTACATGTTTTTTTTAATTAATTTTTATTATGAATACTAAGCGATTTGTGCATGGAAATTATGATAATATTAAAAAATGCTTAAATTTAGTGCATATTATTATTATTGTGTTAAAAGAATATAAAATTATTATGAAATTGTATTTAACATAAAATATAGAATCAACACAAATAGGGAAGAGAGTGACTACATGAAGCACTATTGCCAAACAATAAGTAGAGAAATCATATGCTCATGTTTATACCCAATAATCTAATAGAGTTGCATAATTGTTCAAGTATAGTGAACTTTTACAAGTATTTCAAATTGCAAAAAATTATACAAAATATTTGATGTGTTATACATCGATCATATCAAATACAACATCATTCCAAATGTAAAAAACTTCTTAAATATTCAAAATTTTTCCTTCCTAGCATCTTACCAAATTTCATATACCCTATTCCATTTCACAATTGATGAATCTGGTAGTGACACTCACATCAACGTGTCTAATGTAGTCAATGATAGTTTTGTTCTTCTTATATCTTTTACAATGTTTTGTCTTAAGAATCCTCTCACATGCAATTGTGTTTTCAAGAAAAGTAAGTATTGGTTGCCATAATTTTGACATGTTTGAAAAAATTGTATGTAACTTTGTGACACAAAAATTACTCCAAGCATCTTTCATGGATTATCCTCACAAATAACACAGAGTATCAAAAAATGCATGCAACTCTTTTGGACAAGCTTCAAAATCAAATAATGTTTTGTTTTCTTCTCTCTCACATAAACTATGTTGTAGGTGCTGATAAATCTTTCCAAACTATTGCTTTGAATTCTCTTCCCTTCCATGAACATTTTATAACTAAGGATAAGGGATAAACAACCTAGCAGAGTTGAAAAACGAATATCAAGGAATATTCCATTCAAACTCTTTACGAGTGCTTGCTTATACTCTTTTGCAATTTATTTGCAACTCTCCAGTGAACCATTTGTGCAAGATTCCCATGACTATTTTTGTGAATCAACATAATCACCATATGCATGTGGAATTGATACAAATCCCAATTCATGCCTATGAACAAGTCCTTCTGTATCAATAATATCTAGATAGCAATATTTAGAAGCATTTAGAAATTAATATTCGAAACATGTGCCATTTGCAAATGTGTTACTTCTTAAAAACCACCTTTTAAGGTGTTTATAATAACATCTATGCTTACCCCTAAACATGTAACATCAACATATTTCTCCTGGAATTTCTTATTTAACTTGTATAGTTTACACATTACATCTGCCAACATATGTAAACAAAATTGAACTACAAACATCCAAGCCTTATCATACATGAGTAATTTCTTTTCATTTTTCATTTTCCCAAGTTGTCTTACTGATGTGGAAATTCGATTTACTCGATTTGACTAAGGATAAAGTCAAATTGAGCATTTCTTGTTACATTTTTTCAACACTCCCTCTTAGCAAAAAGGGGATTTTTCACCACGCTTATCCTACACCTGTGGAATTCGAATTTACGTCTTGAGAATGCCTTTGTCAAGATGTCAGCATCTTACTCCTTATTTCGAATTTATTGTAGCAACACAATTCTCCTATGAACACAGTTCTGCAAATGATGATACTAGATATTAATGTGCTTGGACCTATCATGAAATATCAGATTCTCAAAGAGCTTAATGCAACTTTGATTATCAAAATATATCAATGTCAGGTCCATCTTCTGACTGAAAAGACCAACACATATTTTCCTCGTCCATATGGCCTCACATGTTGCTTGACTTGCAACCATGTATTCAACCTCTATTGAGATGAGCACCACAGAACTCTATTTCCTGATGTACAAGGAAATAGTTGCAGACCCAACACTAAAGATAGAACTTGAAGTACTTTTCCTGTCAGATGAACTCAATTCCCAATCGGCATCAGTGAAGCCTTGAATCTTTACTCCCTCTGTCCTCTTGTACCATAATCCGTGCATGATAGTGCCTTTGAGGTACCGTAACACATGTTTTTTTACCTTCCAATACAGCTTGGTAGGCCTCACCATAGCTTGACTCAGTTGGTTTACTGCATAGAACATGTTGGGTCTTGTGTTCATGAAAAACATCAAAAACCCCACAAGTTTCTTGTAAATGGTAGCATCAACATCTTCACCTAAAGTGAAATTCTCCTTCCTCCAACTTGTATCTAGAGGTGTGTCCATGGGCTTACAATTCTTTGTGTGAAATATACGAACTACTTCAAAGGCATACTTCCCCTGAGACACAAACAATTCACCATCACTTTGCCATACTTCCAGCTCAAGGAAGTAATGCATTATGCCCATGTCTTTCATCTCAAATCCCCTTACAAGATCATCTTTGCAAGAATGTATCAGCTACTCATCACTTGTTAATATTAAATCATTGACATACAAAACAAGAATAAGCAACTTACTATCTACCACAATGTGATAGAGGTTCACATCTACTTCACTTTTGGTGAAGCCAATCCACTGAAATAATTGTTGATCTGAGTGTACCATGCTCGGGGCGCCCATTTGAGACCATACAGTGCTCTCTTGATTCTGCACACATGAGACTCCCGATAATATGTCTTAAAACCTTTTGGCTACTCTATGTAAATTTCCTCCTCAACAACCTCATTGAGAAAGGCGATCTTGACATCCATCTGGTGAATTTTCCACCCCATCTACGCAACCAATGCTAGAATGGATCTGATTGAGGAATATCTTACAACTGGTGCAAAATTTTACTCATAGTCCACTCCCTCTACCTGAGAGAATCCTTTGGCCACAAACCTGGCCTTGTACTTCTCGATGCTCTCGTCGGCTGCACGCTTCACTTTGTAGATCTATCTTGAACCAACCACTGATTTCCCTTCTCGTCTCAGCACCACCTCCCATACATTATTCTTCATAATGGATTCATATTCTTCCACCATGGCATCAATCCAAATAGGTTGAGAAACTGCTTCCTCAAATGAAGAAGTCTTTATCTCAATGAGCCCTGCCATGAGAGCCATGTAACTAGTATACCTATCAGGTGACCCCCTCTACATGTGCTGTGATGTAGGGGCTCCCAGATTCTCCCTAGCATCCAACACCAATCTATCAGCTTCTCTCATTCTCTTTCCCCCCTCTCTGGAAGATTCTGGTTGAGTGGGTGCCTCCACTCTGCCTCCTGTCTAATCCACTGCATGTGGCTGCTCCACAACCTCCTAAAGCTCATCCTGAGGCTCCTCCAGTGGGATACTCAAATCTTGTTCTAGATAGCATCTCATAGCCTTTTCCTCATCGAACTTGACATCTCTCCTTACAACTGTCATCCTTAGTGAAGCAAAATGCACCCAATAATTGTGTGAAGTTTCACTGTATCTTACAAAATATCCCAACTCGGTTATAGGCTCAAGTTTCTTCCTCAAATCCTTAGATACGTGACAATAAACTGAAGCTCCAAGAATTCTGAAATGAGACACATCAAACTTTCTCCTAGAGAAAGCTTCCTCCAGTGTGGTCATACCAAGTATTCTATGAGGACTTCGATTCTGCAAGTAGACTGCGGTGTTGCATGCTTCTACCCATACATGTAATGACAACCCCTGATCATATAACATGGCCCTTGCTTCTCCCACTATGCTCCTTTTCTTCCTCTTAGCTACTCCATTCTACTGTGGGTTATGGGGTGTTTTTAGTTCTATTTGAATACCTTCTTTGGCACATAAATCCTTGAAGGCATGCAAAACAAATTCATCTCCATTATCTCTCTTGAGAGCCTTCACCTTATTCTCTGTATCCTTCTAAACCAACCTTGAATTCAACAAATTTTGAGAAAAAACATCCTTCTTCTGCATGAAGAAGATCCAACATTTTCTAGAGAAATCATCAATAAAAATAATATAGTACTTACGTTTTTTTGTGGATGTTGTAGAAAATTATCCACAAAAATAAGAGTGGACTCAGTCCAAGATTGCAATTTCTCTGCTTTCTCGTCCATGGAAAGTGGATTTGACATATTTACCTAATGTGCAACCCTTGCAGACATCCTGCTGGTCAAGGGAGCCTTGGGGGAGACTGATGGTAGTTTGCTGCCTGGTTTTTAAGGAACCATGGTGTAAATGACTAAATATCCTATGCCATAGTTCTCCAACATCTCGACTCTTCACTTTTTCATCCTTACTGCTTAATGTAGTGTAATCTCCCACCTCAATTTTATATAATTTCTTTACTTGAACCCCGATTCTCTTCACTTTCCCAATAGTTATGTGTCTAATAAAGGATTCCCATTTACTAAAAATAATATCAAAGCCACAATCCTCCAATATTGCTACAAAGATCACGTTCTTCTTTAGCTCAGGTACAAACATAACATATTTGAGGCGACAAGGAGAGGATTTATCCCTCTCAAAGGTGACATTACCAATTCCTATAGCATTGTACCTCCCATCATCCCCCATTTTGATATGCATCTGGAGATCCTTCTCCTCTAGACTACTGAAAATATCCTTGCACCGCGTCATATGGAACAAGGCACCAAAATCAAGGTACAACACACTCCCCATAATAGAGGTTGCCATGCATGCTATTAGGGTGAAGTCTATTTCAAATTGTGAAGCTAGTGCTTCACCTACTGCTTCTCCTAAAAGCTTCTTGGTAGACTTATAATGTGAATATTTTGTTGCATAGTGCCCATATTTGTGGCGGTGGAAACATTTTATCTTGCTCAAGTCTTTCTTCTTGCCATTATTTTGGTTGGGTTCAGGTTTGCTTTGGGTCGTCTTTCCTTTACTTATTTTCCCCTTTCCAACCAAGGAAAAATTCTCTTTATCCTCTGCTTTGGATGAAGTTCCATCTCTGTTATTTCTCCTGAACTCTTCTTGAACCGAATCAGACCACAACGTTTCCCAATTTGTAATTTTTCCCTTCCATTCAAAAAGTCTTGGTAAATGTGCCAAGATTTTGGAAGGCCTAGAAGAGATAGGCTCAACATGTCATCTTCTGCAGCATTCACCCCAACCCCTCCAATCTCATCTCAAACTTGTGTAAACTTGGAGAGATACTACGAAATAGTGTCATTTTCCTACATCCCGATGTTTCAAAGTTTGTCTTTTAGGGCCAAGTTTATATGGTCGCTACTATTTTTCGAATAGCTCAGTCAATGTCTTCCACATAGCAAACAATGTCTCTTTTCCATGGATATTTAAGACCACATTGTCTCTCGCACCTTCCATAATAATTCTTCTCTCCTTTGCAACATCCTTCTTCCACTGGGCTAATGTATGTGCATCCGACTGTGGAGGTTTTGCAATATCAGTTTTCACATATTCTAACATGCCATTGTCATCAAACATTTCTTCCCTTTAACCTTTCCAGGCTACAAAATTTGAGCTACCCTCTAGGGCATACTCCAATCTTAGTCCGTTGAAAGACATTCTCCCGAACCTAAAGAGAAATTGTTTCACTAAAGCTACTACTTCGAAATTATTGAGAGACAGGTTTGAAATATTGGTTCTAATATGATTTCATGGCTTTGATACCATGTAGAAATTTTATAGAAATCAACTACTCAAGATTTCAACCTTAAAACAAGAGACACAATTCTACTCTACTAATTTGTGGAATGCAAATCACAATTTAAAACAACATGCATATACATGCAATAATGAAGACCAAAAATACACAATGATTTATAGGGGAACCCAACTGGGAAAAACTCCTCAAGCCTTTTTGCATTAATCAGTTGAATATATAAACTATTACAATTGCTAGCTCCAACTATGAGCTCAACCTGCAAAAGAATAATTGTTCTCTCTGCTCAAAATGAGAAACTCTGGCCAACACTTAGCCAATTATTTTCCCACCAAGCATCTTATTTCCTTGCACAATTCCTGAGTAAATTAGCCCCTAAAAGATAGGAATTTCCTCCTAATTGCTTGTAGAATTCCCAAGGATTGATCACTAACTGCATGCAACACCTATACACTCAGAACTAGTATATAACTCTTGTTACACTGCCTTGTCATCTCCACTTCAGCTGAGGAATTCAAATTGCATGCATGCATTAGCTAGTTTGGGCTAATTGATTAGTTAACTAACAAATATCTGAGTTAGACTGTTGTCGCACTCCACAATTGAACTTCAACTGACTCCAACAATAGCTAGAGGTCATTTAACTGAATACAACTGCAAATAACTGAACTGGATGACTAAGATTTAGCAATCACACATGCATAATTGAACTCCAAGCCCTCTAACTTGAATTTACAAGCTAACTAAGTGAAAAAAATCCATGTAACACTAGTTAACTACTTCCAAGTTGTCCTTCTGATGTGGAAATTCCATTTACTCAATTTGACTAAGGCTAAAGTCAAATCGAACCTTTTACACTAGATTTTTTCAACACAACTTATCCTAGAAGGAGATAGAAATGACCTAGATCATGTCGTTTTGAACAACAACTCCCACTATGGGGGTGAATTTGGAGAAACGAAGGAGAATAAGGGTTCATGCCCACAACCGTGGAAATATGAGGATAATTAATATCAGGTGTGTTGTGGTTTCCCATTGCATGCAAAATCATGTCGATTAAATTCCCTTCCATAAATATGTTTGGTGTTAGTGCGGAGAAGCTGGGAGATGGTGAAAGTCTGGTTCGATCACTGGAAATGCTAGTGGGTTATTTCTTTTCCCCACGAGAAAATTTGGAGATATATCTTGAAGAGGTTCCAACAAAACGGTTTTGGGACTTGGTTCAAAGCGAAATCTTTGATGGTATTCGTTGTAAGAAGCACTAGAGTCATTATTCTATGGCTGGAATTGCATACTAACTGGGGGAAGTCGTTGGAGACGATAGAAGAAGGCATAGATAGAGGCAACTGCAAAGGGTCTCTTGGTATGGTCGTGCTTATAATCCTGGATGCAAATATCCCCCCCTTGAGTAGGGTGCCTCCCCTAAACTACGTCAAAAGGGTACCCTTCAATATTTAATGCGTTTATTTTAATCTTGAAGATTACTCTTTGAATTTTATATGGTGCATATTTGGAAAATAATTTATCTGTGAGAAGTTACAGTGTAATTTTTGTAATGGTTTGAATAGTATTTGGGGTCTCAATTGTGAGGTCATGTTTTAGTCAATTATCTCCATCTTTGCACCTTGCAATGTCACTTATAGTATTTGTTTGTTGAACTAAGCTTGGAATTATCTCGGTTTTCAATTTTTTCTGATTTTTAGGGTCCATTGGTTTATAGAGGTCAATGTTTGTGGGGATTCATCTTAGAAATCCACTCGAAGTTGTTGTTAGTAATCAACCTTGTTCGAGGGATCTTTGTGGGTAGGTGTAATTTCCTCTTATTGTGTTTTTATTCTCCCTACAACTTGTCTTGCTCGTCAGTGGGCAAGTTTAGTGTGAGTGTTCAAAAATATACTAGGTTGGGTAGTTATGTCCCCTCGGCTTAATGTTAATTCTTGTGAGTGTCATCATAAGCACTCATTATTATTGGTGGAAGATGGAACACCAAAGAATTTACAATAGGTGTGGTGGAGGGGGACGTAACCCCCAAGGATGCAATAAAGCTCAATACTAGGCCCAAGAGGTTGCGTGGAGGCTGCAAAGAACTATCATGGAGTGGTTCCCCCTAATACCCACAATGACATTCATAATTTAGAGTCTCAGATTGTTCAAGAAACATAGGTCTTCTTGGATTCTAAGATCTCGGAATATGTAACCACTTGGATTCCTAACTCAGGGATGAAGGAAACATTATTTTGGAGCTTTAACCTTATATTGGAAGAGGAAGACTATGTTAGGAAAAATTTTGATGGATAAACAAGCTAAGAGATACAACATCTTTACTGGATTGGAAGATGTAAAAATGTACCAATGCAATCAGAATTATCGTCTAGACGAGATTGAAGAGACGATTAAACACATTGAGCTTCATTTCCAGTGTAAACTAGATTCTCATGCTCCCCTAGGATCAAGTGCTAGTGCCACAATCCCAGTCGCTTCTTTAAATACTTGATTTTTCATGTTTATTTCTATTTTTTTCTTTTACAATGCTCTCATAGATAGCCTAGTTATGCTTGTAGCGCTGACACTTGAATTTTGGACTGATTATTCTATAGGTAGGTGGTCAAAAATATCTCGTTTCCTGCTAGGTAGATTGAGACCACCTACCTAGTGATAGATATGTTGATGATGCATGAGATATATACCTATTTTACTTGATTTTCAAAAGTAAAACAATATATAAACTTTTCAAAAATATATTTAGATAAAAAAAACCGAAACAAAACAAAAAACAATATTTGTTTTTAAACCAAAATATTTTTTTTCATAAAACTAAAATAAAATAAAATATTTTCCAATAATCCAAATTAAGCATCTACAATATTTTCAACTCATTCAAAATTACTAACTAATTCATTTATTTAATAACATTAAACATATTTTATAGAATAAGATAAAGATTAATAACATACATGATATATATATATATATATATATATATATATATATATATATAAACAAACTTATCAAATAACATAGTAAATGTTGGCCAATTTTCAATACTCTTGGACTTAGATTTTCCCAAAATCCACTTAAATGTTCTACCATTAATGATATATTCTAAATATAAGCCTTTTATACTTTAAAACTTGACTATTGTTAAATATAATTTAATTAATTTGTTATTTAATTTAAGCATCTATATAATATAATATAATATATAGATATATATGTTTTTAAAGTAAAATTAAACACATTTTGGTTTTTTAATTCTCATCTTATTTATTATAAATAAACAAATTTGATTATCATAGCATGGGGCATTTGGATAGCAAGGAACATATGCATCTTTCTGGATAAGCACACCTCTTATGAGGCCATTGCAATCTAATGTACTTCAATATACACCAATATACCCGAGCCTGTCAAAGAAAACTCTCCTAGACAATCTAGGGTGGTACACTTCAAGGAAGGAATACCATGGGCATATTTTGATGGGGCTTCCCAAAACAATAGAGCGGGAGCAGGGCTGGTAATACACATAAATCAAAACAGATGTCTTAAAGCCTCAATGGGGTTGGGGATTGGAACAAACAATTTTGCGGAGTTGTCAGCCCTTAAATTTCTCCTATGTTGGCTTATTCATCTGAACATTCTCACGGTTCAGATTTTCGGGGACTCAATGAATGTTATAAAATGGTTCAATGGAGAGAGCAGATGTCAAAATTACATTTTATCACCATTATTAGAAGAGACAAAACATTTAAAGTACTCCTTTAATGTTTTTTCTCTTTGCCACATCTACAGGGATCGCAATGATGCAGCAGACAGGCTTTCTAAAGAGGGTCTGCAACAAGATTTGGGCAGTTGGAGGATAGCGGATGAGGACCAGGGCGAGATCCGTGTGTCGGATCAGCCACCATATACATAGCCAGCTTTCACTTTATGGACTTTTGGGTCTATAAAACAGACTGGTTTTCAGATGTGTTTTTATTTTTTCACTTGATATAGGTTATGCTGCTTATATTTCAGACTATTGTTTTGGTTTGTTTCCTTCCTGTTTGGGTTGTTTTCCTCTCTGAGGAGACCTGGGAAGTGCAAACAACTGATTTCTTTTGGATACATTTCGATATTATAGATTAAACTAGTTTTACTGTTTTGAGCTGAAAAAAGGGGCTATTTTTCATCGATATGAGGAGGTCCGTGCATCAGCAGTAGTTTTCTCCTTCATTTTTGTTTGGACAAGACTGATTGTCTCATCCTGTGAGCTCTATGATTTGCAAATCATACAACAAAATTAATGCTTAGGCATATACTATGTAACTTTTTATTTTTTTTATAATAAGTTTTCTTTTTTCTTTGGAAAAAAAAAAATTGATCTTATATATTTTTTATAAGTCTAAAATTAAAATTTAGATTAAAACAAAGCATAACAATATTAATTTTGCTTTCTACGAAATAATATTACTCTTTATTTTTAAGCATTTTAAAATGTCACTTTTTAGTTGTAAGCATTCTAAAATTTAATTTGAAGTACACACTCTCGTAGGATTTAAATATTAATTCTCATAGTTTAGATAATACTTTTTAACAACACACAATCATTAATTGAGTTGTTGCATAGACTTATGTCACATTTAATAAAACAAAGTAATTTAATTAAAATTAACCCTAATTTATAAATACTTTATACACAACCATATAATATAGTATGCAGGAAGTGCAGTCAAAATTTAATTTATAGATTATAACAAAATAAATGAAGAACTAAATGCATATCATTTGGAATTCTTTTAATTAAAGTTGTTGATTTATGCAAAATCAACAACTTTGACCACATCAAAACCAAAACTCATTTATATTTCTGGAATGGAATTTGGTTCAATGTGATCGGGGTCATTGATTTATAAGAATCAACAATGTCCCTATGCTCTAGAGAATTGTGAAAAATTTTAATGGAATGTGATCACATCCCTCACCAAAACAAATTATTGAACTTCATTTGAATGTGATAAAGATCAATAAATGAACTTAATTATATAAAACCAAAATTCATTTAAAAATAAAAATAAAAATTAATTCAATGTAATCAAAGTAATTAATTTTTATCAATAAATTTAATCAAAATTATTTAAAAAATATTATATTAATATATATTTTAATCTATATATACATTAAATAAACATCATTATATCATATTAATTTTAGAATTAATAACTTAATTAAAATAAAATCAAATATAACGTCATTACCCATCAATAATCTAAAATATCTCAACCTTTAATCTAAAATATCTCAACCTTTAGTATCCACCCCAAAATATGTCAAATAAACCACTACCATATTAAGTAAACCATTATCATCACTGGTAGATGCCATCAAATATAATCCCCATTATCCATCTCATTCAATAACCCAAAATATCTCAACCCCTAAAATCCATCACATTCAGAAACCCAAAATATCTCATATAAACTACTACCATATTATATTGGTAACCAATATTTACCAGCCTATTCATTGATGTGGGGGGCCTATATGTCTATCCTTAGATTTGTGAAAGTACATTATCCAGAAATTAACCTATACATATCTATTATTAGATTTACACAAATACAGACCTCACAAATTAATAAACCTATAGCCTGAGAAATATGCATTCCCTACTATATTAAGTCCAAAAAAAATCTTAGAAATCACATTAAAAAAAAACATGAAAGGTCACATCCCAACCATTGACAAGCACAAGAATCATGTTGCAAACAAGTACCTTCCTGGTGGACAGCTCCCAGCCTTCCATTCTTCATCTGGTGACCCCTGTTGGTGGACAGCTCATATTCCCTGATCTCCTTTAGCGATTCTGACGTCCACTGAGACAAAAAGTCCGATAATAATTTGAGGAAGGAAATTAACAAATTGATTGTTTAAAAACATTTAACCATTTTAATTTTAATTTTAATTTTAATTTTAATTTTTTTTTTTTTTTTTTTTAATTTGGAAAAATCAAAAGATGTAAGGTTCATGATCACCTGCACAATCCATTTTCTCCCGGCAGCAAATAATGCAACGCATGGAGGACCCCATTTCCGTAGAGCATGTAATGCAACCCATGACATAGGCGTTCGTTCTCAAGTAATTATTAAACCCATCAACACGTTTGAAGGAAATTCATAAATAAAAACAAAATACGATCTGATCTGCAACTACCTGCACCATGTACAAGTCCGACATAACGTCCATCTAGCCGGTAGGATATGATGGGCTAATTCATGTCTTTACCTGCTTAGCGTCCTCTAACTTGGCCTTGCCTCGATGCTAAAATTGATGTAATAATGGATTATTGGTCAAATATTAAATAATTAAAGTTATTGTTTTTAGTGAGAGATTTAAGGAGAAATTAGTGGAATGATATGTGGGAGATTTGTGGAATGATTGTTGAGAAAATTATGGAGTGATTTGTGGAGTTATTGATTGAGAAATTTGTGGAATTGACAAAATGGTAATATCCTTCCTCAGTGTGCCTAGAGGCAAACATAAATGTAGACGTAAACAAAATGGTAATATCCCTCCTCATTGTGCCTAGAGGCAAACATAAATGTAGACTCCCTCCTCATTGTGCCTAGAGGCAAACATAAATGTAGACGTAAACGTAAATGTAAACAGGGCATTATGGAAGTAGATCTCACATAAAAACGTAAACATGTAAATGTAAATGTAATGTTTAACATTTAACATTTTTAATCTAATATTGGCCCTATTTAAAAATCAATTTAATTATTATTATGTATAAACACAATATAAATTTAAAATATAAAAAGGTTTACGAACACTCAAAAAAATGTATGGTAAATAAATAAAAATATAAATAAACTACAGTTATCGTGTATATATATATATATATATATATATATATATATATATATATATAATGGTAAATAAATAAAAATATAAATAAACTAGAGATAGGTAAATAAATAGAACTTTTTTTAATATTTATTTCACAAACCTCTATATTTGCGAAAACTCAAAAGATATGCTTTTGTAGGTGAAACATATGACAAAAATACCATGGAACTAATAATTATTAATACCATGGGCCAAATACCATATTTATAGAAGAGGTATGGTAAATAAATAAATATAAAAGAGGTATAAAGAGGTATGATAAATAAATAAAAATATATCAAATAGGATTAAATCAAAATCTAATTATATACCAAACCTATGGGCCAAATATCATGGTAAATAAAAGAGATATGATAAATAAATATAAATATAAATAAACCAAAAGCATGGTAAATAAATAAAACTTTTTTTTATATTTACTTCATAAACATCTTTATACTTA
The DNA here is from genome assembly GCA_031772625.1 of Pinus tabuliformis. Taxonomy (NCBI): domain Eukaryota; kingdom Viridiplantae; phylum Streptophyta; class Pinopsida; order Pinales; family Pinaceae; genus Pinus; species Pinus tabuliformis. Next base: position 1,654,734,016 of record CM062816.1, read on the forward strand.
CTAACACTCAAAAAATAGTTTTTATTTAGGTGACATCCATGGGCCAAATTATTATTAATACCATACAAAAAAAAACATTATTAACCCTAATATTAATTTTATATTATTATTATTATTATTATTATTCCTAAATATAATATTCATATTAATATATTATAATATTAATATTATTAAATTTGTTATATTATAATATATATTAATATATCATGATATATATTAACTCTAGATATATATGGGAGAGAAGAACAAAGACATAGAGTGATAAAGGTAGAGACATAGGGGGAGTGACAAGGTAGAGATGGAGATAAACTTCAGGATAGGGGAGAGGAGGAATGAAGAGAGAGAGAGAGGGGGATATGAGTGAGAGATATAGAGAAAGGTAAGAGAGAGAGAGGGAGACACAAAGATGGAGGGGGAGAGAGAGAATGAGAGAGGGAGGGAGATAGTGAGAGAATTGGAGGGTGGAGAGAGAGAGAGATGGGGGAAGAGAGAGGAAGGTAGGAGAGAAAGGGAGAGAGGAATTGCAAGAGAGGAGGAGAGAGGGAGGGAAGAAGAAAGACATAGAGAGTGCAAAGTGGAGAGAGATGGAGTGACAAGGGAGAGATGGAGAGAGAGAGAGTATGTTTAGGGGTGAGATAAAGAGACAAAGAAAGAGAGATAGAGAGAAGGAGTGAGAGAAAGAGAGAGGGAGGGATATAGTAACATAGTTGGAGAGAGAGAGAGAGAATGAAAGACAAGACTTAAGAGAGAGAAGGAGAGTGATGGGGGAAGATATAGGATTGGAGGGCAAAGAGAAAGAGTGATGGGGTAAGAGACAGGGAGGTAGGAGGGAAAGAGAGAGAGAGGAAGTACGAGAGAGCGAACTTGAGAGAGAGGAGGAGAGGGATGGGGGAAGATAGAGAATTGGATGGCAAAGAGAGAGAGTGATGGGGTAAGAGAGGGAGGTAGGAGAGAAAGGGAGAGAGAGGAAGTATGAGAGAGCGAACTTGAGAGAGAGGAGAAGAGAGGGAGGGAAGAAGAAATACATATAGAGTGAGAAGTGGAGAGGGAGAGAGGGAGTGACAAGGGAGAGATGGAGAGAGCGTGTGTATGTTTGGGGGTGAGATAAAGAGACAAAGAAGGAGAGATGGAGACAATGGGGAGAGAAGGAGAGAGGAGAGAGGGAAGGATATAGTAACAGAGTTGGAGAGAGAGAGTGAGAGGGAGGTAAGAATAAAGAAATAGAGAGAGAAATGTGGAGAGAGAAAGGGAGTGATAAGAAAGATTGAGAGAGAGGCAGGGAGAGGAGGAGGGAGGGAGAGATAGATAGATTTATTGGAGAAAGAGAGTGTATGTTTTTGGGGTGATAGAGAGAGACAAAGGTAGATAGAGATACAGATGTAAAGTGAAGAGAGGAAAGAAGAGATAGATGGAGAGAGAGGGAGGGACAAAGAGATTGATAGATATGGAGTGAGAGAGCGTGTGTGTTTGGGGGGTTGAGATAGAGAGATAAAGAAGGAGAGATGGAGGGATATATACATATATATATATATATATATATATATATATATGGAAGGGGGAGAAAGGGAAGAATATTTATTGCACTAGATGCATTGGTTTCAGTTTAGATGGTGATTTATAATCCTATTTCATTGCTTACACTAGATGCATTGATTTTAATGTAGATGTTGATTTCTAATAATATTTGATTGCTTGCACTAGATGCATTTATTTCAATGCAGATGATTTCTAATCCTATTCTATCGCTTTCACTAAATGCATTGATTTCAGTGTAGATGGTGATTTGTAATCCTATTTGATTGTTTGCACTAGATGCATTGATTGCAATGTAGATGTTGATTTTTAATCATATTTGATTGCTTGCACTAGATGCATTCATTTCAATGTAGATGATTTCTAATCCTATTTTATTTCTTGCACTAAATGCATTGATTTTAGTGTAGATGGTGATTTGTAATCCTATTTGATTGCTTGCACTATATGCATTGTTTTCAATGTAGATGTTAGTTTATAATCCTATTTGCTTACTTACACTAAATGCATTGATTTCAGTGTAGATGTTGGTTTATAAACCTATTTGCTTACTTACACTAGACGCATTGATTTGAGTGTAAATATTGATTTCTAATCGTATTTGATTGCTTGCATTATATGCATTGATTTCAGTGTAAATGTTGTTTTCTAATCTTATTTGATTTCTTGCATTAGATGCATTGATTTCAGTGTAGATGTTGATTTCAGATTTGATATAATTGGATGCATGATGTTACATTAATTTTAAAGTGATTTGATTAATATTATGCATTGATTTAAGTGTAAACATAAAAAATTATTGAGAATGTACCTTGAATTTTGTGTTATAGTAATTAAGCCTATTAATATTCGAGAGAAAGAGAGACGATGTATGATGTTATGTTTTACGATTTAACATGTCCTTTTCATATAATGGATATGAAAAGACGACAAAAGTAAAAAGGGTGAGAATAAGAATAGTAGAAGAAAATAGTTTGAGATTAATCACAATGAAAGATTATTTGTAATTTACTATATTCTTATTATTCACATTTTCTATATTACATTGTCACTTTATATTCAAAATTTTTATTTCATCATTTTTCATCATTAAAGTTATTCACAATATTTATCATCTCAACAAAATAAAGTAACTAAGCAAATTTAAAATTAAAATGACCAGATTAATATGAGACATATTTACCATATTTAAAATGATTATATTAGTATTAGATGATTTTACATATTATTGATAAAATCAATCATTCATCCTAACTCTAGATCTATCAAGCGCCCACAAGGATCAAATCTCTGGAGGTGTAAACTTTTCCTCAAGTTTTGCACTAAAAAAAAGTTTGCACCTCAAGAAATTTGATCTCGCTTGGCACTTGATAGATCCGGAGTTAAGATGGATCTAGGCTAGCATATAGATATATATCTATGTTAATGAAATACTTGGCACTTGATAGATCCGGAGTTAATATGGATCTAAGCTAGTGTATAAATATATGTCTATGTTAATTAAATAAATTGAGTTGGTGTGTGAGACATGTGCATTATTATTAAATGTTTTATGCTCTATAATTTAGTTTTTTACTATATTGTTCTATCTTACATTTGGTATCAAAGTCATTGCCCAAAACCAAAGATCAGAGAGTTTGTGAAATTTATGAGCGCTGATATGTCATTTTAAAAAAGAATTTGGAATAGAGAAGTGAATGTTGTTAATGCTGTAATTTTTTTTTTTACTGTCCTTCAATAAAGAATTTTATTTTTGATAGTATGAACGTTGGAAAAATGTTGTAAATAATGTGAATGCACATAAACGTGTGAGCAGTTTGACGTTGTTGCGTGGTGCATGTTACTGCATTGGACAAATCGTGAACATTATAATCTGTGTGAGTGGTGGGAGCAGAATTCATGTGGATGGCTATGTGTTGAAGACTTGTGTGGATGTGTAAGCATGTTCGGCTACGCGGAGTGGCATACTTGAACTCTTTTTTCTAAACGCTGCGTGGAGTGGCCAATGTGCATTTATTTAAGAAATCCGAGCATAGTAGCATAAGTCGAAGCGGCGGAGCCAGCAATGAAGTATGCAGCCATTGTGAGCTCAAAAGTCAAATGGATCTGTATGTTTGTGAGGAGCTTCTCTTGCGATTTGCGTACAGAACGTGGGTGAAATTTTACTTCTTTCAGGTCGCAAAGTGAAAAAATTTCAAAAGGTGAAATTTTGGAATCAACGTAAGTTCATTATGAAAAGTCTTTAAAGAATTTATAAACCACAGATCTTTAACAAATGTTTTAAGTTAATATTGTTGAGAGAGAATAACCGTTTGGTAACAATAGCACTCTCTATATTAAATGTTGCCTTACAAATCATGTAAAGTGTTTGTCTCTTATGCAGAAAGAATCATTGTTTAGTGTTTATGAGAGAAAATTAGTGGAAAATGGAGGTAGGAGAGAATTAGTGAAGAGAGCATGAAATTTAATTGAACTCGTATTTAATTTGAAAATTGAGGGTACATTTGCAATCTTCTGTAATGGTTTTTTTTTTTTTTTAATAAAAAGGGATTTGTAAGTGAGATGAAAATAGAAGGTAAGAAGTATTAATCACCTTCAATCATGATTATTTATTTTTGAAGGAGAAATTGATTGTAATTGTGTATTTGTTGCGCCATTTTTGTACTCTCTCTTTTAATAAAAAATAAAAAAAATTGGTGGTCGTTGAGTCCCAATTTTTGGGACATTTAGTCCTTGTCCTGGGTTGAAGTGGGACACATTATGTTCATTGTGCACACTCTCCCTAATTCTCTAATTCTCTCTTAATTTCAGCATGGGGACAAGCAGTATTGTATTTCATAAACTTGTTGGCATAAACTATTTTTATTGGAGAAAACGTATGCATCCTATATTCATCAATAAAGACGCACGGGGCTTTGGATTGACGGTGAATGGGTGTACTGTTAAGGCACTCCTTGCGATAGGTCACTGGTTCAAATCCCTTGTGGGTGCTTACCTACAAAAAAAAATATATATATATTCATCACTAAAGATTTATGGGAACTTGTAACTAATGGATACACTATGCCTTCTCCCAATGAATTCAAAGCATTAAGTAACGATGAAAAGAAATCCCTTAAGGAACTTACTAAGAAAGATAATGAAGCGCTTTCACTTATAGGTAGTGCTCTTGAAGAATCTATATTTCCAAGAATCAGTGGTGCAATATCATCTAAAGAAGCATGGGATATCTTAAAGAACACATATGAAGGTGTTGTTGTAGCTAAACTACAAACATTAAGGAGGAATTTTGAAAATGCCCATATGCAAAGTAATGAATCCATTCATGATTACATCAAAAAAATTCAATATCTTGTTAATCAAATAAGATCATTAGGTGAAGATGTTCCAAAAATAAGGCTAATTGAGAAGATTTTAAGAATTGTTATGCCTAAGTTTTAGATCGTCACTACCATTATTATGGTCTCCAAAGATTTAAATACCATGAAAATTGATGAATTAAGTGGATTCTTGTTAACTGTTGAAGACAATCAACCATTTGAGAGAGTAGAACATGCCTTTTCTGCAAAGCATAGAGGAAGAGGAAGGAGTAGGGGTCAATATCATAATCAGAATCAAAAGATAAATCAACAAAGTTCCCAAGGAAATGCATCATCTTCAAGAGGTAGAGGCAGGAATCTCAGTCAGTTTAGAGGAAGATGCAGAGATGGATCTCGCAGAAGAGGACAAGGAAAAGATGGAGGAAGAAATGGAGGAAGAGGTGGAGGAACACAATATTATTATTGCCAAAAGTTTGGCCATCTTGAAAGAGATTGCTATGCAAAAATGCGAGATATGGAGTGAAAAGGTGCTAATACAGTGGTTGAAGCAACTAGGAATGAGAAGTTATTCATCTCAAGTTTGATGGCACATAGTGAAGAAAGTGAAGCATGGTATATTGATTCAAGATGTTCAACTCATATGACATCTCAAGAGGAGTTGTTTACCAAAATTAATGACAATTATTCTGGTAAAGTCATATTTGGTGATGATAGTGTTTCTGAGGTGAAAGGGAAAGGCACAGTTGCAATACCAACATTACATGGAAAGAAGAAGTTAACTGAGGACACTTTGTTGACACTAGAATTGAAGAAGAACCTACTTTCTGTAGGAAAAATGATGGAGAAAAACTACAAGTTAGTGTTTGATAATAAAGCATGCTTAATCATGGATAAGTTGAATAAAAATGCAGTTGTAGCAAGAGGTGAAATGACTGAAGATAGAATTTTAAATCTCTCCTTTGATTCAAGTAAATCACAAAGTTTGAATACAACAGAAGAAGCAAATAGTAAGCTTTGGCATTATAGGATGGGACATATAAATTTTCAGAGTATGGTGTTGTTAAGAAAGAAGAACATGGTGAATGGTGTTAGCTCTACTATGCAGCGCTGACGTTCTAAGGTCAGAAAGGAGCATGGTCTGTTGGTTGTGTCCGAAGAGAGCTCGCAATGGTCACTCTTCTCTTCTTTCCTTCTACCCTGCTTACTCTCCTCCATCTCCGTTTCCCTATTTGCCTCATAAACCCAAAAAAATAACCCCCTTTGACTTTAGCCCCGAGCGCAAAACCCCAAACCTACCACAAAACCCTACCATATGTCTTAGCGCATTCATAACTTGTCACACCGCATTCCCACTATTGATCTTCCTCGCCGATCCAATGGCTCCTGTTGCACCCGATAAAGGCGACCCGCTCTACAACTCCCCACCATTAGATCATCCCCATCAAGATCTAACGGTCTTCGCTTTTATCGCGCCGACAAGTTGATCGAACGATAGCGCGATGAGAGCAGTTTTTCTCTCTCATCCGCCGCTACATGTCGATCGCTGAATGGAATCGCTTGACCCTGGGCTTTTACCACTTTATGCCCGAAAGCGGTGCGATGGAAACCATTAACTGCCCGACCAATCCGCCCCGCCCGTTAAACATCCGTGCAGCTCCGTAGCCCGATGACCATCCGATCTGTCCGATGGAGATCTAACGGCCCCAACTCACCCCGCTCTCACCTCAGCCGATAGCCTTCCATCAAGCCATCTCCGCCGTTCATTTCCTCGATTCGACGACCATTCTTCTCGCTCACCCAAATCGTCCACCACCCATGCATTCCACGTCCTCTGACCATTCTGTTGCCCGAAGAAGGAGATGACCAGCTCTGCCATCATCAGTCACAGTCAGACCCCCAACCACCATATTTAACAGAAAGCATGGCCAAGGGAGAAAAGGACATAGCACGACTCTGTAACTAAATTTATCAGTCATGGACTCCACCGGTATAAGCACTCCAATCGCCTAAAGGACAGCACAACACCTGAGCAGATCGGATTCACCCACTGAAACAAGCAACTTTGTTCAGAGACTTCATCAAGCAGTTAAATGCAGTTGGTGGTCAATTATGACCCCTCCATACTTAAATGGCCAAGTGCCATAGTATTGTAAACTTATAAGTATCCAGAAACAAGATGTAATCAGGGTTGGCATTTGATGTAAGTTTCAACTTCTGGAGACTGTAGAATTTTTTTCACTTGCAGCATCTCATCTTCATTTTCAGCTAATACAAGCTTCTTTTTTTGTTTATTTCTCACCGTCCATTTTCTTCTTATTCTAAGCCTGTGCCTAATATGCTATATTATTGAACTCCTGGTCTTTAGCACTAGATAACTGTCATCTTATCTCTGTGTTAAAGTATTGATTGCATCATTGAATAGGTTGCTCAGGTTTCTTTCTATCTAATGCAGGAGAGTTGTCATTTTGTCCTTGCATTAATAGATTAGAATTACAAGTTTCTTTACTGGTTGCAGCCGGCCATCACATGGTCTTGTGCATCTGCTGGTGTGGTCAGTATTCTCCATATTCACCTAACATCTAAAACTGTGAGCATTGGTGGTCTAAAGCCTTATAGTCTAAGGGTGTTCATGCATATCTGGAGTGAAACAGAGTGAAAGTGGTTATTTGGCTTGAACCAACCATCATTCCTTCCATTAAGGCTGCAACAATAGTTGAATTTATATGTTACCAGGCATCTCCGAGCTACAACCTAGGAGAGTTTCTTGGAATCCCAACATAATTGACGCCATTGCCGGGGAGAGGAGATTGAAGCTTAGCTTCCCTAGAAGAACGACATAGCTCCAACTTTGATGATAGACAAAGTCTGGACACATTTTTGGTTGTAATCATCTATCTGGCGACTCTACTGGAGGCCGAACCTCTTGGCGACTCCACATTACAGTTTTGGCTCAGTTTGTGAGACATGCTCGGAGAAATCCTCAGAAATCACCAGTTGACCCAGTGCTTGACCCTAAGAAGATTGTCAAGCAGAGAAAGACATCACAAAAGGGAGCATCAGGATCAGGTAAGCCTAAACAACCTTATGTATCTTTGCAAGAAAGGCTTGTAATTGAGCATGCACATGTTGAAAACATAGAGCCTAGCACTATCAGTGAAGAAATACTCTCAGAGATTCATAAAGATCCTTGTCCAATAAGCTCCCCTTTGGATCTCAATCCAAAGAAAGCCTCCCTTCCAGTCCATTATATTCCTTTAGCCATGTCAGTCATTTCTCAACTCCCTACCTTTCAAACTGCTAGTATCCTTCCCTCTACCCTAGTCATGGCAGGCCCACAAGCACCTACCAAAATGGAAAGAATCATAGCTGCTAGGTATGGACCCCTGGTCCTACCTATTCCTTTGAATGCCATGCCTGCAGGAGAATATCAGAAACACATGCCTAAGTTCATTGGTACAGAGGGAGTAACAACTGAGGAACATCTTGAGTCCTTCTATAGCTATGCTGATAATCTAGATATTAGTGAAGATGATGTGTGGATGATTTTATTTGTCCAAAGCCTAGATGGAGAAGCTAGAAAATGGTTCAGAGAATTAACCCCTAGGTCTATAGCAAACATTGAGGCCTTAGATGATGTGTTCCTGAAGCATTGGGGGGATAAGAAAGATCTGCTCTAATATCATACTGAGTTTGGGAACTTACAGAGGGAAAATGGTGAGTTGCTGTCTGATTTCAATAAGAGATTTAACTGCATGTACAACAAGATACCAGCTGAAGTGAAACCCACCCCTACCTCTGCTAAACTCACCTATGCCAATGCCTTTGACTCTGATTTATGCCTGCTATTAAGAGAGAGAAGATGTGCTTCTTTGGTTGATATGCAAGATGCAGCCCTGGAAATAGTTGTGGATCCAACACTAAAGATAGAACCTGAAGTACTTTTCCTGTCAGATGAACTCACTGCCCAATTTGCACCGGTGAAGCCTTGAATCTTTACTCCCTCTGTCCTCCTGTACCATAATCCATACTCGGTATTTCCTTTGAGGTACTGTCACACGGAAAAAGTCGATCTTGTGGACAAGATAGACCTTCCTAGAATCTAAAGAAGACCTAATGACAATCAAACCAACCAGACACTATATTTCTCTAAATATGCTTTTGTAAACAATGGTAAACAAGTGTTTTTAGGGCCTACCTTAGGTCCAACGCAAGCTTGTGGATGCCCTCGCTCTTTCGATCCAAATGAGCTCCTTTTCGCGAATCTGCAAACACAAACAAGGCAAACAAATTAAATAGCACCTGAAAAGCCAATTGCATAAAACATATTTAACATGAAAGTCAAGGAGTCCATGAAACAAATAACATAAGATACTTGTTGAGAAAAATGAGTTTGATTGTATTAACTCAAAAGAAGAAGAACTTTACACCCTTAGCCTTGATGTTGTTCAAGCTCCTCCCAGGGTCTAGCAAGAAGTCTCCTATACTTTGACAAGTTTCACTCACTCCCCAATGAAACCAAAAAGGTATGCGATCTCTCCTCTTAGGTTTAACTAGGAAGTCTTGATTTCACCAGCATTTACCCTAAAAAATGTTCAGCTTCTAACCACTCTTGCAACTAGCCTGATGCCTGTATTTATAGTGCAATGGAGGGAGGTTACTAGGTCCTCCTTCAAAGGGATAAAGCCCTCCTTCAAAGGGATAGCTCCTCTCATCAAGGGATTAGCTCCTTCTCTTTTGGGATGCATGAACCACCTCAGAGCGAACAATCCACGTCAAAATTCCTTCTAGAGACCTCTAGAATTAACCCAAAGTGAGTTTTTTAAGATAAAAATTGTGCCTTTTGACTTTCACAGGGGTTCGCACCTACACCGTTAGGGACAGAGCAGGCAGGTCCGTAGGTTTTGTACACAAAAGGTGCGGGAACGCAGGTGACCATGAGAGAAAGTGCAGAACCAGAGTTATATTGATTTTTAATGTCTTTCTCTCATTTCCAAAGCTTGATTTGAAGAGCTGAGGTCTAAGACTTGCTTAGGAGGATAGTACAAGTGATGATAGACCCATACTGACTGCAAATAATCATGGTGACGATATTTTTGTGTAACAGATTGCCCCCTAAAGTGTGAAGTCTGTAGTAGATGAGGATTTCATTGATCATTTAGGAAGAGTGAAGTACTTTATCACTTCGAGGATCATCTTGTGGAGAGCCCGGTTGGAACATGTAAAAACATTCAATGCAAGATATATATATATGAGATCATATCATCGCCGAGGTAGGCATTCCCATACTCAGATCAAAACTGACTAGGAAACTAACTACTGCTCTAATACATGAATGATCTTGTAAAACATCACAAGTATAGACTCAGGTGGACACAGTATGGACGCAGCCACCTGTTTATGAATAGTCCATTATATAATGAATACAAAATTCCTCGCAGCCTGGATTGTGGAAGCTAGATCCAGGGTCTTCATTTCTACTTCCCGAAACAGTACAATTCTATCCATGCGAATGAATGTGTTGATGTCGAACATGGTAGAAACCACTTGATTACCAGTCAATCATGTAAACTGTTAACAAACGTGAGAGAAACCACCAGTGATGTCAATGGCTCTCAAAGTACCCAGTACAATCCATGAGATGCGAATAAATGTGTTGATGTCGAACATGTCACGGAATCCTTTGATCGAAGGTCAATGATGCAACCTGTCGTTAAAGGCGAGAAACCTGCCATTGAGGCATGCAGATCTCAAGGTACTGACGATTTCTAGATCATCTTTCTAGATAATGAGCTGAAGTCGATAGAAAGCGATCCGTCGTAGGCAAGCCCACAACACGAAATCATAGATCAAGTTGAAGAAATTTAGTTGCAAGGACTGACTCAGGGATGGTCAATATGGATGACAAATATTTTGCAGATGAATGGCTTATTGGCAGTGACCTCTTGAACACATAACGACACGACAGATGGTTTGGTGACAATTGACCCAAAGTTAATACCCAGAACTGGCTGAAGACTTTCAATGTGGTTTGATCAACTGTTAGGCAAAGGATTTCCCAACCCAGGTGAATGAAAGTGTCGTGTTCAAGAGTGGTTACAAAGTATGACAAACAGGCTCATTTTTCTCTCTTTTCCCCCACCATTTCTAGCAAGTACCTCTTTATTTTTGACAAGCTTGAGGAGGATAACATTTGCTTGATTATAAGCTCATCCTTCGGATGAGTCCAACTTAGTTTAAATTCGAACCCTAAGAAGGAGTGGTTCATTCCTGTTTGTAATTGAACAGGTCCTTTACTGTGAAATTTTAACGAGTCCAGTATAGGAGAAACTCGACGTTTTTCAATTCTAGAGAGTCTGAAAAAACTTAAGAAAACTCCAGGATTGACCTTTTTCGTAAATTTGTGTCTCCCAAGCCCGAAAAAGTATAAAATAATACTTGAGAGAACCATTTGATCTTTTACGACCAAGGAGTACTTTTCGTCATTAGTGTCCTTGATCCAAAAAAGTAAAAAAGTGATCAACGACACGTCGTTTTATAACCAATATCGAATTTGAAACGACAAAAATCCGGCAATCTTTTCATGTTTTTATGGTCGGAAAAGAGCTGTAAGTGGACCGTCTTTTAATTCCATTTTAACGAGTTTAAAAGAAAAACTCGGCAATCTTTTCATATTTTAGGAGTCAGAAAAGAGCTTAAAGGTGATTCTGAGATTTCACTTTTTCGTAAGTTTTAACGATTTCGAAAAAATGATAAAAATGTACTCATGGTTTTCATTTTTTCGTAAGTTTTAATGAGTTCGAAAAAATGATAAAAATGTACTCCTATGGCCGACTTTCAATTTAATTTACGAGTAGGAAAAGACGGAAAGAACTCGACATTTTCATTTGTTTTACGAGAATGAAAAATAGAAAAATAATCTCGTGATTTTCATGAGTTTAACGAGTCTTGAAAATAATTTAAATTGACTCGAGATAGGTTTCATTTTTACAAAAGCTTGAAACAGAGAAAAACTATGCTTCAAAGTAGTTTCATTTTTACACAAGCTTGAAACAGAGAGAAAACTGTGCTTGATGCCCCCTAAGCGTAACTGCTAGAGCGCATGCCCCCCAGCTTCATTTCATTCAACTAAGTACAAGCTGGATGGAATGAAGGTTCATGTACGAGATCATTTGAAAGACTCGACCTAAAACTGTAAGAAAATTATGCAAAAAAATGAAATAACTAACCTAAATATACAACTTAACATTTATGAGATGTAGTCAAACTCTCGACTTAATTAGAGGAGGATTTGTTTCATTTTTTAACAAGCTTGACACAGGAAAAGAACTATGCTCGGATTCGGTTTCATGTCTACGCAAGCTTGAAACGAAAAACTATGCTTGTTATAAGTTCGCATGCCCCCAGCATAATGACACAAATCAAGGTACATGCCCCCGAAGCTTCATTGCATTCAACCAGGTGGATGAAATGAAGGTTTACTTTCGAAATCTTGGAAAGACTCGTGGGAGTTGTTTCATTTTTTAGTGAGGTCGACACAGGAAAAGAACTGTCCTCAAAACCCTTGTTTCATTTTTTAAATGAGCTTGACACAAGATAAGGAACTATGCTCATGACTACTCTCTACAATCTACATATATCCTAAAATCTACCTGATTCATTTTTTAATGAGGTTGACTCAGTAACAGGAACTATCCTCTAACACCCTGTCTTCATTTTTTAATGAGGTTGACACGGGAACAAAACTGTCCTCGCTTCTACTCTCTACAACCTACCTATATAACCTACCCTTGTTTCATTTTTTAAAGAGCTTGACACAAGACAAGGAACTATGCTCAAGACTCCTTGTTTCATTTTTTAACGAGCTTGACACAAGACAAGGAACTATGCTCCAAAAGTTTGCATGCCATCAGCATAATGATGCAAAGCGAGGTACATGCCCCCCATGCTTCATTGCATTCAACTAGGTGGATGGAATGAAGGTTTACTTTCAAGATTTAACTTGAAAAGGGAGTTGTTTCATTTTTTAAGGAGGTTGACACAAGAAAAGAACTATCCTCATACCTGATTCATTTTTTAACGAGGTTGACTCAGTAACAGGAACTTTCCTCTAACACCCTGTCTTCATTTTTTAACGAGTTTGACACAGGAACAAAACTATCCTCACACTTACTGATTCATTTTTTAACGAGGGCGACACAGTAAAAGGAACTTTCCTCGAACCAACTGATTCCTTTTTTAATGAGGTTGACTTAGTAACAGGAACTTTCCTCGAGACACCCTGTTTCATTTTTTAACGAGGTTGATACTGGAACAAAACTATCCTCACAACCCTTGTTTCATTTTTTAAACGAGCTTGACACAAGATAAGGAACTATGCTCATAACTACTCTCTACAATCTATCTAACAAGGAACTATACTCTAAAAACCTTTATTCATTTTTTAACGAGCTTGACACAAGACAAGGAACTATGCTCTAGAAACCTTGATTCATTTTTTAACGAGCTTGACACAAGACAAGGAACTATGCTCATAACTGATTCATTTTTTAACGAGGTTGACTCAGTAACAGGAACGTTCCTCTAACTAACTGATTCATTTTTTAACGAGGTTGACACAGGAAAAGAACTATCCTCATGACAGCCTGTTTCATTTTTTAACGAGGTTGATACAGGAAAAAAAACTATCCTCGCACAGCATATTTCATTTTTTAACGAGGTTGATACAGGAAAAAACTATTCTCGCTTCTCACTGATCATGGCTTCCAACTGGAAGAAAGACATGTCAATGGACACACCTTGATCATGGCTTCCAAGAGGTCTTCATTAGAAGGAAGAATAGTTCTCTGGAAGGAACACATGTCCAGGGACTCAAAAGGGATAGGAACATCGCGTTCAAGTAATCCCATAGAGTTTTCCATGTCAATTACCGGATCTAAATCAAAAGAAGATGAGCAAACAATGAGAGGCTCACTTACGTCGGTAACTGAAAACATGGGACCAGTTGCCACATAATTAACCTGTGGCGGGGTAGATACCACTTGAGAATCAGGAACATTTAGGGTTGTCATATTATCGGTAGTTGAAACAAGACTCGGGAACGAAAGCTGGTCTACAGTCACAATATTTCCATTGTGAGGGAAAGACATCACGTGAAAGAGTGTCGATACGACAGATTTCATTGCATAAACATAGTCTCGCCCAAGGAGTAAATTGAAATCCAAGGGACCTCGAACTACCATAAGATCAATATAGACAGTTTTACCTTCCAAGGTAATAAAAAACTTAGGAAGGATCCCTAAAGGTTCACTAATGGTTCTGTTAAAAGCTTTCAGATTCTGCGTAATAGGTGCAAGCTGAGGGGAACCCAAAGCTTTCCAAGCAGTTGAGGATAAAATACTAACAGAAGCACGTTCATCTACCTGTGTGCGGTGCATGTCCCTACCACCAGCCTTGACAATGATTTGGAAAGGGATGGAGGAAGGAAGACAAGGTTCTATCAGTCTATTCCAATCAAAGGAAAAGACCTCAGTACTTGGAGGGGGTTCTGTAGAAATAGGTGAAATGCCCCCCGGCGTAGAAGCTGATGTAACAAAAAGAACCTGAGCAGTATGAAGTTCACTCTCTAAAGGGAAAGTGGGATCGACCGAATGTGAAATTGAATCGACCACTTGATCAACTAATGGATCATCAACCTGAGTGACATGAGTTTCACTCTCCAATGGAAGAGTGTGATCGACTGTACTTGAAATTATATCAATCACTCCGTCAGTTGACAGTAGGTTGAGAGAAAGTTTACAGAAACTAGTTGGAAATTCTTGCTATGGAACAGTAAGGTTTTCCAACAATTTTGGGGCTTCATCCATGTGAGGGAAAATGTGAGTTTGATGACTCCCTTTGCATAACTTACAAGGAAACCTAACTTTAGCCTTTTTCCTAGGAACCTGAATATCACTGGTTGATGGATCAATGGAAAGTTGATGAGATTTTTCTAACCATACTTCCAAGACCTTTGGAATACCAGAACAATTGATAAGGAAGTGGCCACCCTTACAAAGCCTGCAAGGGTATTTGGGTTTATGATGCATGTCGGAGTTTTCCTCAACACAACTAACACTTACAGTCGTGGTTGGTTGGTTGACTTCTTTCTTATCTTGCTACTTCTCCTTCTTCTTCTTCTTCTTCTTCCCTTTCTTCTTCTTCTTAGACACCTGGTTACTAGCATCAAGGCTTTTACCAAGCGAAGAGGAAGAAATGGAGGAAGAAAAATCAGGTGAAGAAGTTAAAGGGTCAACAGAAGGTTGGTGATGTTGAGATGGTGAACTCTGTTGAGGTGAAGCATTCGGTTGAGGTGGAACAATTGGAGTATTTGGGGCCAACGAAGTTGAAAATAACCATATCGGTAAACCTATTGTAAATCCAGGTAATGACAAAGTAGCCATATAAGGAGGACCAACATTTCCAAAGAAAGGAAAAGTACTAGGATCCTCGGTTAGAGGGGTTCCTTGGTCGGTAAATTCCAGAACAGTTTCCATTATATTCAACTTTAGTGAATTTTATTAACAATTTAAAACTAAAATTAACAATTCACAATTCACACCTATGGTCTCTAAAAGTAAAAACAAACAAATTAACACGCGCTATCAAATCTAGAAGTCAAACCACACACAAACAGTAACTTTCCGTACCGAAAACACTAGCTGGTGATGAAATCCAACGTCGCAGAATTCAATACAGAAATGGTGGTTGGAACAGTTACCCCGACAACCTGCTTAATGAATAGACTGGCAAAAGTTTCTCCACTAAACCATCTCGAGTGAAGAGAACCCCCCAGAAAATCCAAGTGAGTCTAGTCGATGTCTGCTCCAGGTACAGTGGGATCTTCCCTCCACCGTCACCTTAGGAAAGAATCCTATGGATTATGGCCACTAAGGTTACCAACGGAAACAAATATACCTGGGGGAAGAGTCTACGATCCGATACGCACACAAGGGCAGAGTAACAAGCTTAATCCCCTTGAAGGCTCCTTGACATAATCCAAGGTTTACCAACAAGTGACGACAGGCTCCTCGACAATGGTTAATCCGAGGTTTACCATTTTTAATATGTGAATATCTTCTATCGTTCCCAATGAGGAAGGATTGATTCCCACACTGGTTCAGATATGATCTCGTGCTTCTCCTTTAAGAGGAGCTTTCCCAGAGCATAGATGTAACAATTGGATTTTTCTCCTACCGCGAGATACAGCTACTTGTTTGTTCTACTATCTTGGAGAGTTAATTACTCCCTACTCCAAGATACTAGCCTAAGCTAGATTGGTGGAAAGAGCCCTAAAAATGTAAAAATTACTAAATGAATTTTAATTAAGCGTTGTGTTATTTAGGCTGTTATTACTCAAAAGGGTAAATGGATATGAAACCAATGGTGTTATGACCTGACCCAAAACTGAATGCAATCGAATATGATAATGTAATCCTTTCAATTCGATGAATCCTAACTAAAGTAAGGAGAGAGTTTCCATTCACTTCCAACAATGAAAAAATTGATCACTAAGAGAAAATATAACAAATTCTCTAATGCACTAATTTCATCAAGAAAAACTAATGCAAATCAATTCCAAAAAGTTTTTATTTTTATTTTTATTTTTGTGTGTTAAAAACAAGAATAAAAATATGTAAATTCAAATCAAAGAAAGATGATCTAAATCTATAATTGATTTTTCAGAATGTAAACTATGCAATTGTAATCTATGCACAATTCACTTGAAAAGTATGCAAATGTAATCTATGCACATTTTTCATTCATATTCTGAAAATGAGAATTCTAATTATGCAAATGTGATCTATGCAAGAGAATTCTAAAACACAAGATGATTATAATGTAATCTAAGAACCAATCAAGTGCAAGTCAAGAAAATCGGGTGAGAGTTCCAAAGATCAAAAAATAAAAACACTCAAAGGCGATTAACACTCATACACAATTGATAAAAGGAAATCAAATTAATAATTTCTCAAAAAAGAGACTCAAAACACCCAATTGATAAAAGCTTAAAACGAGAATGCCAATGGAATTAACCTAAGGAAAGCTTCTGACGGGTTATATGCAGGTCTGGGCAGGGGATAATAACATTTAAACAAAAATTAAGCTGACTAACAGAGGAAATCTTAGGTTTTTCAAAATTTTGACAGGGTCCGCAGGCCCACAGTTAACACAGGTGCGGTCCTGCTCTGTGCTAAAAGCCAAGATGCGGATAGGTACACATTGTGTCAAACGGCTAGGGTGCGGTCCTCTCCCAAAGCTATGAAAAACAAAAAATAACCCTGGATCTACAAACTCTACCCAATTTTACACACAACAAGCCATAAACAGAAACAAAAACACAGTTTCTCAGGTCAAAGTAAAAATAAGGAAAACAATCAAGTCCCCAGTGGAGTCGCCATTTTGTCACACGGAATAAGTCGATCTTGCGGACAAGATAGACCTTCCTAGAATCTAAAGAAGACCTAATGACAAGCAAACCAAGCAGACACTATCTTTCTCTAAATATGATTTTGTAAACAATGGTAAACAAGTGTTTTTAGGGCCTACCTTAGGTCCAACGCAAGCTTGTGGATGCCCTCGCTCTTTTGATCCAAATGAGCTTCTTTTTGCGAATCTGCAAATACAAACAAGGCAAACAAATTAAATAGCACCTGAAAAGCCAATTACATAAAACATATTTAACATGAAAGTCAAGGAGTCCATGAAACAAATAACATAAGATACTTGTTGAGAAAAATGAGTTTGATTGTATTAATTCAAAAGAAGAAGAACTTTACAACCTTTGCCTTGACGTTGTTCAAGCTCCTCCCAGGGTCCAGCAAGAAGTCTCCTCTACTTTGACAAGTTTCACTCACTCCCCAATGAAACCAAAAAGGTATGTGATCTCTCCTCTTAGGTTTAACTAGGAAGTCTTGATTTCACCAGCATTTACCCTCAAAAATGTTCAGCTTCTAACCTCTCTTGCAACCAGCCCAATGCCTGTATTTATAGTGCAATGGAGGGAGGTTACTAGGTCCTCCTCCAAAGGGATAAAGCCCTCCTTCAAAGGGATAGCTCCTCTCATCAAGGGATTAGCTCCTTCTCTTTTGGGATGCATGAACCACCTCAGAGTGAACAATCCACGTCAAAATTCCTTCTAGAAACCTCTAGAATTAACCCAAAGTGAGTTTTTTAAGATAAAACTTGCACCTTTTGACTTTCATAGGGGTCCGCACCTACACCGTTAGGGACAGAGCGGGCAGGTTCACAGTTTTTGTACACAGAAGGTGCGGGACCGCAGGTGACCATGAGAGAAAGTGCGGAACTAGAGTTATATTAATTTTTAATGTCTTTCTCTCATTTCCAAAGCTTGATTTGAAGAGCTGAGGTCTGAGACTTGCTTAGGAGGACAGTACAAGTGATGATAGAACCATACTGACTGCAAATAATCATGGTGACAATATTTTTGTGTAACAGGTAGCGTAACACATGTTTTTTTACCTTATAATACAGCTTGGTAGGCCTCACCATAGCTTGACTCAGTTGGTTTACTGCATAGAACATGTTGGGTCTTGTGTTCATGAAAAAAATCAAAGACCCCACAAGTTTCCTGTAAATGGTAGCATCAACATCTTCACCTAAAGTGACATTCTCCTTCCTCCAACTTGTATCTAGAGGTGTGTCCATGGACTTACAATTCTTTGTGTGAAATATATGAACTATTTCAAAGGCATACTTCCCCTGAGACACAGACAATTTACCATCACTTTGAAATACTTCCAGCTCGAGGAAGTAATGCGTTAGGCCCGTGTCTTTCATCTTAAATCCCCTTACAAGATCATCTTTGCAAGAGCATATCAGCTACTCATCACTTGTTAATATTAAATCATTGACATACAAAACAAGAATAAGCAACTTACCATCTACCACAATGTGATAGAGGTTCACATCTACTTCACTTTTGGTGAAGCCCAATCCACTGAAATAATTGTTGATCTGAGTGTACCATGCTCAGGGTGCCCATTTGAGACCATACAATGCTCTCTTGATTCTGCACACATGAGACTCCTGATAATATGTCTTAAAACCTTTTGGCTGATCTACGTAAATTTCCTTCTCAACAACCTCATTGAGAAAGGCGATCTTGACATCCATCTGGTGAATTTTCCACCCCATCTACGTAGCCAATTCTAGAATGGATCTGATTGAGGAATACCTTACAACTGGTGCAAAAGTTACTCATAGTCCACTCCCTCTACCTGAGAGAATCCTTTGGCCACAAACCTGGCCTTGTACTTCTCGATGCTCCCGTCGGCTGCATGCTTCACTTCGTAGATCCATCTTGAACCAACCACTGATTTCCCTTCTCATCTCAGCACTACCTCCCATACATTGTTCTTCATAATGGATTCATATTCTTCCACCATGGCATCAATCCAAATAGGTTGAGAATCTGCTTCCTCAAATGAAGAATTCTTTATCTCAATGAGCCCTGCCATGAGAGCCATGTAACTAGTATACCTATCAGGTGACCCCCTCTACATGTGTTGTGATGTAGGGGCTCCCAGATTCTCCCTAGCATCCAACACCAATCTATCAGCTTCTCTCGTTCTCTTTCTCCCCTCTCTGGTTGAGTGGGTGCCTCCACTCTTCCTCTTGTCTGATCCACTGCATGTGGCTGCTCCATAACCTCCTGAAGCTCATCCTAAGGCTCCTCCAGTGGGATACTCAAATATTATTCCAGAGAGCATCTCATAGCCTTTTCCTCATCGAACTTGACATCTCTCCTTACAACTGTCATCCTTAGTGAAGGAAAAATACACCTGATAATTGTGTGAAGTTTCAGTGTATCTTACAAAAACTCCCAACTCGGTTATAGGCTCAAGTTTCTTCCTCAAATCCTTAGAGATGTGACAATAAACTAAAGCTCCAAAAATTCTGAAATGAGACACATCAAACTTTCTCCTAGAGAAATCTTCCTTTGGTGTGATCATACCAAGTATTCTATGAGGACTTCGGTTCTGCAAGTAGACTACGGTGTTGCATGCTTCGGCCCATACATGTAATGACAACCCCTAATCATATAACATGGCCCTTGCTTCTCCCACTATGCTCCTTTTCTTCCTCTTAGCTACTCCATTCTACTGTGGGTTATGGGGTGTTTTAGTTCTCTTTGAATACCTTCTTTGGCACATAAATCCTTGAAGGCATGCAAAACAAATTCACCTCCATTGTCTCTCTTGAGAGCCTTCACGTTATTCTCAGTATCCTTCTAAACCAACCTTGAATTCAACAAATTTTGAGAAAAAAACATCCTTCTTCCACATGAAGAAGATCCAACATTTTCTAGAGAAATCATCAATAAAAATAATATAGTACTTACATTTTGTTGTGGATGTTGTAGAAAAGTATCCACAAAAATAAGAGTGGACTCAGTTCAAGATTGCAGTTTCTCTGCTTTCTCGTCCATGGAAAGTGGATTTGACATATTTACCTAATGTGCAACCCTTGTATACATCTTGCTGGTCAAGGGAGCCTTGGGGGAGAATGATGGTAGTTTGCTACATGATTTTTAAGGAGCCATGGTGTAAATGACCCAATATCCTATGCCATAGTTCTCCAACATCTTGACTCTGCACCTTTTCATCCTTACTGCTTAATGCAGTGTAATCTCCCACCTCAATTTTGTATAGTTTCTTCACTCGAACCCTGATTCTCTTCACTTTCCCGATAGTTATGTGTCTAAGAAAGGATTCTCATTTACTAAAAATAATATCAAAGCCACGATCCTCCAATACTGCTACAAAGATCACGTTCTTCTTTAGATCACGTACAAACATAACATATTTGAGGCGACGAGGAGAGGATTTATCCCTCTCAAAGGTGACATTACCAATTCCTATAGCATTGCACCTCCCATCATCCCCCATTTTGATATGCATTTGGAGATCCTTCTCCTCCAGACTACTGAAAATATCCTTGCACTGCGTCATATGGAACAAGGCACCAAAATCAAGGTACAACGCACTCCCCATAATAGAGGTTGTCATGCATGCTATTAGGGTGAAGTCTATTTCAAATTGTGAAGCTAGTGCTTCACCTACTGCTTCTCCTAAAAGCTTCTTGGTAGACTTACAATGTGAATATTTTGTTGCATAGTGCCTGTATTTGTGGTAGTGGAAGCATTTTATCTTGCTCAAGTCTTTCTTCTTGCCATTATTTTGGTTGGGTTTAGGTTTGCTTTGGGTCATCTTTCCTTTACTTGTGTTCCCCTTTCCAACCAAGGAAAAAGTCTCTTTATCCTCTGCTTTGGATGAAGTTCTATCTCTATTATTTCTCCTGAACTCTTCTTGAACCGAATCAGACCACAACAATTCCCAATTTGTAATTTTTCCCTTCCATTCACAGTGCCTTAGTAAATGTGCCAAGATTTTGGAAGGCCTAGAAGAGATAGGCTCAACATGTCATCTTCTGCAACATTCACCCCAACCCCTCTAATCTCATCTCGAACATGTGTAAACTTGGAGAGATACTACGAAATAGTGTCATTTTTCTACATCTCGATGTTTCAAAGTTTGTCTTTCAGGGCCAAGTTTATATGGTCACTACTATTTTTCGAATAGCTCAGTCAATGTCTTCCACGTAGCAAACAATGTCTCTTTTCCGTGGATATTTGAGACCACATTGTCTCTCACACCTTCCATAATAATTCTTCTTTCCTTTGCAACGTCCTTCTTCCATTGGGCTAACGTATGTGCATTCGACTGTGGAGGTTTTGCAATATCATTTTTCACATATTCTAACACGCCATTGCCATCAAGCATTGCTTCCATTTAACCCTTCTAGGCTACAAAATTTGAGCTACCCTCCAAGGCATACTCCAATCTTAGTCCATTGAAAGACATTCTCATGACCCTAAAGAGAAATTGTTGCACTAGAGCTACTACTTCGAAATTATTGAGAGACAAGTTTGAAATATTGGTTCTAATATGATTTCATGGCTTTGATACCATGTAGAAATTTTATAGAAATCAACTACTCAAGATTTCAACCTTAAAACAAGAGACAAAATTCTACTCTACTAATTTGCGGAATGAAAATCACAATTTAAAACAACATGCATATACATGCAATAACGAAGACCAAGAATACACAATGATTTATAGGGGAACCCAACTGGGAAAAACCCCTCAAGCATTTTTGCATTAATCAGTTGAATAGATAAACTATTACAATTGCTAGCTCCAACTATGAACTCAACCTGCAAAAGAATAATTGTTCTCTCTGCTCAAAATGAGAAACTTTGGCCAACACTTAGCCAATTATTTTCCCACCAAGCCTCTTATTTCCTTGCACAAGTCCTGAGTAATTATCCCCTAAAAGATAGGAATTTCCTCCTAATTGCTTGTAGAATTCCCAAGGATTGATCACTAACTGCATGCAACACCTATACACTCAGAACTAGTATATAAGTCTTGTTACAGTGCCTTGTCATCTCCACTTTAGCTGAGGAATTCAAATTGCATGCATGCATTAGCTAGTTTGGGCTAATTGATTAGTTAACTAACAAATCTCTGAGTTAGACTGTTGTTGCACTCCACAATTGAACTTCAACTGACTCCAACAATAGCTAGAGGTCATTTAATTGAATACAACTGCAAATAACTTAACTGGATTACTAAAATTTAGCAATCACACATGCATAATTGAACTCCAAGCCCTCTAACTTGAATTTAGAGAGCTAACTAAGTGAAAAAAATCCATGTAACACTAGTTAACTACTTCCAAGTTGTCCTTCTGATGTGGAAATTCCATTTATTCAATTTGACTAAGGCTAAAGTCAAATTGGGCCTTTTACACTACATTTTTTCAACACAACTTATCCTAGAAGGAGATAGAAATGACCTAGATCGTGTCGTTGCAAGTGAACAACAACTCCCACTATGGGGGTGAATCTGGAGACACGAAGGAGAATAGGGGTTCGTGCCCACAACCGTGGAAATATGAGGATAATTAATATCAGGTGTGTTGTGGTTTCCCGTTGCATGCAAAATCATGTCAATTAAATTACCTTCCATAAATATGTTTGGTGTTAGCGCGAAGAAGCTGGGAGATGGTGAGGTTTGGCTCGGTCACTAGAAATGCTAGTGAGTTATTTCTTTTCCCCACAAGAAAATTTGGGGAGATATCTTGAAGAGGTTCCAACAAATCGGTTTTGGGCCCTGGTTCAAAGTAAAATCTTTGATGGTATTCGTTGTAAGAGGCACTAGAGTCATTAGTCTATTGCTGGAATTGCATACTAACCGGGGGAAGTCACTAGAGACGATAGAAGATTACTAATCTTGAAGATTACTCTTTGAATTTTATATGGTGCATATTTAGAAAATAATTTATCTGTGAGAAGTTACAAAGTAATTTTTGTAATGGTTTGAATAGTATATGGGGTCTCAATTGTGAGGTCATTTTTTAGTTAATTACCTCTGCCTTTGCACCTTGCAGTGTCACTTATAGTAGTTGTTTGTTGAACTAAGCTTGGAACTATCTCGGTTTTCACCTTTTTCTAATATTTAGGGTCCATTCGTTTATAGAGGTCAATGTTTGTGGGGATTCATCTTAGAAATCCACCCAAAGTTGTTGTCAGTAATCAACCTTGTTCGAGGGATCTTTGTGGGTAGGTGTAATTTCCTCTTATTGTGTTTTTATTCTCCCTACAACTTGTCTTGCTCGTCAGTGGGCAAGTTTAGTGTGAGTGTTCCAAAATACACTAGGTTTGGTAGTTATGTCCCCTCGGCTTAATGTTAATCCTTGTGAGTGTCATCATAAGCACTCATTATTATTGGTGGAAGATGGAACACCAAAGAATTTACAATAGGTGTGGTGGAGGGGGATGTAACCCCCAAGGATGCAATAAAGCTCAATACCGAGCCCAAGAGGTTGCGTGGAGGCTGCAAAGAGCTATCATGGAGTAGTTCCCCCTAATACCTAGAATGACATTCATAATTTAGAGTCTCAGATTGTTCAAGAAACATAGGTCTTCTTGGATTCTAAGATCTCGGAATATGTAGCCACTTGGATTCCTAACTCGGGGATGAAGGAAACATTATTTTGGAGCATTAAACTTATATTGGAAGAGGAAGACTATGTTAGGTAAAATTTTGATGGATAAACAAGCTAAGAGATACAACATCTTTGCTAGATTGGAAGATGTAAAAATGTACCAATGCAATCAGAATTATTGTCTAGACGGGATTGAAGAGACGATTAAACACATTGAGCTTCATTTCCAGTGTAAACTGGATTCTCATGCTCCCCTAGGATCAAGTGCTAGTGCCACAATCCGAGTCGCTTCTTTAAATACTTGAGTTTTCATGTTTATTTCTAGTTTTTTCTTTTACAATGCACTCATAGATAGCCTAGTTATGCTTGTAGTGCTGACACTTGAATTTTGGATTGATTATTCTATAGGTAGGTGGTCAAAAATATCTTGTTTCCTACTAGGTAGATTGAGACCACCTACCTAGTGATAGATATGTTGATGATGCAGGAGATATATACCTATTTTACTTGATTTTCAAAAGTAAAACAATATATAAACTTTTAAAAAATATATTTAGATTAAAAAAACAAAACAAAACAAAAAACAATATTTGCTTTTAAACCAAAATATTTTCTTCATAAAAATAAAATAAAATAAAATATTTTCCACTAATCCAAATTAAGCATCTACGATATTTTCAGCTCATTCAAAATTACTAACTAATTCATTTATTTAATAACATCAACAATAAACATATTTTATAGAATAAGATAAAGATTAATAACATACACAATAAATAAATAAATAAATAAATATATAAATATATATATATATATATATATATATATATATAAACAAACCTATGAAATAACATAATAAAAATCCACTTAAATGTTTTACCATTAATAATATATTCTAAATATAAGCCTTCTATACTTTAAAACTTTTACTATGGTTAAATATAATTTAATTAATTTGTTATTTAATTTAATCATCTATATAATATAATATATAGATATATATGTTTTTAAAGTAAAATTAAACACGTTCTGGTTTTTAATTCTCATCTTATTTATTATAAATAAACAAATTTGATCTATATATTTTTTATAAGTCTAAAATTAAAATTAAAATTAAAACAAAGCATAACAACATTAATTTTGTTTTCTACGACTCTTTAGTTTTAAGCATTTTAAAATGTCACTTTTTAGTTACAAGCATTCTAAAATTTAATTTGAAGTACACACTCTCGTAGGATTTAAATATTAATTCTCAGATAATACTTTTTAACAACACACAATCATTAATTGAGTTGTTGCATAGACTTAGGTCACATTTAATAAAACAAAGTAATTTAATTAAAATTAACCCTAATTTATAAATACTTTATATACAACCATATAATATAGTATGCAAGAAGTGCAGTCAAAATTTAATTTAAAAATAAATGAAGAACTAAATGCATATCATTTGAAATTCTTTTAATTAAAGTTGTTGATTGATGCAAAATCAACAACTTTGACCACATCAAACCAAAGCTCCGAGGTCATTGATTTATAAGAATCAACAATGTCCCTATGTTCTAGAGAATTGTGAAAAAATTTAATTGAATGTGATCAAATCCCTCACCAAAACAAAATGTGATAAAGATCAATAAATGAACTTAACTATATAAAACCAAAATTCATTTAAAACTAAAAATAAAAATTAATTCAATGTGATCAAAGTAATTAATTTTTATCAATAAATTTAATCAAAATTATTTAAAAAATATTATATTAATATATATTTTGATCTATATATATTAAATAAACATCATTATATTATATTAATTTTAAAATTAATCACTTAATTAAAATAAAAACTTAAAATCAAATATAACCTCATTACCCATCAATAATCTAAAGTATCTCAACCTTTAGTATCCACCCCAAAATATGTCAAATAAACCACTACCATATTAAGTAAACCATTATCATCATTGGTAGATGCCATCAAATATAATCCCCATTATCCATCTCATTCAATAACCCAAAATATCTCAACCCCTAAAATCCATCACATTCAGAAACCCAAGATACCCAAAATATCTCATATAAACTACTACCATATCATATTGGTAACCAATATTTACCAGCCTATTCATTGATGTGTGGGGCCTATATGTCTATCCTTAGATTTGTGAAAGTACATTATCCAGAAATTAACCTATACATATCTATTATTAGATTTACACAAATACAGACCTCACAAATTAATAAACCTATAGCCTGAGAAATATGCGTTCCCTACTATATTAAGTCCAAAAAAAATCTTAGAAATCACATTAAAAAAAAAACATGAAAGGTCACATCCCAACCATTGACAAGCACAAGAATCATGTTGCAAACAAGTACCTTCCTGGTGGACAGCTCCCAGCCTTCCATTCTTCATCTGCTGACCCCTGTTGGTGGACAGCTCATATTCCCTGATCTCTAGCGATTCTGATGTCCACTGAGACAAAAAGTCCGATAATAATTTGAGGAAGGAAATTAAAAAATTGATTGTTTAAAAACATTTTTATTTTTTTATTTGGAAAAATCAAACGATGTAAGGTTCATGATCACCTGCACAATCCATTTTCTCCCGGCAGCAAATAATGCAACGCATGGAGGACCCCATTTCCGTAGAGCATGTAATGCAACCCATGACATAGGCGTTCGTTCTCAAGTAATTATTAAACCCATCAACGCGTTTGAAGGAAATTCATAAATAAAAACAAAATACGACCTGATCTGCAACTACCTGCACCATGTACAAGTCCGACATAACGTCCATCTAGCTGGTAGAATATGATGGGCTAAATCATGTCTTTACTTGCTTAGCGTCCTCTAACTTGGCCTTGCCTCGATGCTAAAATTGATGCAATAATGGATTATTGGTCAAATATTAACTAATTAAAGTTGTTGTTTTTAGTGAAAGATTCATGCAGAAATCAGTGGAATGATATGTCAGAGATTTGTGGAATGATTGTTGAGAAAATTATGGAGTGATTTGTGGAGTTATTGATTGAGAAATTTGTGGAGTTGATAAAATGGTAATATCCCTCTTCATTGTGCCCAGAAGCAAACATAGACGTAAATGTAAATGTAAACTTAAATGTAAATGTAAACAGGGCATTATAGAAGTAAATCTCACATAAAAACGTAAACATGTAAATGTAAATGTAATGTTTAACATTTAACATTTTTAATTTAATGTTGGCCCAATTTAAAAATCAATCTAATTATTAGTATGTATAAACATAATATAAATTTAAAATATAAAGAGGTTTACTAACACTCAAAAAGATGTATGATAAATAAATAAAAATATAAATAAACTAGAGATACATAAATAAATAAAACTTTTTTTATATTTATTTCATAAACCTCTTTATGTTTGCGAAAACTCAAAATATATGTTTTTTTAGTTGAATTCTATGACAAAAATACCATGGGACAAATAATTATTAATACCATGGGCCAAATACCATATTTATAGAAGAGGTATGGCAAATAAATAAATATAAAAGAGGTATGATAAATAAACAAAAATATATCAAATAAGATTAAAAAACAACATTTAATTATATACCAAACTTATGGGCCAAATATCATGGTAAATAAAAGAGATATGATAAATAAATAAAAATATAAATAAACCAAAAACACTGTAAATAAATAAAACCTCTTTTTATATTTACTTCATAAACATCTTGATACTTACTAACATTCAAAAAATAGGTTTTATTGAGATGACATCCATGGGCCAAATTATTATTAATACCATACAAAAAAAACATTATTAACCCATTATTATTATTAAATATAATATTCATATTAATATATTATAATATTAATACTATTAAGTTTGTTATATTATAATATATATTAATATATCAAGATATATATTAACTCTAGATATATATGGGAGGGAAGAACAAAGACATAAAGTGATAGAGGTGGAGAGATAGGAGGAGTGACAAGGGAAAGATGGAGATAAAATTAAGGATAGGGGAGAGGAGGAATGAAGAGAGAGAGAGGGATATGAGTGAGATGTAGAGAAAGGTAAAAGAGGGAGAGGGAGACAAAGATGGAGGGGGAGAGAGAGAATGAGAGAGGGAGGGAGATAGTGAGAAAATTTGAGAGAGAGAGAGAGATATGGGGGAAGAGAGAGAAAGGTAGCAGAGAAAGGGAGAGAGAGGAGGAGAGAGGGAGGGAAGAAGAAAGACATAGAGAGTGAGAAGTGGACAGAGAGGGAGTGACAAGGGAGAGAGAGAGAGAGAAAGAGAGAGAGAGTATGTTTAGGGGTGAGATAAAGAAACAAAGAAAGAGAGATAGAGAGAAGGGGGGGAGAGAAGGAGAGAGGGAGGGATATAGTAACATAATTGGAGAGAGAGAGAGAGAGAGAGAGAGAGAGAGAGAATGAAAGACAAAACTTGAGAGAGAGGAGGAGAGTGATGGGGGGAGAGACAGAGTGATGGGGTAAGAGAGAGGGAGGTAGGAGAGAAAGGTAGAGAGAGGAAGTACGAGAGAGCGGACTTGAGAGAGAGGAGGAGAGAGAGAGGGATAAAGAAATACATAGAGAGTGAGAGTGGAGAGAGAGAGGGAGTGACAAGGGAGAGATGGAGAGAGGGTGTGTATGTTTGGGGGTGAGATAAAGAGACAAAGAAGGAGAGATGGAGAGAATGGGGGAGAGAAGGAGAGAGGAGAGAGGGAAGGATTTAATAACAGAGTTGGAGAGAGAGAGAGAGAGAGGGAGGTAAGACTAAAAAAATAGAGAGATAAAGGTGGAGAGAGAGAGAGGGAGTCATAAGAAAGATGGAGAGAGAGAGAGGGTAACAAGAGGGAAGAGACATGGAAGCAGGGGAGAGGGAGAGAAGGGAAGAGAGAGAGAGGGAGGGAGAGGAGGAGGGACAAATAGATAGATTTATTGGAGAAAGAGAGTGTATGTTTTTGGGGTGATATATAGAGAGAAAGGGAGATAGAGATATAGATGTAAAGTGAAGAGAGGGAAGAAGAGATAGATGGAGAGAGAGGGAGGGACACAAAGATTGATAGATATGGAGTGAGAGAGCGTGTGTGTTTAGGGGGCTGAGATAGAGAGATAAAGAAGGAGAGATGGAGGGATATATATATATATATATATATATATATATGGAAGGGGGAGAGGGAGGAATATTTATTGCACTAGATGCATTGATTTCAGTTTAAATGGTGATTTCTAATCCTATTTCATTGTTTGCATTAGATGCATTGATTTTAATGTAAATGTTGATTTCTAATGATATTTGATTGCTTGCACTAGATGTATTTATTTCAATGTAGATGATTTCTAATCCTATTTTATTGCTTTCACTAAATGCATTGATTTCAGTGTAGAAGGTGATTTCTAATCCTATTTGATTGCTTGCACTAGTTGCATTGTTTGCATTGTAGATGTTGATTTCTAATCATATTTGATTGCTTGCACTAGTTGCATTCATTTAAATGTAGATGATTTCTAATCCTATTTTATTTCTTGCACTAAATGCATTGATTTCATTGTAGATGGTGATTTGTAATCCTATTTGATTGCTTGCACTATATGCATTTATTTTAGTGTAGATGTTAGTTTATAATCCTATTTGCTTACTTGCACTAGATGCATTGATTTCAGTGTAGATGTTGGTTTATAAACCTATTTGCTTACTTGCACTAAATGCATTGATTTGAGTGTAAATGTTGATTTCTAATCGTATTTGATTGCTTGCATTATATGCATTGGTTTGAGTGTAAATTTTGTTTTCTAATCTTATTTTATTTCTTGCATTAGATACATTGATTTCAATGTAGATGTTGATTTCTGATTTAACATAATTGGATGCATGATGTTACATTAATTTTAAAGTGATTGGATTAATATTGTGCATTGATTTCAGTGTAAGCATAAAAAATTATTGAGAATGTACCTTGAATTTTGTGTTATAGTAATTCAACCTATCAATATTCGAGAGAAAGAGAGATGAGGTATGATGTTTACTACAATATCTCGAGCTAAATATTTAAATGTTTTACGATTTAACCTATCCTTTTCATATAATCAATATGAAAAGACGACAAAAGTAACAAGGGTGACAATAAGAATAGTAGAAGAAAATAGTTTGAGATTAATCACAATGAAAGATTATTTGTAATTTACTATATTCTTATTATTCACATTTTCTATATTACATTGTCACTTTACATTCAAAATTTTTATTTCATCATTTTTCATCATTAAAGTTATTCACAATATTTATCGTCTCAACAAACTGAGGTAACTAAGCAAATTTAAAATTAAAATGACCTGATTAATATGAGACATATTTAGCATATTTAACATGATTATATTAATATTAGATGATTTTACATATTATTGATAAAATCAATCATTTGTTCTTTATATTTTCTTTCACCCCACACGACTGAAACCAGCCTAGATCCATCTTAACTCTGGATCTATCGAGCACCGAGAAGGATCAAATCTCTCGAGGTGTAAACCTTCCCTCAAGTTTTCCACACAAAAAAAGGTTTGCACCTCAAGAGAATTGATATCTCTTGACATTTGATAGACCCAGAGTTAAGATGGATCTAGGCTAGTGTATAAATATATCTCCATGTTAATGAAATAAGTTGAGTTGGTGTGTGAAACTTGTGCATTATTATTGAATGTTCTATTTTTTGTAATTTAGTTTTGACTGTGTTGTTCTATCTTTCATTTGGTATCAGAGTCATTGGGCAGAACCAAAAATGAGAGAGTTTGTGAAATGATATGTTATCTTAAAAAAGAATTTGGAATAGAGAAGTGAATGTTGTCAATCATGTAAAAAAAAATTTACTATCCTTCAATAAAGAATTTTGTTTTTGATAGTATGAACGTGGGAAAAATGTTGTAAATAATGTGAATGCACATAAACGTGTGAGCAATTTGACGTTGTTGCATGCTGCATGTCACTGCATTGGACAAATCGTGAACATTATAATCTATGTGAGCAGTAGGAGCAAAATTCATGTGGATGGCTATGTGTTGAAGACATGTGTGGATGTCTAAGCATCTACAGCGGCGTGGAGTGGCATGCTTGAACTCTTTTCTCTAAACGCTGCGGGGAGTGGCCAATGTGCATTTTGTTAAGAAATTGAACTCTTTTCTCTAAACGCTGCGGGGAGTGGCCAATGTGCATTTTGTTAAGAAATCAGAACATAGTAGCCTAAGTTGAAGCAGTGGAGCCAGCAATAAAGTGTTCAGCCATTGTGAGCTCAAAAGTCAAATGGATCTATATATTTGTGAGGAGTTGCTCTTGAGATTTGCGTACAGAGTGTGGGTGAAATTTTATTTCTTTCAGGACACAAAGTGAAAAAATTTCGAAGTGTGGAATTTTGGAATCAACGTGAGTTCATTATGAAAATTCTTTAAAGAATTTATAAATGACAAATCTTCAACAAATGTTTAGATTTAATATGGTTGAGAGAGAATAAATGTTTGGTAACAAGAGCACTCTATATTAAATGTTTCCTCACAAATCATGTAAAATCATGTAAAGTGTTTGTCTCTTATGGAGAAAGAATCATTGTTTAGTGTTTATGAGAGAGAATTAGTGGAAAATGAAGGTAGGAGAGAGAATTAGTGGAGAGAGCATGAAATTTAATTGAGCTTGTATTTAATTTGAAAATTGAGGGTACATTTGCAATCTCTTAAAATGGATATTTTGTAATATTTTTTTTTTTTTTTTTAAGAAAAGGGGATTTGTAAGAGGATGAAAATAGAAGATGAGAAGTATTAATCACCTTCAATCATGATTATTTCTTTTTGAAGGAGAAATTGATTGTAATTGCGCATTTGTTGTACCATTTTTGTACTTTCTCTTTTAATAAAAAATAAACTTTTTTGGTGGTGGTTGAGTCCCAATTTTTGGGACATTTGGTTCTTGTCCCGGGTTGAAGTGGGACACATTGTGTTCATTGTTCACTCTCTCTAATTCTCTCTTACTCTCATCATGGCGACAAGTAGTATTGTATTGCCTAAACTTGTTGGCACAAACTATTTTTATTGGAGAAAATGTATGCAACCTATATTCATCACTAAAGATTTATGAGAACTTGTAACTAATGGATACACTATGCCTTCTCCCGATGAATTCAAAGCATTAAAAATAAATCTCTTAAGGAACTTATTAAGAAATAAAATGAAGCGCTTTCACTTATAGGCAGTGCTCTTGAAGAATCTATATTTCCAAGAATCAGTGGTGCAATATCATCTAAAGAAGCATGGGATATCTTAAAGAACACATATGAAGGTGTTGTTGTAGCTAAACTGCAAACATTAAGGAGGAATTTTGAAAATGCCCATATGCAAAGTAATGAATCCATTAATGATTACATCAGAAAAATGCAATATCTTGTTACTCAAATGAGATCATTAGGTGAAGATGTTCCAGAAAGAAGGCTAATTGAGAAGATTTTAAGAAGTGTTAAGCCTAAGTTTCAGATGGTCACTACCATTATTATGGTCTCCAAAGATTTAAATACCATGAAAATTGATAAATTAAGTGGATTCTTGTTAACTGTTGAAGAGAATCAACCATCTGGGAGAGTAGAACATGCCTTTTCTTCAAAGCATAAAGGAAGAGGAAGGAGTTGGGGTCAATATCATAATTAGAATCAAAACAGAAATCAACAAAGTTCCTAATGAAACGCATCACCTTCAAGAGGTAGAGGCAGGAATCCCAGTAAGTCTACAGGACTATGCAAAGATGTATCTCGCGGAAGAGGACAAGGAAAGGATGGAGAAAGAGGTGGAGGAACACAATGTTATTATCGCCAAAAATTTGGCCATCTTGAAAGAGATTGTTATGCAAAAATGCGAGATATGGAGCGAAAAGGTGCTAATACAGTTGTTGAAGAAACTAGGAATGAGAAGTTATTCATCTCAAGTTTGATGGAACATAGTGAAGAAAGTGAAGCATGGTATATCGATTTAGGATATTCAACTCATATGACATTTCAATAGGAGTTGTTTACCAAAATTAATGACAATTATTATGGTAAAGTCATATTTGGTGATGATAGTGTTTCTGAGGTGAAAGGGAAAGGCACAGTTGCAATACCAACATTACATGGAAATAAGAAGTTAATTGAGGACACTTTGTTGACACCAACATTGAAGAAGAATCTACTTTCTGTAGGACAAATGTGTTGAGATTGCAACAAGATGATGGAGCTTAGTGAAAAGAGTCGCCTTCACTAAGTGGGCCCGCAGGCAAATTATGGCGCAAGTTCTATTTTTTATCACAGTGTGAGTGATCACAATGTGAGTGATCATAATGTGGGTGACCAAAGTGTGGGTGACCAAAGTGTGGGTGACCACAGTGTGGGTGATCAAAGTCTATTTTTATACTGGTTGTCAAAAATAGAAAAGTCAAATATTATTGTCTCATAATAATATTTGGACTATAAACTTGATCTTATTCTCTTGGAGCACTTCAGTTTGAGCTATAGATGTGGCCCATGCAGCTGTCAGAAGGAAGTACACTTTTTTTATGATTCAGTTGAGTTGTTGCATGCATGACTTCAGTTAGAACTGAATCAGTTGAGTTTGGTGGAGTTGATTGTGGAGTTGATGGAGTTGTGTTCAGTTTGACTTGGTTAAACTAGTTGTAGTTAGTCTAACTGCAAATAGACTAATGCTGAGTTGTTAAACTAATTATTAACTCATAATACAACTATAGAATACATCAGTTAACTCAGTTGCATGTTAGTGCATGTTCAGTTCAGCAGGGACAGGTGTTAGAGAATCAGATTGCTATCAGTTGTGACTATAGTTGTGCATCAGATCTTGCACAATCAAGGGATTGAGTATGCCAATGAGTTTGCTCATGTATTTTCCCAGTTTGTAGCTTCTGCTCACATCTTACACATTGTGAGTGATTCTTTGGAGGTGAAATACGAGTTTGGTAGACCATTCTCATTCATTCTTGAGCAGGTATTGAGCAGTGGATGCAGGCAAGCAATGGAATAGATTTGGAGATCAGATCTTAGCTGTATTGTGTGTAACAGGTGGAGCTGGTACTGGATTGCTTGTGATAAGCATTGTACTTTGTAATGTTACATGGTATCAATCATTAATATACAGATAGTGTGGGGTTCTTAGCGAGATGCTTTCCGCGGGTTACATATTGTGTTAATGTGTGAATGCTCTTGATGTTTTATTGTTATTGACGCTGCTATATTGATGATCAACGTAGAGGAGATTATGTATTGTGTATGTATTCCGCAATAGTACATGATTAGGATAATCTCTGTTGAATATGTGTTAAATTATTCAAAAATTTCTACATGGTATCAGAGCTAGATAATTGTAGAAAAAGTTTCTACATGGTATCAGAGCTGTTGATCATCAGATCTACTATTCAGGAAGTGTTTACATTCTATTTCTTCAGGCAGAGTCTGTAATCGGGCCAGGTAGCCTCTGGATTCATCCTTCCTTTGGAAGGTGAGATATCCGGTGAATGCCCATACAGTCAATCTCTGTACGAGAAATATTGTGTTCTCACGAATTCTAGATCGGAAGAAGTTGAGTTGGAGCTGGTGGAATTCAAATTTGCAGCAGTGTTGTTGAAATGTCTTTCAACGGATTGCGAATGTTATTCCAAAGAAAGAGCGACCTGGAACTCAAGGATAAACTCAGAAACAATAAAGGTGAGAATGGATCTTCATCAAAGGTATCTGATGAAGAGAATTGCACTTTGGCTGCCAAAGAAAAGAAAGGGAAGAGCAAGAAAGCTTCTCAGTCTGGTGCGAAAGGCAAGAAGCAGGATATGTCCAAGGTGAAGTGTTTTCACTGTCACCAACATAGATACTATGCCACTAATTGTCCGCAGAAGAAGAAGAACAAGCAGGCTGCTGGATCTTCAACAAGAGAGGCTCTAGCCTCACAGTTTGAGCTTGATTTTTCATTGATCGCATGCTTGGTTTCAAGTGTGATGGGATCAGTGTGGTTCTTGGACAGTGGTGCGTCTTTTCACATGACGGGAGATAGAGATTTGTTCTCTGATCTGGAGGACAAAGATCTTGGAGTGCACATCGAGATGGGTGATGATGGTAGATACAGTGCGACCGGTATCGGTACCATTTCCTTTGAGAGGGAGTCTGGTAAACCCTTCATATTGAAGGAAGTCATGCATGTTCCAGGATTGACGAAGAATCTCATCTCAGTGGCGATGTTAGAAGACAAGGGGTATGATGTTGTTTTCAGCGAGGGAAAGGCTTTTCTGCGCAGCAAGACAACTGGTGAGACCCGGAAGATAGGGGTTCGAGTGAGGAACCTTTATCAGTTGCATGTAGATGGATGCGCAACAATGGCGGGCAAGGCAGAAGGATTGGTGAGCCGGGATGATGGCGAGTTGTGGCACAGGAGATTGGGTCACCTTCACCATGGAGCCTTGAAGATACTGTAGCAGATCACTACAGGGCTTCCTAAAGGCACACTTGCGCAGTCAGATCAGTGCAAGGGGTGTACTTTGGGGAAGTTTGTGAAAGCCACCTTTCACGAGAAGGATAGTCACGCCACGACGATCCTTGAGAGAATTCACACAGACGTGTGTGGACCTTTCTCAGTTGCTTCGACAGCAAAACACAGGTATTATGTGATTTTTGTTGATGATTTCTCTCATAAGTGCTGGATTTTGTTCATGCAGAAGAAGAGCGAGACATATTCAAAGTTACGTGAATTCAAAGCACTGGTCGAGAAGGAGTCGGGGAAGAAGGTGAAGGCTCTTAGGAGCAACAATGGTGGTGAATACATCTCGGGCGAGTTCAAGGATTTCTGCAAGGCAGAAGGGATTCGTAGAGAGCTCATAGCTCCCCATAACCCACAGTAGAACAGGGTAGCTGAGCGGAAGAACATAACGATTGTGGGTGCTGCACGGGCAATGTTGCATGATCAGGGCCTACCCCTTCACTTGTGGGCGGAAGCATGCAATACAGCAGTTTATGTGCAGAACCGTTGTCCTCATAGGATACTTGGCATGAGTACACCTGAGGAGACTTATTCTGGTAAGAAGCCTGATCTTTCTCATTTGAGGATTTTTGGTGCTAACATTTACATGCATGTGACGAAGGATGCTAGGAAGAAGTTGGAGCTGACCACAGAGGTTGGGATATTTGTGGGGTACACTGATACGCCCCACAACTATCGTGTGTATTTGCCAGACAGTGGTAAAACTGTTGTGCGACGGGATATAAAATTTTAGGAGGAGAAAGCCATGAAGTGTTCTCTTGAGAGGGAGCTACACTTGCATGCAGATGAGGAGCTATTAGTTCCTAAGGATGAGCTTCAGGACGTGGATCAGCCACAGGACGAGGTTCATGGAGTGGAAGAGACCACTCATGCAGCGCCAACTATCAGAGGGCGAAAGCGCTTGACAGAAGCTGAGCGACTGGCTCAAGATGCAGAGAAAGTTGTAGAACCACCTACAACCCAACGTAGGTAGAGACAGTCTCCTGATCGGTACACTGGATACATGGCTATGATGAGCAAGTGTGTTGTGACTGAGCCATCCTCTTTCAAGGAAGCTGTGGAGGATCCCGCCTGGGTAGATGCCATGGTGGAAGAGTATGATTCTATTGTCAGAAACAGTGCATGGGAGATTGTTCCTAGACCGGAAGGGAAATCAGTGGTGGGTTCGAGATGGATCTACAAAGTCAAGCAGGCAGCTGACGGGAGTGTGGAGAAGTACAAGGCAAGATTTGTTGCCCGAGGCTTTTCACAGATAGAGGGGATCGATTATGAGGAGACCTTTGCACCTGTCGCAAGGTATTCTTCCATACGGATGATTCTTGCTCTCTCAGCGCAGGTGGGATGGCACATTCATCAGATGGATGTGACGACTGTGTTCCTCAATGGAGTCATTGAGGAGGAGGTGCACATTGAGCAGCCCGAAGGCTTTGAGGTCTTCAGCAGCGAGTCGCATGTGTGCAGGCTCAAGAGAGCGTTGTATGGGTTGAAGCAAGCACCACGTGCTTGGTACACACGAATAGACAACTATTTCACAGCACTTGGATTCTCC
The DNA here is from genome assembly GCA_031772625.1 of Pinus tabuliformis. NCBI lineage: Eukaryota > Viridiplantae > Streptophyta > Pinopsida > Pinales > Pinaceae > Pinus > Pinus tabuliformis. The sequence goes on from CM062816.1 coordinate 1,654,771,028, forward strand.
AAGAGCGAGGCGGATCCTAACCTATACCAGATTGTGGTGGAGGGTAAGTTGCTTATCATTGTACTTTATGTTGATGATTTGATTCTAACGGGTGATGAGCTGTTGATACTGTCATGCAAGAAGGATCTTGCTACAGAGTTTGAGATGAAGGACTTGGGCCTTGTTCACTATTTCCTAGGATTGGAAATATGGCAGCGCAGTGGTGGACTGTTTCTTTCTCAGGGCAAGTATGCTCGGGAGATACTGGAGAATTTCAACATGCATGGCTGCAAGCCTGTTGATACTCCTCTTTCTGGAGGTTGGAGGAAGGAGGATGCCACTTCGGGAGAAGAAGTGGATGCCACTGTTTATCGATAGTTGGTGGGGTCACGATGTATTTGGTCAATACACGACCTGATATATGCTATGCAGTTAACCAGCTTTCACAAGCTATGGTTAAGCCTACCAAGCTCTTCTAGAAGGCGGGCAAGCATGTATTGCGCTACTTGAGAGGCACATCGGGATATGGTTTGTGGTACAGACAGGAGGATGAGGTGAAGCTATGTGGCTTCACGGATGCAGATTGGGCAGGGAGCCCAACGGACAGAAAGAGCACATCAGGAGGGGTCTTCAGTATTGGATCAACAACAGTTTCTTGGTACAACAGGAAGCAGAGATCTGTGGAACTCAGTTCAGCGGAGGCCGAGTATATGGCAGCAAGTTTGGCTGCATGCAAGGCTATATGGATGAGGAAGATCTTGGTTGCTTTGTTCGGTTCTCAGTTGGATCCTACTGTGATTTACTGTGATAACCAGAGTTGCATTAAACTCTCGGCTAATCCTGTATTTCATGATAGATATAAGCATATTGACATCAGGTACCATCATATCAGAGATTGTGTGCAGCGGAGGATCATGTTGCTTTCATACATTCTAACGGAGGATCAGGATGCTGATATTCTGACGAAGGCTCTCACCAAGAGCAAATTCGAGTACCACCGAGGCAGGATAGGGGTTGCTGATAATCCATATCTTGTCGAGAGGGAGTGTTGAGATTGCAACAAGATGATGGAGCTTAGTGAAAAGAGTCGCCTTCACTAAGTGGGCCTGCAGGAAAATTATGGCGCAAGTTCTATTTTTGATCACAGTGTGAGTGATCATAATGTGGGTGACCAATATGTGGGTGACCAAAGTGTGGGTGACCACAGTGTGGGTGATCAAAGTCTATTTTTAGACTGGCTGTCAAAAATAGAAAAGTCAAATATTATTGTCTCATAATAATATTTGGACTATAAACTTGATCTTATTCTCTTGGAGCACTTCAGTTTGAGCTAAAGATGTGGCCCATGCAGCTGTCAAAAGGAAGTACGCTTTTCTTATGAGTCAGTTGAGTTGTTGCATGCATGACTTCAGTTAGAACTCAATCAGTTGAGTTTGGTGGAGTTGATTGTGGAGTTGATGGAGTTGTGTTCAGTTTGACTTGGTTAAACTAGTTGTAGTTAGTCTAACTGCAAATAGACTAATGATGAGTTGTTAAACTAATTATTAACTCATAATACAACTATAGAATACATCAGTTAACTCAGTTGCATGTCAGTGCATGTTCAGTTCAGCAGGGACAAGTGTTAGAGAATCAGATTGCTATCAGTTGTGACTATAGTTGTGCATCAGATCTTGCACAATCAAGGGATTGAGTATGCCAATGAGTTTGCTCATATATTTGCCCAGTTTGTAGCTTCTGATCACGTCTTACACATTGTGAGTGATTCATTGGAGGTGAAATACGAGTTTGGTAGACCATTCTCATTCATTATTGAGCAGGTATTGAGCAGTGGAGGCAGGCAAGCAGTGGAATAGATTTGGAGATCAGATCTTAGCTGTATTGTGTGTAACAGGTGGAGATGGTACTGGATTGCTTGTGATAAGCATTGTACTTTGTAATGTTACATGGTCTCAATCATTAATATACAGATAGTGTGGGGTTTTTAGCGAGATGCTTTCCCCGGGTTACATACTGTGTTAATGTGTGAATGCTCTTGATGTTTTATTGTTATTGATGCTGCTATATTGATGATCAACATAGAGGAGCTTATGTATTGTGTATGTATTCCGCAATAGTACATGATCAGGATAATCTCTATTGAATATGTGTTAAATTATTCAAAATTTCTACAAAATGATGGAGCAAAACTACAACTTAGTGTTTGATAATAAAACATGCTTAATCATGGATAAGTTGAATAAAAATGCAGTTGTAGCAAGAGGTGAAATGACTGAAGATAGAATTTTAAAGCTCTCCTTTGATTCAAGTAATTCACAAAGTTTGAATACAACAAAAGAAGAAAATAGTAAGCTTTGGCATTATAGGATGGACATATAAATTTTCAGAGTTTGGTGTTGTTAAGAAAGAAGAACATGGTAAATGGTATTCCTTATATCAAGTTGAATGATGATGTATGTGAAGGGTGTATTTTTTAGAAACAACATAGGGAAAGTTTCTCAGATAGAACATGGAAGGCTAGAGAACGTCTAGCATTGGTGCATTCAAATTTGTGTGGTCCAACGGTGTTATAGACATATTGGGCACTGCAACCCTAATCACATATGTCCATAAACCAAGGGCTTCTAAACCCCTAAAAGTGTTGTTTCATACCCTAAAGGAACAAGGTCAACTGATTACATCATTTCCCAGAAGTTCTCCCTGAAAAACTGCTTAGAACTGGTCAAAACTGGACCATACAGACTGCTCCATGCTGAGGGTGCAATGCATCTCACCTGTCACATGCAAAAGGGTGCGATGCATACTGAATAGCCTTTATGTAGGGTGTGATGATCGAGAGCAGACAAATGGCAGAGGCAGTTTTCTAGGTGGAAACCTAGAGAATCTTCTAGAAACTGCTCATTTGACACTTACCTCTCTGAATTTTCCCAGGGATGAGTAAGAGATCATGAAATCTCCAAGTGGAACCAAGAACTATTAGTGAAATGACACTAAATCAATATCCTAGAAGCTGACTCACCCACCTGCAAATATCTATATATGGATCCCTCATCCTAGAGATCCAGAGGCTGGAATTTTGTATTTTGTAAGGAAGTGTTGTTGGTTTCTCTGTGAAACATTATAGTGTTGGGTGATCTAGCTTTTCATGAGGTGAAGAGGGCTTTCATGCTGGGAGGATGGCACTGGATCAGACCGCTAAGTTGTAATCCTCTCCTCTACTACTTCTATCAATAAAGCTATTTGAGTTTTCCTCCATATACTTGTATATTTCTGAATCTTGTATTGGTGTATGCATTTGTATGGTTAATATACATCTAATCCTATATTGTTTATGGTTATAGATCTTTATGCTTTGATGGTATTATGCTGCTTTGACTCTACAGGTGTTCTTTGAAGCGGGACAAGTGTGGAAGGAGCGGCGAAGCTTTGTCAAAGGAGGGAGGAAACAAGCAAGGAGACAAGCAAAAGACTAAGGTTGGTACTCTCTGCTTCTCTCTCATCTATCTCTCATAAAGGAATACGCAAGTAACTTTGGTTTGTTTGTTTCTAAGATAGCCACCCATCTTAGTGGGACTAGCAGCTCTGAATGGACACTAGTTTTCCCAATAACAAATGGCGACTCTGTTAGGGACCGAATAGTTTGATTGTTAGTTACTGTTGTTTGCTTTATAAACTACAGACGGAGCCTGAAGTTAAGCCAGCTAGCCTTCGAACTGCTTTTTCTATGCAACTACAAAGTAGATCAACGCTGCTTTAGTTAATGTCCAGGTTAGTTTATGAACTGAACATCTGACTCGCAAACATCCTAAGTGCCCTATTGGTAGCTCAAATAACCTCATTATATCAGCTTCTATACTTTGTGTTTACTGCCTATCATAAGATCAGCCTAAATCCCTGAACTTAACTGCAAACTGTGAGTGAAAACCAAGCTCAGTCTTGTCCCTGGACCATCGCACTGTTTCTCATTGACAACCTAGATGCATCCTTGTTTCCCTTAAGGACAGGTGCGATGATTGAGTGAGACTGTTTCTGCCTCCAGATTTTGGTTTTTTCTTCATTGTTTTCAGCTCTATTCAAGAGTTTTGCATTATTCAGCCTCCATTGATAAGGAATTGTGAATGTTTTTATGTATTTTTCATCATTTACAGTCTTCCTTTGCAAATAGTAGCTTAATCGAACTGTCATCTTTTGATTTGAAAGTGTCACAACTATCGTTTTTAGTCAAGAAAAAGAGTTTCATAAAGTCTTCCTCTTTTAGATAGTCGATTACACTTTTGCCATTATATTTGATTTGAGTTATCAATTTTTTGAAGTGTCGAAAATAGTTTTCCTTTCGAAATTGAAAGTGTCATTCTAGTCTTCCTTTCGATTTTGAAATTAAATTGCTAAAGTGTCTCTTTGAAGAAAAGTAGTTCAAATTTGTACTTAGTTTTCTTTTGGTCATTCTCACATTAAGGAAACTGAAAAAACAAATACATGCATGTGCATTTGCATTTAGACTGCATGTGGAAATTGATTTAGGAAAAGTGCATTTAGTGTGTGCTCTCTACTCTATGTTGAAAGAATTTTGCTTTTCTTTCCTTAGTAGCTAGGATTTTCATTGCTAAAAGAAAATAAACGACTATTTATCATCTTAGATTGCATATTTAGGAATTTTATATCTACATCACGTGGTGAACCTTGAAAGGAAAACTTCTTAAGAAAGATCAACTGTAAAATAAACCTCAATGAACATAAAAACACTTTGGAACCTAACGCATAACATCTAGAAGTCTAGGCTAGAGACGTATTCCGGCGTTGTAAACCCTGGTAACTATCATTTTCATCGTAGGTTGGTTGATTCCTCGTCTTTGATACAACAAGTGCCAGTACGAACTTGTGCTCCCACATACCATCGAGTATATATTGGGAGACCACAATAGGCTATATCCTTTATCCTTAGGAAGCTGTGTCTGCTGCCCTATCGATTGCAATGCACTGAACACAACATTCGGGAAGATTGACTGCCATACGTAAAAAGTATTCTGCAGTTTTGCGATTGGTTTGGTAATCCTTTTGTCTAGATTTCCAGAGTAGTCACTTTTGTTCCTTTTCAGACTCCTTAAAAGAAAAGGTCCATCTGGGCACTTGTCACTTCAGGCTCATTAAAAATCAAAGGCGACTAGAGTCATATTTAGCTTTTTCTCGACTCTTAACATATTGAAAAAGCAAGTTGTGTCAAAGCGTCATAATATTTATTTTAATCGGAATAACATCACTAGTCCCTCGTTGGTCTTAGGTTGAGAAAATGGGGTCCACTAATCAAAGATTTCGCCTTGGGGGGAATCCTAGTCCTTTCTCTTCTTGGGGAGATGTTGGTGCTCCACACATGTGTTATAGCTCCAAATCTCACTCTTATGGTTTGTGATGCTGTACTCATGGCCTAGGGCAACCCCTCCTTTCAGACCTGGTCCTAAAATTTAAAAAACAATGTTTTATTCCTTATACGCGACATTTCCCTGAGTTAAACCCGTGTATACGCGGGTCTGTGTATATCCAACCCGCGTGTATGTATTAAAACACTTAAAAAAATATAAAATTCCTTCTTTTCGGGCGGAGATCGCGGGTTTTACCTGCTGATCACCTGTTAGTGCCCGTGGCCCAACTGTTCCCAACCAACTCCTAACTAAAAAACTACTTTGGAGATGGTATAAAAATACCTCAAAGGGAAGGCCTAAGAGAGGAGAGAATAGAGAGAAAGGTTATTATGCTGAGATTTTCCCCTTGACCAGGTCTGAAGTCCCTTGTGCCTTCTGCACTTCCCCCATTTTGTACAGGAAACCTTTGTTTCCTTGTGTGTTGATGTTCATCCACCATTTATGACATCATGGAAGGAGTTTTGTTAGAGGCTTGAGGCTGGAATGGATCTGGAAGGAAGCTTTGCTTGGAGCCTGCTGAAGGTGACTCAGGTGAACATATTCCTTTTTATGTACTTTATTTGTCTATAATAAAAGAAACACATGTCTTGGTTCCCGAATTGAATCTTCTTTATGTTAATGATATTCATGTTTTGAATTCATGTGTAAATGGTTGTTTGGATTTCATAACTAACTACCTTTCTTTATAACATGAAGATGGTTTCTTTATAAATTTTTGTCCATGTACTGCTGTGTTCTTTGAATTGTTTGTTTTGCAGGACAAAAGAGAAGAAGGGAACTCCAAGAAGGGTTTGGACCCTAAAGGCCTTCTCAAACGTAGGACCGAAGGTACGTACCCTTATCATAGTATTTGCTTACAATAGCATAATGGCTGTATGAATGCATGTTTCTTTGAATAGACAACTTTCAGTCTGCTAGGGTTTCACCCAAAAAGCCCTAGGGGAGTAATTCCCTCTACCAGAATTGGCGACTCCACTGGGGACAACACTCTTGTTGTTCCTAGTTTGGGTGTTTTTCAAGCCAATCAGGGCTCAGCTGCCTTGTCTGCTTGTTGTTACTGTCTGGTCTATTCTTGAACTTTAAGCTTTGCCAGTTTCTTCAGTTTGTCTTTTTTATTTTTCTTGAAACCTTTTATATACGCTGTTTTTCTTAGATACAGAGGCGTATATACGCTTGTTTCTTTGAGTGAACCCGCGTATACGCAAGTTTCCTCAAACACAGTCGCGTATACACGCAATCTGTACTACAGTACAGTCGCGTATATATTCTAATTTTCAAGATTTGTAAATCTTTTTGGCCTCTAAAGGTTGGTCTGGTGGTTTGAGTCAGTCTGAAACAGTCATTTTCCAGTATCAGTTATTTGTTTTACAGCAAGCATCTCGTTCTGAATTCTCTCTGAGTATAAGGAGTGTTGGTCTTGTTTTTGTTGATTGCAAGCGTCATCGTTCTTGGCTAAAGCACGCAAGATTTCTTGCTAGGAATCTTGGCTGCTCTGTTTCATCAGGGTAGGAAGATTGTATTCAATCTTTGTGTTAATCTTGCTTTTGGTGACTTTTTGTTTGCTTGGCAAAATCGCTTTTTGTGACCACCTGCTTCTTTGTTTCATGAAAGTTGTTGTTTGACACTTTCTTGGAATTTGTCTTTTTGATCTTTTTGGTTTTCATTGCCAAGGCTTTCATTGCTGCTTTTGATTGTTAAGAGCGATTTCAAACACATTTATTTTTGTTGGGTTTTCATCCATTAAGTGGTGTTGATTCGCAAAAGTGTTTAATTGCCTATTCTTCAATCACAAGTTTCAGTGTTGTTGAGAGCATTTTTTGAAAAGACTTTTTTGTTTGTTGCTTTGAAGAAAATCTTTTGAAAATCTTAGTTTTGCTTTCTTGAACTTGCTTTTCATTTGATTTCCTTTTAGTGAAGTGAAAGTGCTTTATGTTTGTCTTAGAACTTGTTTTTAGTGTTTAGACGAAATGAATGGTAACATTTCATATTCCATCTAGGCATTGTAAGTGGCAAGATAAAGTTTGATAAGCAAGCAACTTTCATTTTTGTTTTTAGAGTAGTTTTGAATCTTGCATCCACATATAGTTGTTGCATTAGGATAGATTTGCATCCCCTTTTAGGCATACATAGCTTTGTTAGCTTTTGTGAGTGTGAAGTGTGCATTAACGAAAAGAAAAGAAAAATTTGTTTTATTAGAAGTACCTCTGAACCCTATAGAAATTGCTCTTCATCGAAAAAACGAAAAAGTGCATGTGCATGTAGTTAAGTTTTTATTAATTTCTTTTGCGTCAAAAAACACCACTAGTTTCACTTCCGTTACCTTGTGACTTAAAGAACAGCCTAATAAAATCAAGCGCTAACTAAAATTCACTAGAACTTTTTGTTTTAGTCAGTTACACCAACAAGATTAGGATTTTAGGGCCTTGGATTAGGCGAGTGGAGAGTTAACTCTCCAAGGCCATATAAACGTCAAACGTAGGAGTCTGAATAACGAGAGAAAATCCAATAGCGTTAGGAAGACCAGGAAAGCTCCGGATCTGGGAGTTAAGCACGAGGGTCTGTGAAGACAGGGAAGAGAGATACCCCCTCTCCTACTTGTCCGAACTTACCTCACGACTGTTCCGCCTGGCTTCTGCGACGAGTTGGTATCCATAGTTGCTACTCCTAGGGAACTACACAGGTGGCTGCGGAGGGGAATCCCGTGGCACCTGAGGTTGACGTTGCATCACTCTCGACAGTACTACTGGAGGGCACCCTTGCGAAGCTTGGGGGCTTGCACCGGCGCAGGCTGTTGTTAGGAGGTCAGCGTAACTTCCTCTGATACCTTCGCTGATAGGACTGGGCCCTCATCATCCCAGACTATCTTCGGAAGGCCCCTTATTTCACTTTCTCGTATTTTGGTGTCCGGTCTTAATCACCCAGAGCGGAAATACTTGGAAGTTGTTTGACTGGCTGTATCTTTAGGGACTTTATAGTGTGTGCTCTGTGCTCCTAGTTGGCCTAGCTTTCAATTTTTTGAGTCTTTAGTTAGATCATAACAAAAAATTCAAAGTGGCTGACCGATCTCCAAGACGGTCTCGAAGACTTCGTGGTCTCTCGCCACCAAGTTTAGAGCCTTCTCCTAGAAGGCGCAGAGGCAATACTACCGGTGGGTTCCGTCCCACGCCGGTTGACGCATCGGGGATTGATCCTCCTCTCGGGGGCATTAGCGGCCAAGCAAGGCCTGGCACTTCTGAGCAAGAGAGGGACACTCCAGTCCTTTCTCGAGTTCGCTTTCAAGCGGAGAATAACATAGAGGTAGAAGAACTTTCAGAGTCATTAGTGGCTCCAAATTCTCCACTACCATCTAGTCATCCAGACGTATTACAATACGTTGGGACTCCGACGCATAGACCGTCAAGTCCAGGTTACGCTACGCGCTTACCATCGATGACCACTACTGGAAGCATGGCTTCTACGAGTGCTACGACTATGCAAACCCCAACATCGGTGCAAGGGGGAGGAACCATTTCCATCCCCTCCGCTTCCTTGTTCGGATCTTTTGCTAGCACATCTTTAGTTGGGTCTACCTCCATTCCGTCCACGAGTGGAAATGCCCAAACCAATGCTTTTGGTACTGGACTCTTCCCTTTTGGCACCCAATCACAGGGTATTCCATCGGTTCCGTTTAGTGCCGCTACGTCCATGATGGGCGGATCGGCTTCATTCCAGGGTTTTCCTTTCGGAAGTGGTCATATACCACATTCCAACCCGACGGTAGGATCCATGCCTTTTTCTTCTGTAGGACAAAGCAGCAATCCTTTCCAAGGTTGGAATAACCCTGGGGTTAGTAGCGCGGGAACTGGGAATCCGTTTATCGGCCAACAAGGGAATAGGCCGTACTCCACGGTTAGCATGTTTCAAAGTATTCCTCCCCTTGCTTCGGCTTGGAATCCGTATCAGGGGTTATCAACTCCCTACAATCCTTTAGGAGGAAACTTTGCTGGTTATGGAGGTTATACGGCCGGAGTTGGTCAAACTCCGAATTTTGCTGGACCACAAGGCTTGCCTTTTGGTTCAGCCGGTTCTACTGGTCACTTCGGGCAGCCTGGTGCCTCCCAAATTCCAGGACAATCTTTTCAGAGCTTTGGGAGTTCTGCCCAGTCTGGGTGGAATCCCCAAGGTCCTCCTAGGCTTCCGTTTCTGGCAACGTTAAACTTGCCAGATCTCACTAAGTTAACAAATGACCCAATCAGGTACAATCCGGCCTGGCCTCCGGTCCCAACCAAACTCCCTTCGGACATTCCAAAATTCGAAGGGAAGAGTGGTGAAGACCCAGGCGACCATGTAACCACATTCCATTTGTGGTGCTCATCTAACTCCCTTATCGATGACTCGATTAGGTTGAGACTCTTTCAGCGCACCTTGACTGGTAATGCGGCCAAATGGTATATAGAGTTGCCAGGGGGCAGCTTTACATCGTTCGCTGACTTAGCCAATATTTTCTTAAATCACTTCCAGTTGCCTGTCCGCTATGATGCCGGAACTGAACTTCTGGCCACCTTTCGTCAGGATAAGGCAACCCACATTTCTGACCATATTCAGGAATGGAGACGGAGAAAGAGGCTCATTAAAGCCGAAATCCCTCCGGAGTACCGTCTCGAGTGGTTTTTGAAGTCTTTACAACCCGAGATCTCCAAGGATGTCTCCATGTCTGGGGTCTATTCTGAGGAGCAAGCCATTTTTAGGGCCCAGCAATTAGAATTGATCTACTCTCAGTCTGGGATCCTACAAAAGTACTTGCCAGATGCTCCTGGATCTAAGGTTGATGTAGCTAAGTCGAAGCCAGGTCCGCACGCGGATGGTATCGTCGGGTCAGTAGACACAACTACCGTGAACTTGTTGAATCAATTGCAGCAGTTGTCCTTGCAAACTGCTTCTAACAACCAAGTCACATCGTCTAATCCCCCCACTTCCCAAACTTCTTCAATAAATGCCGTCCAATCTGATAATCCCAAAGGAAATCAAAATTCCAATGGGAAAAAGAAAGGACGAGGTAAGAAAAAGAACCAGGATGGGAAGCCTGATGCAAATAAATCCGGCAACAATGCTGGTGGTGGTAGAAATGAGTCGAGAAAGAAAGTCAAGTTTCCATGCAAGTTGTGCAGTGGAGACCATCTAACTCATCTCTGCCCTAAGATTGAAGATGCTCAGCGCTTGTTAGGACAGCAAGGGACTTCTAGTTCTCAAGCTGTGTTAACCAACCCGTTTCCCCAAGGGCAGCAACTTCTTGCTGGCGCGAGTTCAAATCCTGGAACCTCCGCTGGGGGCAACCAGGAAGGGGAAAAATCGTCAAATGTTTTCATGATGGGTTCTAACGTCCATGTGGCTACTCGGTCACGTGATTATGGTGAAGCCGAAACTTCCAAGGACAAGACTGTTCCCGGAAGTACTGACCTTCATATTGAGCGACCCCCTGTCGAGACTATACCACGGATACCGAAAGGTTCCGCTAAACGCGCGACGATTAATCCTAATGCTAGGGCCGCCCAGAATTACTCCATTGTGGAGGATCTGGCTCAGAGTCCGTGCGCCATGTCCGCTTTAGAGGTTCTCCAGTCGTGTCCAGCTCAGAGAAGCGCTTTACTCTCCGCGATTGGAGCAGTCGATCCAGCTAACTCTTTAGTGCTCACTTTTGACATGTTAAATGTCAAAAAGCGACTCCCTCATCATATGGCTTTTCAAATAAAGTCTACATACCGGAAAATCAATATTTTTCGCACCGTAGTAGATGAAGGAGCTTCCACATGCGTTATGTCGATGTCATGCTGGAAGGCTATTGGATCACCTTCGGCTGTTCCTTCACCCACCGTCTTGACTGCATTTGACGGTCATTCTCACAAGCCGCATGGGATTATCCCGGCCTTTCCTATATGTGTTGGGGGAAAGGTCGTCAATATTGAAGTAGAGGTCATAGACGCTAACCTAGACTATAATCTCCTATTAGGAAGGAACTGGGTATACGAGATGGATGCCGTTGTTTCGACTCTGTTTCGTGTTATTTGCTTTCCTCATGAGGGGAAAATCGTTAAGGTTGATCAATTGGACTATTGTCCAGTTGATCCTCAAGCAAGCTCTGACTCTACTGTCCCTTTAGTGGATAACCCTCGCCCGCCGACTGAGAATTTAGGAGTAGGGATGTATTCCTCATTGATGGGTACATTTGATCTTCCCTCTCCTTTCGCTAAAATTAATGCTATTTCATCATCTAAGGAGTCTCCTCGAGAAGAGTTCTTCCGAACTCATTATTTTTCAGACCCTTGGACCTTGCCTTCACCTACGACCACATTAGTTGAAGGACAAGTAAATGGAATGGCATTCCCTATATCTGCAGCTGAGCTTAGATATCAGTCTATCGTAGACTCTGCAGACAACCATTCTACTCCTTTTTCCGAAGAGGAGTTAGATGGTCATGTGGCCCCGGCTTGGAGCCTTGATTCTACCTCTGCCTTGGACTGCTTAGATTCGGTTCTGCCTTCTGAAGAAGCAATCCTCGAAGTAATGATGGGTATAGATCGACCTTGGGAAGACTTACACCATCGTTCATACTTTCTTCCTCCATTGCAGGAAGTAGAATCTAGATTCTCCGAGCTCTTCACTAGTGATGTTTGTACGGTGTCGAACCCTTTGGCTCCAACACACGTTCGTGCCGAAGGTAATATGTCGGTAATTTCAAAAACGATACCTATAAACATCTCTAGGGACCCTAACGTCATCGAGAATATCTTCATCGGAATTGAGTGTTCCCCTGAAGAAATTCAAATTTACACCGACCTATTCAAGGAATATCGTGATGTATTTGCTTGGTCTTATGAGGAAATGCCTGGCATTGATCCTTCTATAGTTCAACATGAGATCAAGACGTACGAAAACGCAAAACCAGTTCGTCAAAGGCTTCGGCCGGTCAACCCTAGGAAAGCAGCGGCTATCAAAGCTGAGGTTGAGAAGCTGCTAAGGGCGGGTTTTATATACCCTGTTCCTCTTACTGATTGGGTTTCTAATCCAGTCCCTGTGGACAAAAAGCAAGGAACAATCCGAGTATGCATCGATTTTAGGGACCTAAACAAGGCTTGTCCGAAAGATAATTACCCCACGCCATTCATTGATCAGATTATCGACGAGTGTGCGGGTAATGAAATTTTTTCCTTCATGGATGGTTTTTCGGGTTATAATCAAATCTCTATCCGTCCTGAAGATCAACATAAGACAGCTTTTATATGTCCCTGGGGTACCTTTGCATATAGAAAGATGCCTTTTGGTCTTAAAAATGCTGGAGCCACTTTTCAGCGGGCCATGTCATACGCTTTCCACGACATCAAACATGTCATCGAGGCATACTTGGATGATCTCGCTGCTCGTTCTCGAAAGAGAACTGATCATCCTAGTCATCTTCGATTGGTTTTTGAACGTTGTCGTTTTTATAAAATCCGGTTGAATCCCAACAAGTGCGTTTTCGCGGTTACATCCGGTCGGTTGTTAGGGTTCATAGTGTCCAATGAAGGGATTCGGGTTGATCCCTTCAAGGTTGAGGCAATAGTTCAGTTGCCTCCCCCGTCCTCAATTCGTCAACTTCAAAGTCTTCAAGGGAAGGCTAATTTCTTAAGACGGTTTATAGCAAACTATGCCGAGATCACTAAAGGGTTCATGCGTTTGCTACGAAAAGGAGTTCCATTTGTGTGGGACGACTTTGCGCAGCGGTCGTTTGATGCTTTGAAAAAGGCATTAGTCTCTGCCCCGCTTTTGAGTCCACCGGATTATGGTAGAGACTTCCTTTTATATCTCGCTGCAGCAGAATCAACCATTGGTATGGTTCTAGTTCAGGAGGACGATGCTCTTGCCGAGCACGTGATTTATTATTTGAGCCGAGGCTTAATAGGTCCTGAACTCCGCTATTCTCCGGTTGAGAAGTTGGCCTTGGCAGCTGTCCATGCTGTCCAGAGGCTCCGTCATTATATCTTGCTACGCAAAACTTTTGTCTTAGCGGCGGTCAATCCATTTCAATTTGTCCTCAGTAGGCGAGTGATTGGGGGCAAATATAATAGATGGATAGTCATTTTACAAGAATTCGATCTCGAGTTCTTGTCTGCCAAGTCTAAGAAATCTATGGTTTTCGCGGAGCTAATTTCTGAGCTTCCTTGTGGAGAGGATACTGTTTATGAGGAAAGTTTTCCCGACGAACATTTATTCCTCATCTCTTCACTCGACCCTTGGTATGGAGATATCATTGTTTATCTCCAGACTTCGAAGTTTCCCTCTACTTTCTCCAAGGATGAACGTCGCAAATTACGTCACCTGGCTAAAAACTATGTTATCATTGGTGACACATTATACCGTCGAGGGATTGATTCAATCCTTCGGCGTTGTTTAACCTTAGAGGAAGCAGAGTCTGTGCTCAATGATTGCCACAGTGGAGCTTGTGGTGGTCATCTATCAGGGCTTGCTACAGCCCAGCGCATCTTACGTGCCGGCTATTTTTGGCCTTCACTCTTTAAGGACTGTGTGGAAGCGGTAAAACGCTGTCACCCGTGTCAAATTTTTACTCGCAAGATGCGCGCGCATCCAGCTCCCCTTTTTCCCGTTGTCACCGTCGGTCCCTTTACTAAGTGGGGTATTGATTTTACAACTTGTAATCCGCCTTCATCGGCGAATCACAAGTACATTATCGTGGCTGTAGACTACTTTACGAAGTGGGCTGAGGCCATGCCTACTTATAAGAACGATAGTGACACGGCAGCTTTGTTTCTTTTCAATCAGGTTATCTCAAGATTCGGTATCCCAAGAGAGATTGTCACTGACCATGGCAGTCATTTCCAAAATCAACTAATGTCCGAATTGGCTCTTAAATTAGGTTTCCGTCAGGAGCATTCGTCCCCTTATTATCCTCAGGCCAATGGACAGGTCGAGGCGGTCAATAAAACTCTTAAGACGATACTCCAACGGACAATCGATAAAAATCGGTCCAATTGGCACATTATGTTGTATTCGGCTCTTTGGGCATACCGAACCTCCGTCAAAACGGCTACTGGTTTTACTCCTTTTCAGTTGGTTTATGGGATGGAATCTATCTTTCCGGTCGAATGTGAAATTCCATCTCTGAAGTTGGCTGTTGAGCTTCTTCCTGAGACTTCGAGTCTCGAGGAGCGCCTAGTTCACTTGGAACATCTCGATGAGCAGCGTCGAGATGCCGCCACGATGAATGAGGCCCATAAGAAAAGGGTTAAAACGCAGTATGATAAGTCTGTCCGTCCTCGAGTCTTTTCTGAAGGTGACCTTGTCCTGGTCTATGACCAAGATAAGGACGCCTTGGGGGCAGGCAAATTTAAGCCTATGTGGTACGGTCCTTTCATTATTAAACGAGTTTTAGAAAAAGGATCGTATGAGTTAATTGATTTCGAGGGAAACAAGCTGGCGGAGCCCCGAAATGGGCTCTACCTAAAGAAGTACTTTGCTTAGTTTACCAGGCAATGGCTTCTTTGTATTTTATGTATATTTGTACATATATCATCGAGAGTTTTCTGATATCAGCACTTTTTGGTCTGCTTTGGCAGGTGTTGATGGATGATTTGGTTTATTTTGGGTTCGCCGATGGTGCTAGTCGGCACACTCGGAATCTTGCTTCCGCAGCTTGGGTACTCTATTATCCAACTGGTCAATTGATGGCATCAAGAGGCGTGTGCATCGGTCCTGCTTCAAACAATATGGCCGAGTATACTGCTGTTATTAATTTATTATCCGAGGCAATCTCTCATGGGATCGACTCGTTGGTAGTTTATCTTGATTCTCAATTGATAGTGTCTCAATTAAATAACATTTATCGGGTACGGGATCCATCTTTATATCGCCAGTATTTAAGGGTGAGGTTGTTGCAAAGATCATTTACTTATATTAATTATTTGCATATTCCAAGATCTCATAATTGGTTAGCTGATTCTATCGCTAATCAAGCATTAGACTGGCATATTAATCATTCATCACAATAAAATCAAGCATCAAAAAGTCAAACTGTATATATATATATATATATATATATATATATATATCGTAAAGCGTCTCGAGTGTACATATGTGTGTCCAAAAAATATACAAAATTGGGACTCAAATGCCCATAATCATGTCAGGCATATCTAATGCCTCGGCTCAGGATGAGCGTCTAAGTATGTCACTATAGCATTGGCCACGCGCCGAAAGATGCGAACCCAGTCACGTGGCATGCCAACCACATGACGCTGCATATCTGGAGGAAGGTCCTCTATGACGGCCATCGGTACTCGGCAGCTCAGTCTCGCCAAGTGTCGCTGGACGTTGTTTAGAGTCCGTTCTGTATCAGCAGCCGCCTCTTCGGCTCCTCGGCCACGCCGTCCATGCCGCGGGAATCCATCTGGTCGTACAGGCCCAATGTCTGGAACATGATCATCATATCAGTCATTTGAATCTCATCAAAAAATATTTTTCAAATTTCATCATTATATTTGAAAAATCCAAAAAAATCATAAAATCAAAAAATCTTACCGATCTCGCCCCATGCTGCATTGGGTGGTAACACTAAATCAGGATCTCCTCGGAAATCCAGTCCAGCATAGGGGTAGTCATCCACGGCGATGATCTGCTGATCCCACCAGGTGAAGAAGTCATCGTCAAATGCAGTCCTTGGGACCTCCCCACCCCCCAGACGTTTCATCAGATCAGCCCACCGGCCCATGCGTGGATCGCGTGGGGTGCTGATGGAAACTGCTACCCTGGGGCGGAGTGCGGGAACCTTCTCGAAAAAGAAAGTGCACAAGATGCTTCCATAGCCAAAGTTTTTAGTCTGACCCCTCCTGATAGAAGTGAGCTGGCTCTTCATGTTGGCCAGAAGAGGAGTACACCAGTCAAACACAGTAGTAAGACAGTCAACTGCCACGCTCATGTTTTGCCGTGACGCCTGATGCAGAGAGGATGATCCGTTCACCCGAGCCATGGTAAACAGGATTATCCTAAGTGACAAACTCGCCACATGTGTGATGGAAATCTGGCTCCCAACCTTCTTGGGATGTCCAGGGCAGTATATCTGTACATAGTCCTCTATCGAGAGGGCACTCCGTGACCTGCCCCGGGACTGTACTACCTCTCCCCTTCGGGAAAGGCCCGTGATAAAATAGATGTCCTCCACTTCTACCCTGAGCGGCATCTGATCGATCATAAAAGCTTCCTCATCGACATCCCAATAATCAATGAGCATCTCAAGCAATCGCGTGTTCGCTTTCATATTTGGCAATTTGAAAAATTTAAGCAAACCGCATCCCCGGAGTGCATCTAATGCTTCTGGACTGTTCATAACTTCATTGTCTACCGCTGCATGTTCTCTTTCACGCCACGTGATAGGCATCCTGAGAAAAAATCGATTTTAAACCATTAGTTTTTGTTTAAAAATGATTCGCGGCGTATACGCGGGTCCCTGTGCACACAGTCGCGTGTAGGGCTCGTGTATACGCGGGTTCGATATTACCAACCCGCGTATACGCCGCGAGCAAATTTTTGACAAAAGTTTAACGGTGAAACATCAATCATAAATCTTAAAAATTGTCACAATCAATTGCAAGCTAAGTATAAGGGTTACCTGGAGGTATTCGATGAATTTGAACGGTTGAATCTGGCTGTGGGAAGTTTGCTCCTTTTGCTCCAAATCTTTTGCTCTCAAACTCAAATGGTAAAAATGGTGAGTCCAAAATGCTTTTTATAAGTTTTGAAAATGCAAAATTTTTTCAAAATTTTATTTTGTTTGGCCTCATGTGACTTTTAACTTGGGAGCTTGGAATGTCGAGATTGGTTTGTTTTTCAGGACATTTTGGACGTTTTTCGACAGTTCGAGACGGTTCCATGACTGCTGACCCGTCATGGCAGGTATCGTGTTCTCACTGGCATATAGGTTAGGGACACCATTATGCATACTAGCCTCCATTTGACCGATACATCTGCCATAGGGTCGATCCCATCGTGTTATGGTTCGTAAGCCATCTTCACTCGCCGATTCTTTAAATCATGACACGATGGTAGAGCCATCCTTTACATGGGCATCCTAGTTAGCACCTCACTGACATTTGTTGCCCATGCTGCTCCGATTTGAGTAGGCTTAGGAGTCCTCTGTAGTCCCGCCATGACTTATGCATTGAAGACTCATTCCTCTTAGCTTCTCCGCTTTGTTCTGGCCTTATACCCTAGAGGCTCCTTTGTGTTGAGTTGTACTACTGCATTGCATGTTGACCATTTGCACCTTTTGGCCTGGAGCCGGCTTCACTTGGACTCGTGTTTAAGCCAACTTTTGACCATGACGTCTGCAAAATCAACCTTGCATACCTTTGACTTCTGCAGCTTGACACACCTTGACCCGTGGAAGGAGCATACCTTTGAGTGTCACTGACCAGTTTTCACCTCCCTGCATTGAGCATAGGAACGTTCCTGTCCCGGGAACTAGATCATCTGTTTCACCGACACTCGCTCTTTCCACTGTACCATAGCATTCTTTTATTCTTTTTCCGGCTTAACAGAAAAAGACAAAAAAAAAATTAAATATTCTAAAAAGAGTGGGAATGGGACATTATTTCCATTTATTGTTGGCAGCTAGAGTCAGTCGTGTCGCCCTTGAACAAAGCACTCAAAACAAAGTCTCCTCCGCATGGGTGGGATTTAGTTTGACTTAGGTACGCCATAACCTTGTTATTGAGTCAGTTCTCCCCCAATTGGTTATCTCTTCCAATCATATGGAGGGTTCGTTCGTGCCTCCTGCATGACGAACTTATACAGAGTCATCATATGCTGCCACACAGTCACATTGAGTCGTGCTTTTGTTCAAGGGAAGTTAGCCTGAGTCGGCCTCTCTGCGGTGTCTCTTGACTCATTTTTCAGTCGGCCATCCCTGGTTGTCAGTGTCATGTCTATCATCACATCAGTTATATTGGTCCTTTACTCGTGCCGGTTTGAGAAGGTCCCCATTGACTTCTTGCTGGCGGGTCTTGTCCTTATCGACGATGACACCTTGCTCTGAGGACAGGCCTAGAGCCGCACCCTGGCCCTATTTTCATTATTGATAGGTCACCTTGTGCTCAGCATCGATCAGTATCATGGGTCTTTGACTGAGTGGTTTCCCTTGTGTTCGACATCAGCTTACATTATCACACATTGGGATTCGTGCAGTACCTTGGTTTCCATTTGACCCTATTGGTGGATACCTCGCCTCTATGTCAGCTTTCATTATTGGTTGGTTCAGAGGGTTTCTGCTGTGCGCTAGCCACATCTTGTGTACGCCGGAAACGTACTTCGGTTGGGTTACTACATCTTTTTTCGTCTAATTCCTTCCACATTATTGGCCTACGGGTTACACTCGCACTAGATTGATGGAGGATGCCTTAATGCCTTCCTTCTAGCGGATCTTTCCCTATCGACTCCGACTCATTGCTCTGGGGCAAAGATCTAGAGTCCATTTGGCAGTACCTTGGGGTTTGCAGTCATTAGTGGCAGATCATTCACTATCGACAGTGGGAAACCATCATTGTCTCCTGATCGATAGATTCTTACAGGTGTTCGACTCCAACTCATCTATTCACACTTGTTAGATTGTACTGGGTACCTTGACACTCATTATCATTATCGGTGAGTAGTCTCGCGTTTGTTAACGGTATACATCAATGACCGGTAATCAAACGATTTCTCACATGGTCGACTTCAGATCATTTATTCCCATGGTGTAGAAATGTACCACGGCGGTCGGTGAAGACCTCAGGTTGTATCAGCATTCATTGGTTCACTTGACAGTTGCTCCTGTTGCTGCTAGTTGATACCACTTCACTTTATATGTTGCAGTCAGTCATGGCGACATTCTATATGTTGGCACCTGAGTTTGCAGTATAGTACCATCCTATTCCATCATGTTCAGTTGGTACCTTTTGGGATCAGTCTTTGATATCAGTGATCCGTTGCATCTTTCAGCATCATTGACAGTCTTATATGTGATATTCAGACATGTACTTGTTCATTATGATCAGATGATCCATTATGTATCTTTTAGTCATTTATACTTGTATACTTAGTGGATCCGCTTGTACTTGATATGCGGACATGCTTTACTTTTTCTGAGCATGGGTATGCCCGCCTCAGACAGTGTTTCTTTCTGATCTCTCCTTTGGTGGCTTGGCAGGCTAAATTCTGGTGAAATACTCCTCGGTTTTTGACAGACTTCCTTTCCATGTACTCGCATAATATATTTCGGCCATCATGTACCCCTTTTGACCTCATATATTAGGGGGCATCTGTTATAGCTCCAAATCTCACTCTTATGGTTTATGATGCTGTACTCATGGCCTAGGGAAACCCCTCCTTCCAGACCTGGTCCTAAAATTTAAAAAACAGTGTTTTATTCCTTATACGCGACATTGCCCTGAGTTAAACGCGTGTATACGCGGGTCTGTGTATATCCAACCCGCGTGTATGTATTAAAACACTTAAAAAAATATAAAATTCCTTCTTTTCGGGCGGAGATCACGGGTTTTACCTGCTGATCACCTGTTAGTGCCCGTGGCCCAACTGTTCCCAACCAACTCCTAACTAAAAAACTACTTTGGAGATGGTATAAAAAGACCTCAAAGGGAAGGCCTAAGAGAGGAGAGAATAGAGAGAAACGTTATTATGCTGAGATTTTCCCCTTGACCAGGTATGAAGTCCCTTGTGCCTTCTGCACTTCCCCCATTTTGTACAGGAAACCTTTGTTTCCTTGTGTGTTGATGTTCATCCACCATTTATGACATCATGGATAGAGTCATGGAAGGAGTTTTGTTAGAGGCTTGAGGCTGGAACGGATCCGGAAGGAAGCTTTGCTTGGAGCCTGCTGAAGGTGACTCAGGTGAACATATTCCTTTTTATGTACTTTATTTGTCTATAATAAAAGAAACACATGTCTTGGTTCCTGAATTGAATCTTCTTTATCTTAATGATATTCATGTTTTGAATTCATGTGTAAATGGTTGTTTGGATTTCATAACTAACTACCTTTCTTTATAACATGAAGATGGTTTCTTTATAAGTTTTTGTCCATGTACTGCTGTGTTCTTTGAATTGTTTGTTTTGCAGGACAAAAGAGAAGAAGGGAACTCCAAGAAGGGTTTGGACCCTAAAGGCCTTCTCGAACGTAGGACCGAAGGTACGTACCCTTATCATAGTATTTGCTTACAATAGCATAATGGCTGTATGAATGCATGTTTCTTTGAATAGACAACTTTCAGTCTGCTAGGGTTTCACCCAAAAAGCCCTAGGGGAGTAATTCCCTCTACCAACATGGCTACAGTGTCCCTTCCAGGACTCACAATTGGCCTGCCAGTATGGATTTTCTCGACCTCTGTCGTTCAAAACACCGTAATTCCTCAGCAATCAAATTAGCAACCAGATGATACTGAAGTCACTCCCCCACCTTCTACTTCATTTGTTTCTCCCTCTCCTTCTTCCTCTTCGCTTGGTGAAGCTAGTAATGCTAAAAGCCAAGTAACTGAGAAGAAGAAGAAAGGGAAGGAGAAGAAGAAAAAGAAGCCAACGACGAAAGGGGGCAACCATGCATCGTCTGGAGAAAATCCACACACTGCACCTGATGAGCCCCAATTTTGGTACAATTTGGGCTCATTTTGGCCTATTATACTTGCTCAAACCATTCATTTTTTTTATTGCTTATGCATGCATTTCTTAGTTTGTTCATGCTGTTTGTAGGAAGAAGGGTAGGCACTCTATCTACTTGACTAATGCATTATGATTCCAGGTTTTGGCATTAAAAGGGAGCAAAAGACAACGAAAAAGGAGATAAGGAGACAACGAGGTGGCACTGCTGGTTTTTAGGAGAGGATGTCCACGGTCTTGGGGACATTCCTCGTGATTCCCACCAAGAACTCCGAGCTCCAATCCATCTCCCCTCCGAGCTTAGAAGCAGCCAGCTGTTCTACAGGAACATCAGTTACAACTGTTCTACAGGAACAACACTTATGACTGTCCTACAGGATCAACAGTTAAACTCTAGTTGGACAGTCGAGCTCCTAAAATCAAGGACACTTGTTGGATCACTGTTTTGCATAAGTATAGAGGCCGTAGCCTTTGATAGGTTGTTGAAACTTTCGCATTACTATTGTGATTTTGAGCACAACTCAGTTTTTGTTCCTTTTTGTAAGCCAATTTGGCATAACATCAGATTATGAATAAAGAAGGCAGATTTTAATCTAGCTCTGAGTTTTATTAAGGAGACTATAGCTCTCAGGTTAGGGCCCAACCTGAGAGCCATAGATCCCCTCTGCTGTAGTGTTGTTTCCATTTCGTTTTAGCACTTCAAGTTTTCATTTCCACATGCAATTCGAATTACAAGTTGTTAATTTAGTTGTTTTTCATGAATTTCGATAGGATTTGCTTATGGTGAGTTTTTTTACAGTTGTTTAGGTTAGCAGAGGATAGATATAATCCATTGGAGCTCCAGCAAAAAGGTTGTTAAGGCTCACTGCCATCTCATTTGGGATTGGGGTGTAGTCCATGACTAACCACCAAAAATACGCATTTCTTTATTTCATGATTGCTGCAAACACAGTCACGTTATGTTAGATGCTTCCACATGATTCACACTTGCACCACACTCCTTTACCACAGCTTCATGCACATTCTCCTTCGCGTTTTGGATTGCTGTTCATTGAATTTACAAGCACAGGTAGTTTAGGTTGATGCATTTTCGGTTTGGTGACAGTCATAAGCATTTGTTTCACTTACACTGCTCTCTCTCGTTCCATTACCTTCTCCTCCATTTTGATCACGCATGATAACACATCTTTGACCTCTGCTCCGCTCTGTTATCTCCCAAAGTCTTCCACTCCTCACGTAACTTCATTCTATAGCCCTTTCGTTGACATAACCCTTTACCTTCCAACCTACTCCCTACACTCATTTCCCATCCTATTCATCCACTTCTACAGCCATCACCAGCCTCATTCCTACCTTACACATCTCCCCCTACCATTCCATCACTCCTCCATCACTTCAAACACTCACGGTAGGTCATCCTGTAGCCGTTTGTAGACATCCTGTAGAAACCAGAGTATCCTGTAGGATCCCCTGCAGACATCCTGTAGGAGATCACTCACTCGGTTGCTGAGCATCTGAATGCGAGGAACTTCTGTGGATGGATGCTAAGGATCCCTAGGGACCTCTCCTAGCCTCCCCAACCTGTCCCACGCTTTCCTTCCTTCTCCATCCCATCTGCACAACCAAACCCTAATTAGCACACAAACACAATCATTCCATACACTTAAAGGAAAAATACAAAAACATGTCTTTTATGATGCAAGTAGCTTAGATCCATGCATTTCCACTTATTAGAGGTAACAACAACATTGGTAGAGGTTTCATTCACATTCTTTGCATTGTAGAGGTTAGACTAGTTAAATTAGGGTTTCCTAGGTTTACATGCTTTGATTTGCTTTCAGTCCATTTTGTCAAGTAGAGTAGTTTTCCTTTGAGAATAGCTTTCGTCCATCAATTAGCGAGCTTCTTCTGAGAGCCTATAGAAGTTGGCTTGAGCCCTAGCGGACTTGTGCCAGCTGACCAAGTGACAGCTGCGACAAGAGCTAGTACTTGTGCATATAGCACCGTCGCTTCCAAGTTTGTACGAACTACTGGGTTGATAAAATGAGAGACAGGAAGCCCCAGGAGTTGTAGCATTATTGCTACAATACTAGAGCTCACCATCTTTTTGGCGCCGTTGCCGGGGAAGCGTCAGAGTATTAGTAATTGTTGCTTTTCTTCTACTTTCGTACTCTTACCTTCTGCTAGTAGTTTACTTCATTTCCATTCTGCAAAAGTAGCTTAGTATTTCTTGCTTTCCTAGCTTAGTATTTCCTGCTTTCATAGATTAGCATTTTCTGCTTTCCTAGATTAATATTTCTTGCTTTCCTAGCTTAGTATTTCCTGCTTTCATAGATTAGCATTTCCTGCTTTCCTAGATTAATATTTCCTGCTTTCCTAGAATTAGCTTTCCAATTCCGCAAATTTCATTTGAGCAATATAGTTAGTTGTAGATCACTTTGTTTCAGTTTTGCAGGTACCAAAGAAAAAGCAAAAGCAATCCAAAAAAAAAAAAAGTCTTTTCCATTTCATGCCTCGTAGGAACCGAGATAGATCAAGCAAATTCCTACCAAACACCCCCACCACATCACTAAGTCACCCTTCTCTCTTCTTTGGTGACAGTGACCCAGAGGAACCTATAGGTGAACATCCTGAGATATACCAAGACCCTATAGAAGAAGAAGAGTTAGAGACCACTCCATCTGAAGCCATGGCTGATAATAGAAGAGAAGATGAGAGAATAGAAGGAGCTTTCCCCATCTGAGAGACCAATGGAGAGATGAAAATGAAGAACATTAGCCCCTCCGCCTTGCCTCACTTCCATGGACTGACCATTGAGGATCCTGATACCTTCTTGTTTGAGTTTGCTGTCCTTTGTAGAACCTATGACTATACTGAAGATGAGCAAAAGCTGAAGCTTTTCCCTTCAACCCTTAAGGATGCAGCACTACACTGGTTCATGGGACTACCTGGGAATAGCATCGCTACTTGGGCTCAAATGCAGCAAGCCTTCAATACCAAGTATAGGGATTACTGTAGGTCTAAGGAAACCAAGGGAGAGATCTTTCGGATGACCATGGGGAATGATGAGTCCTTAGAGGATTATGAGGAGAGGTTCCAGCTTAGCTATAAGCGGGCCAGGTGCACACTTGACCCTGAATCCCTCGAGTTGGTTCTACTCCGAGGAGTCCCTGAAGATCTCTTAGACACCCTTCACATGTTAGCTGGGGGGGACATTTACCAACTGCCTTATGAGGACATCAAAACTGTGTTTAGAAATCATTCCAGGGCAGCTAGGAAACGAGGTAGAGGAAATCTCCTCTCCACTGGTGTCCCTTTCTCCAAACATGAGTTTACAAACCAATTAGAAGATCTTAAGAGGGAGGTGAGACAGACCATTGCCATGCAGCTGGACACATTCAGGATCCAGCAGAAGAAAGAGGAAGCTGAGAGAGCCTTGGCTGTCTTTTGCCCTAGGTGCACCAGAAGACACCCTAAGAACGAATGCCCATTGCATTCGGTTGAAGTATGTTTCGTTTGTGAGAAGGACCACCCAACAAATCAGTGTCCAACCTTACCTGGGTTTAAAGCCATGTACCAAGGGACCGAAGCTCCCACAGAGCCTCTCTATTACCTCAACCAAAGGAGGCCACAAGGATCTAGACCTTATCAGCAGGGGATGCAAGGGGCATCTCAAGCCTATTACAACCCCAACCAGTCAACTCCTATGCCTTCCTGGGGTCCCCCTGCTCATCCTTCATGGTCCATGCCTCCTCCATGGTCTTATCCACCTCAGTACCCCACTCAACCTACTTCTCATCCATATCACTCACATGCCCAGTCACAGCCTCAATGGAGTGCACCTCAGTCGGGGTGGAGGCCCCAATACAACACTCCTCCTGCCATTTTGCCTCCACCAACAGTTCAACCTCAGCCTTTACCTCCTGCTCCTCCAAGGCAACCTCAGATGCCTGCTCAACCGAACCCGAACCCCAACAATAGACAGGCCCAACAGGTATATACTGGGGAGACCTCATGCCCTACCTGTGCTGTGGAGATCCAGGAGATCAATCTTAGATCTGGAAAGACTCTTCCAGATCGCCAACCTCCTCCCCCAGAGGATGAGGAAGACCATCAGGAGAGTGAACCAAAGCCTATTCCAACCTTTCCTGAGAGACTAACAGCCACCACACAACCCAACCCAGAGGAGGATGAGCTTCTGGGAGAGCTCAAGCAGTTGTGTGTGAAGATACCCCTTCTCCAAGCTATCAAGGATGTGCCCATATATAACAAGCTGGTTAAGGAGAAGTGTTTCAAACACCCAGGCAGACGGAAGAAAGATGCCTCAACTATCAATGTCATAGGACAACTGTCTGACCTTATGCTAGGACAAGTCATCTGCCCAAAGTACCTAGATCCTGGAAGTCCTGTAGTAGATGTTCACATCAATGGCACCATTATCCCCCACACCTTGATTGATCTGGGGGTGGCCATCAATGTGATGACCAGGGATACCATGCTTAAACTCAATCTTCAGGGTTCCTTGAGGAAGACCTCGACAGTACTGCAATTAGCAGACCGCTCCACCGTGACTCCCGAAGGGATTGTGGAGGATGTCATGGTCTCCATCGATTCTTGGGAATACCCTGCAGACTTCCTGGTTCTGCAACCAAAGGCCAAGCTTACTGGATATCCTCTCATCTTGGGAAGGCCTTGGTTAGCTACTGCAGATGCTTACATAAGTTGTCGGGCAGGAAACATGACCATCAAAAATGGTCCCATGTCCAAGCAGCTAGTCCTATACCCTCCTGCCCAACCTTCTTTAGAGCATGATTTACCACTCTGGTTGGAGGAAGGAGAAGAAGACGAGGTGTATTCAACACCTCTGTGTACCCTAGATACCACTAAAAGAAACCCCCCAACCGAGGATGACTTGATTGAGACTCTGATCCAAAACCCACCTACCAGTACACTACCTTTAGAAAAATTGGTGGAGGATTCCCAAGCTAGCACCTTAGTGGATCTTTGTACAACCAACCCTGTCACTCCCAGAGTTAAGAATGTGGAGTTCGGCCCTGAGAAAGCATTGAAAATCAGCTCCTCCCTATCTCCTTCCCAGGAAAAGGAGCTGTGTAGTCTGTTGGCCAACCACCTAGATGCTTTTGCTTGGAGTTATAAAGAGATGAAAGGAGTCCATCCCTCGGTCTGTACCCATCATATATACATCAAAGAGGATTGTAAACCGGTTAGGCAACCTCAGAGGAGAATGAATCCAGCACTTAAAGACATTGTCAAGGAAGAATTGCAGAAACTGTTGGATGCCGGATTCATCTACCCCATCTTAGATAGTGAATGGGTGTCCCCTCTAGTGTTGGTTCCCAAAAAGAATGGGAAGTGGAGAATCCGTGTGGATTGCCGTGAGCTGAACAAAGATACCAAGAAAGACCATTTCCCTCTACCTTTCATAGATCAAGTGTTGGATGGACTGGCAGGAAAGAAGTTCTTCTCTTTCCTGGATGGGTTTAGCGGGTACAATCAAATCCAAATCAGCCCGGAAGACCAAGATAAGACCACCTTCACTTGTCCT
Organism: Pinus tabuliformis; assembly: GCA_031772625.1. Classification (NCBI taxonomy): domain Eukaryota; kingdom Viridiplantae; phylum Streptophyta; class Pinopsida; order Pinales; family Pinaceae; genus Pinus; species Pinus tabuliformis. The sequence continues at coordinate 1,654,797,662 of CM062816.1, forward strand.
TGGGGTACCTTTGCTTACCGAGTCCTTCCCTTTGGACTATGCAATGCTCCTGCTACCTTTCAGAGAGCTGTCTTGAGCATCTTCTCAGAGTTGGTCCATGATGCAGTAGAAATCTATATGGATGACTTTACTCCTTACGGGGCTAACTTCCAGGAAGCATTGTCCAACTTGGGAAAAGTCCTCACCAAGTGCATCGAGATGAACTTGTCCCTTAGCCCTGAAAAATGTGAATTCCTAATGACTGAAGGGACCGTGCTAGGCCATACCATCTCTCGCCCAGGGTTACAGGTGGATCCCAACAAAATTGCTCTAATCAAGAAGGTTCCACCTCCCCAAAAGGTCAGGGATGTTAGGAGTTTCTTGGGATTAGCGGGATACTACAGGAGATTCATTAAGGACTTCAGCAAGTTAGCCTCACCATTGTTTGGCCTATTGGCAAAAGATGTGGAGTTTAAGTGGACTGACGATTGTCAGAAGAGTTTGAATGAGTTAAAGGACAAGTTGGTGTCAGCACCAATCCTGAGAGGTCCAAACTGGGCCCTACCTTTCCACATCCACACTGATGCCTCGAACAAAGCCATAGGTGCAGCCTTAGGACAAGTTGAGCAAAAGCTTCCATATGCCATTTACTTCGTTAGCAAAAACTTGTCCAAAGCAGAGCTGAATTACACTGTAACCGAGAAAGAGTTCTTAGCTGTAGTCCATGCACTAAACAAGTTCCGTCATTATATCACTGGATACCAGACCTTTGTACATACTGACCATGCTGCTATTAGATATTTGATGAATAAACCAGATGTGAATGCTCGTATTATTAGATGGTTACTTTTATTGCAGCAGTTTGATTTAACCATTGTTGATAAACCAGGTAGAGAAAATGTTGTTGCTGACTTTTTATCTAGATTGGATTTGTCTGCAGATGAAGATGGGACGGTGGATGACCAGATGCCTGATGAGCATCTGTTTGCTATCTCAGTACTCTCTCCATGGTTTGCTGATATAGAAAACTACCTTGTTTCAGCTCAGTTCCCTCCGCACCTCTCTTCAAAAGAGAAGAGCAGAATCATCAGAAAAAGTGCCTCGTTTACTTGGATCGGGGGCAACCTGTTCAAGCTTGGCGCCGATCAGATCTTAAGGCGTTGTGTAAGGGAAGAGGAAGTCTTCGACATCCTCCTCACCTGTCATGATGGGTCTTGTGGAGGACATTTTGCAGCAAAGAGAACTGCCTTCAAGATCCTGCAGGCAGGCTACTATTGGCCCACACTTCATCAAGATGTCAAAAGATATGTCAGTCAGTGTGACCAATGCCAAAGAATGGGGAAACTGACCCAAAGGGATGAGATGCCTCTCCAACCTCAAGTGACTCTTGAGCCATTTGAGAAGTGGGGCATGGACTTTGTGGGTCCAATCAATCCCTCTTCGAGGCAAAGATCCTACATCATTGTGTGTACTGACTACTTGACAAAGTGGGCAGAGACCAAAGCAATCAAGGCAGCAACAGAAGAGAAAGTGGCCGAGTTCCTAAGAGAGAACATCTTCTACAAGTTTGGTTACCCAAGAGAGCTGGTCACCGATCAAGGGAGCCAGTTCACCTCCAACCTGGTTGAAGATCTCCTAGCTCATCACAAGATCAAGCATAGGACTTCCACTCCCTATCATCCTCAAGCAAATGGGCAGGTGGAAGTCACCAATAGAGCATTAGAAGGGATCTTGACCAAAGTGGTGAGCAGCAGCAGAAAAGATTGGGCAGATCGCCTGGTTGAAGCCACATGGGCCTACAACACCACTTGGAAGACCACCACCGGCTTCACACCTTATGAGCTGGTCTATGGGAAGAAAGCTTTGTTGTCCATTGAGTTTGAGTATAACACTTTGAGGATGGCAGCTCAGCTGGACCTAGATCTCAGCCATGCGCAACAAGAAAGGCTGCTGCAGCTGAATGGCCTGGATGAGCACCGCATGCAGGCCCTCCTTCACTCAGAAGTGGTTCAACTTCAGAGGAAGGTGTGGCATGACCAACATCTCCATGACAAGCAATTTCAGCCGGGAGATTGGGCCTTGTTGTATGACTCCAGGTTCAAAGACTTCAAGGGGAAGTTGAGAACCAGATGGCTGGGACCGTATGTAGTGGAACAATGCCATGACAATGGATCTGTCCTCATTCGAACCATTGATGAGGAAGCCATTCCCATGCTTGTCAATGGGCATCGATTGAAGATCTACAGGAGACCTATCTCAAGACAAGAGTTTATCAAAACTATGGAGAAATCTGTATTGGTCATAGAGAAGGGTTCTGCCTCTGCCTCCGGCACACCCTGAAAGAAGATCTGAAAAAAGAAAAAAAAGGAAAAAAAAAAGAAAAAAAAGAAAAAAAAAGAAAAAAGAAGGAAATAAAGATCCTTGGGTGAAAACCTCTCTGAGGCGCCCAAGGCAGGTAGTAGGGGTGAAAACCTCCTTGAGGCGCTCCTATTGCTTTAAAAAAAAAAAAAAAAAGAGAAAAGGTTGAAAAAGATCCTTGAGTGAAAACCTCTCTGAGGCGCTCAGGGCAGGTAGAAAGGGTGAAAACCTATTTGGGGGCGCCCCTGTTATCTTTTCAAAAAAAAAAAAAAAAGAAGAAGAAAAAAGAGAAAAAATAATAAGCACAATGTGAAATTTGCATGCAGATTGCAAGTGTTCGATGGAGGAGAGGAAGCCTCTCAACTCAAGGCCAAAAGTCCTTATCATGTAGCCAGGACACCTCACCAGCTCCTCCTCCAAGAATGCTTATGTTATTCAAGGTATATGCACTTTCATTATAGATTGAGTCTCCTACAGGAAGACACAGATTTTCTACAGGAAGGTGCGATTTTCTACAGGAAGGTGCAAATTTCTACAGGAAGAGCTACCTGTCTACAGGAAGCTCTGTATTTCTACAGGAAACTTCCTGTAGAAGCTCAGAACGGCCCAGAATGCGTTTCATGAGCAGATCTGATGACTACGGGTTGGTGTGGACGCATGCAAGCCTCTTTTGGGCCCATGCACGACGTTGTTACCTTGCTCCACCACCCGTGTCGACATGCGGCCAAGTCCCTGCACCCAAAAAGAAAATCAATGAGTTCTCGCAGGCAAGCCATTTCCAAAGGTAACAAATGACGAGATCTCATACCATATGCATCAAGAGCGGTGGGATCGTGATCGAAAAGCCAGAACCACCAGCGTGCAGCATGCACCCAAGGAGAAAGGACTGTGACGAGACCCCTCGCGGGGATCCTGTAACAGTTCAACCTGCTCGAGTGAATACCCTCCACCGCACTGCCATCCGAGATGAAACGCGGGCGCATGAAAGCAAAACCATCCACTCCAGCGTCAGCAACCTGTAACCATGAGCCTCCGGGTCTGTGTAAGCCGCGTGCAGCAGGTAGATCCGTCGTCCAAAAACTGAAAATCGTGTGCAGACGCGCGCAGGTAAGTGTCTCAACCTTCTATCCATCAAATTGCATGAATATTACTTTGATTTGTTTGCATGGCATAAGAGTGAATGGTTGAGCAGCCATATGGCCAGTTGACTGGCCACGTCGGCTAGTTATGGTATAGTCGGATGATCGGGTGGCAGCCACGACAAAGAAAACACGCAGCACGCACGTGAAGATAGTCCCGTCAACCGAGAAACGAGTTTAACCGAAAAGGGCGGCGGCAGATCTGTGGGAATGAATGCGGCAGCGAGTGAACATGCAGGCGAATGATGGGTGACGTCGCCCAACGGTCCGGCGGGGACAGCTCACCCCCGCGCCACGAGCTGCGCCGATTCAAAATGTAATCGGCTAGATTATGCGCATGTATTCATCAACCTCCACTTCAAAACTTGAGTGGCTCTTCTGATTTCCTCGGCACGTTGATACGCCAAGCTTTCGGCTACCAGAACACCGGTGAAGCGCACCTCAACCGTAGTCCAATTGCAGTCCTCCCCGAAGTTTGCATACTGCTCCTACAGGAACAGTTTCTACAGGAACGCAGTCCTACAGGAAGCAGTCTCTACAGGAACGCAGTCTTCTACAGGAACGCGGGTGTTCACGTAAAAAAGGTGGCCGAGTAACGAGGTAACCCTGGACTCCTCACGCAATTGATCATTTAAGGTGGTAGGATTGTCAGTTACTGTCTGGGTAAATGAGAAAGTAGACAAATTGCTGTCTGTGTGCCCATACTGCAATTCTACAGGATTATTGCGTGGTTAGACTGTGTTGTAAAATTTTTGTGGGTTATACGCATGGTTCTGCACTCTGTCACCGAAACTAAACTCTCTTCCACCATCACCACCTCCGGTTAAGAAAATTGTGCCATCATGCCGGGTGGATTTATCAGGCGAGAACCCACAGATTCCACCAAATTAAGGAGAAATCCCACAGTGGTAGAGCTCTTCACCAGAGCACAATGGATGCCTTTTTGTGATAAGCTGCAGGGCTATGATGATGAAGTAGCCGAGGAATTCTTGCAGGCATTGAAGCCTAAATCCCAGACACTGGCCACAGTAAGCTTCAGAGGTCTCAGCCTCCAACTCACCCCAGAGCATATAAGTCGAATCACAGAACTGCCCATGGGTCTCCCGTGGGATAAAGAAGAACGAAAGTAGAGCCAGCAAGCAAAGAAGGAGTTCTTCCCACCTGAAGAAGAATTCACAGAGGATAAAAATGGGGTGAGAAGGACAAGCCTGTTGCCACCATGGAACGAAGTCAGCTTGCACATCATGAAATATATCACCTGTGAGGGTCGTTACAGCATCGTGTATGCATATCATTTCAGACTGCTCACCGAATTAAGACATCGGATCAATCTTCCTGTAGAGCAAAAGCTGAGCATCCCTTATTATCTCCTGCAGTCCTTAATGGAGTGTGCTACAAAGCTACGAGAGGGCATACCTAATCAGATAGCCCACCATGGGTTAATAAAATTACTTGTGGAGGATGCACTGCACTCGTATAAAGTTCCCCTCTCCTGGGAGTCATTTAGGAATTTAACAAGAGAAGGGGACATAAAGATGTTGCTTGAAGAAATGGGGTCCTCTAGCGGTGAAGAAGAAGAGCCAGTAGCAGAGAGTAAGAAAGGGAAAAGCCAAAAGATCCTGACTCCAACACAGAAGAAAGAACGAAAGGAGAAGGAGGAGGGAAAGGATGACAGAGCAAAAGAGGACACCCCCATCCTGTCAGCAAGGGAAAAGAGGTTGAAAAGCAGGGCAGTCAAAACTGAGGTGGTCCCTGCCAGCCCAAGCACCTCGTCAGCTCCTGCCGTCAAAGCCAAAAGCAAAATCCATGCAGCCAAGCAAGAAAAGGTGGTGAGAGTTGCATCTGCAGGAACGCAAAAACTAGCTTCTACAGGAAGCCCGAAAACAAAGACAAAGGCTTCTACAGGAAGCCCGAAGATCAGTAAGGAGCAGGCTTCTATAGGAAGCCCAAGAGCAACGACCAAGGCTTCTACAGGAAGCCCAAAAATCGTTGGAGAACAGGCTTCTACAGGAAGCCCAAAAATGGAGACAAAGGCTTCTACAGGAAGCCTGAAAGTGCAACCACAGGCTTCTACAAGAGGCCCGAAGGTCATTGAGAAACAACCTCCTACAGAGAGTCTGAAGACAAAGAAAGAATCTTCTACAGGAGGCCCGGAAACGGGCAAAGCAGGGTCTTCCACAGGAAGCCCGAAATTTGAAAAGGAGGGGCCCTCTACAAGGAGCTCCGAGAGAGCAAAACGCAAGAAAGAGAAGGCTGGCATTCTCGAAAAGGAGGCAGCAGCGGCACTGGCTGCCCTCAGCACACCTCCAAAACCGAAAGAGAAAAGGGAGAGGGAGACCCCTCTACCATCTGAGGCCAGGAGAAGCAAGAGGATGACCACGGGCAAGCCACAGCCTCCACCCAGCAGCCAAACCACTTCAGGGGATGTCCCTACTTCACCCAGTGCAAGGACCCCCTCTAAAACATCAGCCACCCCTGAAAAGGGGAGCCCAAAAATAACTTCCTGGACACGAAAGATAGGCCAGTCGCCTTCCGAAGCCTAACTCAAGGAAATAGGAAAGGGGAAGGAAGCATCACCCTCGTCACCACCAGGGGCAGAGAAGGCAGGGCCATCAAAAGCAGAAAAGAAAGAGCCTGTTCTGGTCCCGAGTCCTCGGCCAAGGACAAGGAGCAGGAGCAAGGTTGCTCAAGGATGAGCAAATGGTTCAGCTGGGGGGTGATGATGAGCCCCAATTTTGGTACAATTTGGGCTCATTTTGGCCTATTATACTTGCTCAAACCATTCATTTTTTTTATTGCTTATGCATGCATTTCTTAGTTTGTTCATGTTGTTTGTAGGAAGAAGGGTAGGCACTCTATCTACGTGACTAATGCATTATGATTCCAGGTTTTGGCATTAAAAGGGAGCAAAAGACAACGAAAAAGGAGATAAGGAGACAACGAGGTGGCACTGCTGGTTTTTAGGAGAGGATGTCCACGGTCTTGGGGACATTCCTCGTGATTCCCACCAAGAACTCCGAGCTCCAATCCATCTCCCCTCCGAGCTTAGAAGCAACCAGCTGTTCTACAGGAACAGCAGTTACAACTGTTCTACAGGAACAGCACTTATGACTGTCCTACAGGATCAGCAGTTAAACTCTAGTTGGACAACCGAGCTCCTAAAATCAAGGACACTTGTTGGATCACTGTTTTGCATAAGTATAGAGGCCGTAGCCTTTGATAGGTTGTTGAAACTTTCGCATTACTATTGTGATTTTGAGCACAGCTCAGTTTTTGTTCCTTTTTGTAAGCCAATTTGGCATAACATCAGATTATGAATAAAGAAGGCAGATTTTGATCTAGCTCTGAGTTTTCTTAAGGAGACTATAGCTCTCAGGTTAGGGCCCAACCTGAGAGCCATAGATCCCCTCTGCTGTAGTGTTGTTTCCATTTCGTTTCAGCACTTCGAGTTTTCATTTCCACATGCAATTCGAATTACAGGTTGTTAATTTAGTTGTTTTTCATGAATTTCGATAGGATTTGCTTATGGTGAGTTTGTTTACAGTTGTTTAGGTTAGCAGAGGATAGATATAATCCATTGGAGCTCCAGCAAAAAGGTTGTTAAGGCTCACTGCCATCTCATTTGGGATTGGGGTGTAGTCCATGACTAACCACCAAAAATACGCATTTCTTTATTTCATGATTGCTGCAAACACAGTCACGTTATGTTAGATGCTTCCACATGATTCACACTTGCACCACACTCCTTTACCACAGCTTCATGCACATTCTCCTTCGCGTTTTGGATTGCTGTTCATTGAATTTACAAGCACAGGTAGTTTAGGTTGATGCATTTTCGGTTTGGTGACAGTCATAAGCATTTGTTTCACTTACACTGCTCTCTCTCGTTCCATTACCTTCTCCTCCATTTTGATCACGCATGATAACACATCTTTGACCTCTGCTCCGCTCTGTTATCTCCCAAAGTCTTCCACTCCTCACGTAACTTCATTCTCTAGCCCTTTCGTTGACATAACCCTTTACCTTCCAACCTACTCCCTACACTCATTTCCCATCCTATTCATCCACTTCTACAGCCATCACCAGCCTCATTCCTACCTTACACATCTCCCCCTACCATTCCATCACTCCTCCATCACTTCAAACACTCACGGTAGGTCATCCTGTAGCCGTTTGTAGACATCCTGTAGAAACCAGAGTATCCTGTAGGATCCCCTGCAGACATCCTGTAGGAGGCCACTCACTCGGTTGCTGAGCATCTGAATGCGAGGAACCTCTGTGGATGGATGCTAAGGATCCCTAGGGACCTCTCCTAGCCTCCCCAACCTGTCCCACGCTTTCCTTCCTTCTCCATCCCATCTGCACAACCAAACCCTAATTAGCACACAAACACAATCATTCCATACACTTAAAGGAAAAATAAAAAAACATGTCTTTTATGATGCAAGTAGCTTAGATCCATGCATTTCCACTTATTAGAGGTAACAGCAACATTGGTAGAGGTTTCATTCACATTCTTTGCATTGTAGAGGTTAGACTAGTTAAATTAGGGTTTCCTAGGTTTACATGCTTTGATTTGCTTTCAGTCCATTTTGTCAAGTAGAGTAGTTTTCCTTTGAGAATAGCTTTCGTCCATCAATTAGCGAGCTTCTTCTGAGAGCCTATAGAAGTTGGCTTGAGCCCTAGAGGACTTGTGCCAGCTGACCAAGTGACAACTGCGACAAGAGCTAGTACTTGTGCATATAGCACCGTCGCTTCCAAGTTTGTACGAACTACCGGGTTGATAAAATGAGAGACAGGAAGCCCCAGGAGTTGTAGCATTATTGCTACAATACTGGAGCTCACCAGCACCATCCAAACCTAAATCTCCATGTGTCATTTGCAAAGGAGACCATTATCATAGAGATTGTCCTTGCATCCCGCAGATCTTAAGACTATGGTCTCCCCTCTTGCACAATCCGGTGTCTTCAACCTTTGATGATCATGTTGAGATCACACCATCAACTAGTGAAAACGAAGTCAATGGATAGAAAGGAAGATCTAAATTTCCTTGTAGAATATGTGAAGGCGATCATGCCCTCCACCATTGTCCTTTCCTAGATGAAGCTAAAAGAGTCTTGGATAACCGTCCTGCTTCACCATAGTGACTTCCTCCTGGATACAAGAAACTCTTGCCAAGTCCATCGCTAGTTGAAAATCCGACTGACACACCTTTTTTGTCGATCGAAGCACCTACCATTGAAGATAAACCCTCTGAGTCCACACCAGACCAAAGTCAATAGGTTGAGATGGCAGTTGACCCAATCTTGTCTTCAAAAGGTCCACCTTCATATGATACAGTCCCCAAAGAGAATGAGAATGACACCGTTCAAATTCTTTTTGTTAACACAGAGTCCTATGAACATGGGGGCAATCTACTCATTCCTTTATCGCAGGAAGGACGTTCATCAGAGATTCATCCGGTCGTTTAGTCGGTCCCTCCTCCAAGCAATCTAGTTGTTTCCTTCGATTGGAATCTACTAGGGAGACCCCACCTACCATCTAATGTACCATTTCGAATCATAGTACAAGCTTACAGAATTATCATGGCCAGTATTATCATAGATGAAGGGGCTTTTTAGAGCCTAGATTTGCCTTAGGCTGAAAAGGCAAGGTTCTAGGTCCACATCAAACCACGCTCAGCCTCATAGCTAGCCCTACGAGGACATGAGAGGGCTCTCTCCGGGTCAATCTCAGCAAAAGATAATCAAATGGGGTTTGAGATGACTGAAATAAGAGCTAATTTTAGGCTAGGTATGAAGTGCAAGGATTTGATTTTATTTTTGGGGATTTTTGTTGGAAAAATGGGAAAGGCAAATTTGGGTCCGGGGATGAGGCACAATTTTTGCAGAGTTTTGATTGGGGCAAGGAAGGCAATTTTTTTGATGCTTTAAAGTGAGTGAATGGATAGATCAGACTGGTGAGGAGCTAAGGAGAGCAAGAGAGTTTCAAGGATTCTCCTTAAACAGATGAAAACATGGAAATTTAAACAAATTCAAAGGCAGAGCATAACAGTTAATGGATTCTACCTTAATCACTCATTTGTTCAAATTTAGAAGAAGAGACAGGAAAATGATACACATAACACTAATGAAACTACAATTAATTAGAGAAGAACACCATCAAAACATAAAGCCACATGGATCCCAAACAGTGCTGCAAAACCTTGGTCTTTCCTTAGCCAAAAATGCAGAGATAGAATGTACAATGATATGCCAAAGCAATCCCTAGTGTCCAACCCTGAAAATGACTTAGGAATTACATGATATAGACTAGCCCAACCTATTCCCTTGCCTCTAGGGGTCGAGCTCATCATTATAGGAGCTGTTTCAACCAATTCTAAACAAAGCACTAAAATCTAGGCAATCAAAACAAATTGCCTCTATAAGGTAGGAAACTGACTCATTCATTAAATTTTCACTTTTTAGTGAATGAATCCTATAGAACAAGTAAATAAGTGCCAAAATTACATCATGTTTATCCAATTACATCAAGATAGATCAAAAATTACATCAAAAGGAAAAACTAGTCAAACTGGCTGAATTTCTGAGCTGGAAGGTGAAAAATTGAGCAAAAATCCTCTATGTGCCGCGCCAAATCCTCTATGCATCACGCCGCTTCGAGGCTGAGTTTAAGGCACTTGTTGAAGTCCAATTTGAGCCCAAAATAGCTCATTGGAAAGCCATGTCTATCTAATTTCCAACCCAAGTGGAATTTGTCAATTTAGATGTCATTTGCTGCTCCAAAACTGCAATCCCCCAGGACTGCTTCCTGTGTGTCAAAATAGGGGTAGAGAGGTCATTTTGTGAGTGTTTTTGACCTCCTAAGGACTCAAAATTTGCCCAAAATTCTTGGCCATGCACCAGAGGTCCAGAGTTTTTATGAAAAATCCAATGATATAAACTTTTTGTAATTTGGAACTCCCTAGCAAAAGCGAGCACCATGTGGCGCGACGCATAGGGAGGAAAACCCTGTGCTAAAAATATCTGTGCATAGTGCCTCTTTGCAGACCAATTTTGAGGGCCTTCCCAGTGTCAAAATTGGGTGCGGGATAGCTCGTTGGAAAGTTATTTGAGTCTAATTTCCAACTTAACTTGAATTTTTCAATTTGGAGTTCATTTTCCCTATCAAAAGTCAAATCTCCCAGGACTGGTCAAAATGTTCCAAATGAGGCTGCCTCAGGGCAGAGTGCTATTGCAGTGAACTTTTGAAGGGCTTCCTCAACTCCAAATTGAATTCATGATAGCGCATTAGAAATATATTTGTGTCTAGTTATCATTTTACTCATCAAGCAAGTCATTTTGCCAACCATGCTAGGAGAAAACTTGATTTTCCCAAGGTCACTTCAGAGGTGCATCAATTCTCCCAAGGCAACTGTATTTTTGACATTTCTCTAAAACCATAATAGCTGTGTAAAAAATGAAAGAGGCTTTTCTTCTTGGGTAATTTAAGGAAAAAAACCTCTCTCACCTTTTCCAAATTCATCCTTTCTAGCTCAGAAACACAATTTGAAGAAAAACCATCCCTTTGTGTGATGAATGGCTTGCTCCTTGGAATGACTTCTTCGAAAAATAATGGAGATCTGATGTTCGATGATATGAAATGACCTCATACCTTCTGATATCCTTTATGCCTCCTCTACTCAGATATCTCTGATCCCATAGCCAACCCTAGCTCAGTGGGAGAGGAAATTAGGGTTTGGGGATTTATGGTTAAGATTTGGGAAAAATGGGAACTTGGGATAGGGGATTAGTGGATTTAAGGGGGTAATGGAACTTAAGGAATAAGGGAATCAATGAAAAAGGGATAAGGGAGTAAACTTGGTGGAAAAATAGTCATCAAAACCCTAGGCAGCAAGTTTCTCGGAGGTACTTTAAAAGCTAGGGTTTGATTGTTTTACACAAGCACCATGAAACATACACCATCAAACCATCATCAAACTTTTATGGAAAATAGATTTGAAGACTCAACCTACTTGTATCAAGACCGATTGATGCAATTTTGGAGCAGATTTGGGCAGATTTGGTAAATTTCAGGCTTCCTGGCTGTATGCGCCGTGCACTCAGCCCAATGCACCGCGCCTCCCCAGTGCGCCGTGCCTGTGTTATTTTACACTGGGTTCTGAGGCCCAGTGCGCCACGCCTGGTGAGTGCACCGCGCCTCTTGCCCAGTGCGCCGTGCCAGTCAAGTTTCACCCAAACTCACCCAAACTTGTCACTCACTTACCAAAATCATTTTTTCTTGCTTCTCTTTGCTCTTGGCATATGAATGAACCTCAAACACTTGGACAGATGTTTTATACATGAAGCCTTTAAATTTGTTTTGCCAAAACCCACTTTCATAAAGTTGCAGACTTTGGCACTTTCATTTCAACCTCTATTTTTTCACCTTTTGGCTTTGTTGATGAACTAAATGAGCTGAACTTTGCTTGTGTTTTGCAGGTGTAGGAGCTTCTTAGGCTAAGGAAAGAAACCAGGGTGCAGGTGAAGGAATGTAGCATGAAGAGAACAAAATATACATGATTTTGTACAAAAAAGGCTAAATACTCTATTTTTTCCTCAAAACTCTGGAAAAACACATTTTCAGATACTTATTAACAAAATTTATTGGCGATAGAACCTCCTCATGGCCTGCTAGTGATTATCGGACACTCTGAAGCATTTATTGACAAAACCCTAATGAAACCCTAGACCGACTTGACACTAAAACCCTAAAGACAACTTTTGCACATTTTTAATGGAAAGAAGACTGTATATGCCTTTTTAATGAACAGACATGAACCAACAGGTAAATGACATGAGGGACATGAGGAAAACCACTCTTGTCAGATAATCCATGTGCCTAACGGAATGCAGATGACTGGGCGGGACTCCTAATATGAAATGCAATAAAGAGGTTTTGATCTCTGACGGAGGGCTGAACAGACCAACTCTAACAGGGCTACTATGAGTATCCTTTCCTCAACTACTTGGAAAGCACTTGGCTTGCCATTGCTTTTGCCTAAGATTCAAAATCTGTCAGGCTTCAATAAAGGAACTAGTCGATCGTTAGGGATCCTTCCAAATTTGCCTATAACTTTAAGAAGGAAAACTGTTCATATAAACGTGATGGTAGTCCAAGGGCCTCTAGATTACAATCTACTTCTTGGGCATGACTACATTTACAACATGGGAGTTATTGTTTCCTCACTCTTTCGAGTGATGTGTTTCTCGTATGAAGGCAGAATGGTCCAGCTCGTTGACCAGCTTTCATTCCCTTGTTCAAACACGGCTATAAGTCAAATGCCATCCCTAACTAGTCCTTTTGCACAAGGAATGTCTCATCAACCTCCAGTTCGTCCACCTGATGAGCGCGAGTGATTCAGTGAATGTGACTAAACCCAGGGGGCATGCGCCCTAGTCTGCTTCGGCAGGAAAACCCCAGGTATAAGGTAGGTTTTCGCGTAGGATATATGACTAGTCTAACACACCCGTCTGTTTAGGAAAATGGGATTAGACTGGAAAAGGATTCCCTCGTCAAACGTTATGTGAGTGGAAGCTCCCACCATTCACCTTTGTCTATTTCGATGGACAGAGCCAAGGAAGTGTTTTGTCTGCAAATGCAGACGAAACAACCTTTCTTTAATGCAAGAACTTCCATATGGTAACCTGGAAACTCTACTTCTCTTTATACCTGGGGGCATGCAAACCTTTTGTACGCAAGTGAAAAGTGACCAGCGTAACTCTAACCCCGTAGTTTTTACTAACTTCAACTACTTAAGTTAGGTGATTGGTCTGATCAACCATTCACCTTTGCAAGGGCCAAATGGCACCGGAAAAGTAAAGGAAAGGTTTCCCATCGAGAAGCTATCCTACCTAACCTCAATAGTTCTTTAACTCCTAGGACAGTAGTTGGTCATTCCTAGCTTGCATATGAAAGGCTCCGGAGCAAAGTTGCGCATGGGGCAAGCTCCCTAAAAAATGAACCTACTAATGAGAAACATCTTTATTATACAACTGGCACGAGCAATGTTTTCGCAAAGTTCAAGCTCGTTAAAAAATAAACCTAGCTATGAGAATATGTTCCCCCAGAGTTCAAGCTCATTAAAAAATGAACCCACTTTTGGTAAATAACCTTCGTGATCGCATTACTATCAACTTTTGAGCCTTGGTTGTGTTCTTACCATCACCTCCACTTTTTAGCCGATCATACGCCTCCACTTGATTGTTTACCCTTTTGAGCAACAACTATGATGTGTGATTTTGTTAGCCGTCTTCTTTACACTGTCGTGATTGAAAAGTTCCAAACCTTACCTGGAACCAGCTGCTACCTAAAAATTTCACTCGTTCCTCAAAGACGAGTCTCTTTTAAGCTCTTTTTATACTCGTAAAATATAAAAAGATTGCCGAGCAATTCGCCTCTCTAGCTTATTAAAGTGATTGGAAGTGCCATCCCTCCTCTATATTTAATATTTTTGGACCTAAGAGATCATTACACAAAAAGATCGAGCGTTTGTCGTTTTCGGCTGGTTAAAGTGATCGGAAAAGTCATCCCTTTCGTATTATTTTATACTTTTTCAGACTTAAGGGATTATACTACGAAAAAGGATTACTGGAGTTTCCTTTCCGTCTCTTTTCAGACTCTCTAAAACTAAAAAGGATCGAGTTATCTTTGTCATTAAACTCGTTAAAACAATAGCGACAAACTTGTCCATTACAGACAAGAGCGAGTTTCACTGTCGCTAGGCTCGCTAAAACATAGCGAAAGGTTTGCCTGAATGGAAAATTATAGAACAAGCATATGTTATCCTCCTCAATCTTGACAAAAATAAAGAGGTACTGGTTAGCAATGACTGGGGAAAAATTGGGAAGAAAACTTGAAGAATTTTATTGGTAGCAAGTCACTCTTGAACATGACACTTTCACTCCATCACCATGATTGAGTCGGGTTGGGTGATTCCATTCACCGGTCATATCACCATTGGTTCTCCATACCATCCATTTTTGGGGTTAACGCTACCAATCCATTTCAGTGTCACCGATATGTTCAAGAGAAGTCGCTCAGAGAATTCACCAACCTAGCTAACGCCTCATTTGCTACAATACCTTCACGCTCCATTCTTTCATGACCACCACCCTGAACCTTGTATCATCATATCGTTTTAACCTCCACAAAATCATTTGCTCCATTCTGTGTCGTAGATGTGGTATTCATTAAGGCCCTCCTATGACGAGTCACTTCTTGTCAACATCAGCTCATTATCCAAGAAGTTGACTTAGGAACAACCCTTTCAGTACTTTGAAGCTTGCATGCCTCAATGGCAAGTTTCTCACTTCTGGTGACAGGTTTACATCAATGGCCTTCGACCGAAAGATTTTGCATGGTGTTCGACATTGACTCATGTATTCACACTACGTGAATTGTACTACAGTACCTTGAGGGTCATTATCATTATTGGTGATTCCTCTCACGCCTGTTAATAGTGTACATCATTGGCTGGTAATTAGGCGATGTCTTTCCATGTTCGACACCAGAACATCTTTTCACATGGATCGACTTGTACTCCGAGTGAAGATTGAACGATTTTGAAGACCCCAGATCTAGTTTCATCCATCCAGGCTGCGATATATTCAAGAAAAAAAATACATTAAATATACATCATAGCTACACAGATAATCATCCAAGCCAAGGGATGATGGCTCTACCAGAATCATTAGTCTGCCACTAGAAGCTGAGCATGGGAATGCCCACCTCAACTAGATCATGAAAATATTATGAAGATAATGTATTGTATTGTATCTTATTACAGGTCACCTTCCAGTTCGAAAAACCTTGGATCCTCATGATAAAGCATTTCACCTGACATCATAAGATTTATGACCTCATGCTTTAGGGGGCAACTGTTATAGACATAGTTGGGCACTGCAACTCCAATCACATATGTCCATAAACCAAGGGCTTCTAAACCCCTAAAAGTGTTGTTTCATACCCTAAAGTAACAAGGTCAACTGATTACATCATTTCCGAGAAGTTCTCCCTGAAAAATTGCTCAGAAATGGTCAAAACTGGACCATACGAACTGCTCCATGCTGAGGGTGCGATGCATCTCACCTGTCACATGCAAAAGGGTGCAATCAGGGAAAATTTTAAGAACCCCCCCTAAATTTATAAATATAATAAATGGGCGAATCTCCATGGTATATAGGAAAAATGGAAGGCGATTTTATCAATAATATAATATGTATATATAATTTTTTGGCGAATCTCTCACTAGGCATGGCCAATATTTTACTCAATTATAAAATCTTGTAAGATCTTGGCGAGTCTTTCACTAAATAATAAAATTTTGTAAAGTCCTAGTGAATCTTAGCATAGGCTACATGCTGGTTTAATTCCCCCATTTAAATAGGCTACATTCCAGGTGAATACCATGGGTCAATACCATGTGCCATTTTGGTGAATACCATGGGTCAATATCATGTGCCATTTTTATTTTTATTAATTCTAATATTAGGGTTAATAATGGTTTTTTGCATGGTATTAATAACAATCTAGTCCATGGTATTTGTCCCATAGTATTTTGGCCATAGGTTTCACCTAAATATAACCCATTTTTTTGAGTGTTCGTAAATATAAGGTGACTTATGGAGTAAATATAAAAAAATGTTTTATTTGTTTACCATACATCTAGTTTATTTATATTTTTATTAATTTACCATACCTCTTTTACAAATATGGTATTTGGCCCATAGGATTCACTTAAATAAAACCCGAGGGTTATGGATTAAATATAAAAAGAGGTTTTATTTATTTACGATACGTCTAGTTTATTTATATTTTTATTTATTTACCATACCTTTTGAGTAAGTATAAAAAGACGTTTTATTTATTTACCATACCTCCACTTTACTTATATTTTTATTCGTTTACACCCTTACATGTATATAAGGTGACTTATGGAGTAAATATAAAAAATGTTTTATTTATTTACCATACCTCTCATTTATTTATATTTTTATTAATTTACCATACCTCTTTTATAAATATGGTATTTGGCCCATAGGATTCACTTAAATAAAACCTATTCTTGAAAATGGGTGAATGGATTCACTTAAATAAAACCTATTCTTGAAAATGGGCGAATGGAAGGTTGTAAGTCCTAATTTCAAGGGCTAAATTTACCTTTTTAACCCTCTCCCTTAAAATAAGGTGGGCTATTTGAGGTGATTTGTAAAAATGTACTATGATACAAAATATTCGCCCACTAAAAACTTAAAACCCCTTAATTTCGCAAAAGGGCGAACATTCGCCCCTAAAATTATCCTTGGGTGTAATGCATACTGAATAGCCCTTCTGTAGGGTGCGATGAGCGAGAGCAGACAAATGGCAAAGGCAATTTGCTAGGTGGAAACCTAGAGAATCTTCTAGAAACTGCTCATTTGACACTTGCCTCTCTAAATTCGCCTAGGGATGAGTAAGAGATCATGAAATCTCCTAGTGGAACCAAGAACTATCAGTGAAATGACATTAATCAAAATCCCAGAAGCTGACTCACCCACCTGCAAATATCTATATATGGATCCCTCATCCTAGAGATCGAGAGGCTGGAATTTTGTATTTTGTAAGGAAGTGTTGTTGGTTTCTTTGTGAAACATTATAGTGTTGGGTGATGTAGCTTTTCATGAGGTGAAGAGAGCTTTCATGCTGGGAGGATGGTGCTGGATCAGACTGCTGGGTTGTAATCCTATCAATAAAGCTATTTGAGTTTTCCTCCATATACTTGTATGGTTAATATACATCTGATCCTATATTGTTTATGGTTATAGATCTTTATGCTTTGATGGGATTATGCTGCTTTGACTCTACAGGTGTTCTTTGAAGTGGGACAAGTGAAGAAGGAGTGACGAAGCTCTGTCAAAGGAGGGAGGAAACAAGCAAGGAGACAAGCGAAAGATTGAGGTTGGTACTCTATGCTTCTCTCTCATCTATCTCTCATAAAGGAAAACACAAGTAACTTTTGTTTGTTTGTTTCTAAGATAGCTACCCATCTTAGTGGGACTAGCAGCTTTGAATGGACACTATTTTTCCCGATAACAAATGGAGATTGTGTTTTGGAAATGCACGTTATTTTCTCATTTTTATTGATGATTGTTCTAGGAAGACATGGGTGTATTTTTTGAAAGAGAAGTCTGAAGTGTTTTCTCATTTTCTTGAGTTTAAGGCTTTAGTTGAAAAGAAAGGTGGTCTACAAATTCTCACCCTAAGAACATGTAATGTGGGAGAATACAAGTCAAATGAGTTTTTCGAATTATTGAAGGAAGAATGGAATAAAGCGAGAGTTTACTAATTCATATTCTCCTCAACCAAATGGTGTTACAGAGAGGAAGAATAGAACCATATTTGAAATGGGTAGAAGCATGTTAAAAACTAAGTCACTTGGAAATGTATTTTGGGCTGAAGTAGTAATACAACAATATACACTCTTAACCAATATCCTACAAAGGTAGTGTTGAATTTGACTCCAGAAGAAGCATGGTCAGGATACAAACCAAGTGTTACACATATGAAAGCTTTTGGTTGTACTGCATATGCACATGTTCCTAAGGAAAAGAGGAAGAAATTGGATGATAAGAGTGTGAAGTGTATCTTTATTGGATATAATACCGAAACACGAAGTTACAGGTTATTTGATCCAGAGGCAAATAAGGTGATAATAAGCAAAGATGTTTTGTTTGATGAGAAGGGAACCTATCCTCCAGAATAGGTACAATTTTAATTGAAGAAAGATGCAGTGAATATTTGTGATGAATCAAATTCCAATTTATTAAAAGAAGATGAAGTTAAGAAGAAGCCTAAGTAGCTTGAAAGGGTTCATTCAGAAAGCAATATGTTAGATATAAATTTTGAAGGAAGGGTTACTAGATCTCAAAGTTATCTAGTGAATTATGCACTTATGGGATAGGTAATGAAAATGGATGAACCACAGGATTATGCAGAAGCATCAAGAAAGAAATAATGTAATGAAGTTATGGAAGCAGAAATGAATGCCTTGGTGAAAAATGATACATGGGACTTGGTCAAATTACTGAAGGGAAAAGATGTAATTGGTATTATGTGGGTTTATAAAACCACATGTAAATCAGATGGCACAATTGATAAGTATAAGGCTCGTTTAGTTGCAAAGGGCTATACACAGAAAGAAGGAATTGATTATACTGAGACATTTGCCCCAGTGGAAAAGTTGGATACAATTAGGATGGTTCTTACATTAGATGCATATTAAAAGTGGCCAATTTTTCAAATGCAAGTTAAATCAACCTTTCTAAATGGTTATGTGGATGAAGAAACTTATGTGGAGTAGCCTGAAGGTTTTGAGGTGCCAGGAAAAGAAGATAATGTTTATAAGTTGAAGAAGGCCTTGTATGGATTTAAGCAAGCACCAAGGGCATGGTATTCAAGAATTGATAAGTATTTTTAGGACCATGACTTAGTTAAAAGTTTATCTGAGCCCAATATTTATATCTTTTAGTTAGGACATTAAATTTTGATAATTGTCTTATATGTTGATGATTTGATCTACACAGGGAATAATACAAAACTATTTCAGAGGTTTAAGTCACATATGATTTCTGGGTTTGAGATGACAAATATTGGTGAGTTGCATTATTTCTAGGGTATTGAAGTTTGGCAGAAGGAAGATAGTATTTCCATGTCACAAGCCAAGTATACTTGGGACATTTTGAAGAAGTTTAGAATGTTGAGTTACAAGCCAGGGATAACTCCTTTGGAAGTTGGGTTGAAGTTATACAGACATGATGACTCCAATTCAATTGATGTTACTTTGTATCATCAATTGGTTGGAAGTTTGATCTACTTAACTAAAACTTGACCAAATATTTCTTTGGCAGTCAGTAAGGTATCAAGATTTATGGCAGAACCCAAGGAAATACATTGGAAAGAAACAAAGAGGAATTTAAGATATCTGCGTGGAACAATTGGTTATGGTTTGGTATATGGGTCTACAAAATATTTTAGGTTGATTGGTTATGCAGATTCACATTGGGTTGGATGTATGGATGACAAGAAATCAACTTCAGTTATTCATTCAGTATGGGTTCAACAACAGTTGCTTGGAGTACTAATAAGCAACCGACAGGTTCTCTCTCAGTAGCAGAAGTAGAGTATAAAGCAACAACGACAATAACATGTGAAGCAGTTTGGTTAAGAAGAATTCTAGAGGACCTACATGAACAACAAGAGAAACCCACTCAATTGATGCGTGATAATCAAAGTGCTATGACCAAGAATCCAGTTTTCCATAAGAAGACCAAGAATATTGGTATTTAATATCATTTTGTTCAGGATCTGGTTCAACAAGGATTGATCGAGATCCAGTACTACAAAACAGATGAATAGGTAGCTAATATATTCACCAAAGCATCGTCTAAGGAAAAGTTTTGCAAATTCAGAGATGATCTTGGAATATTTCCAAATGATCATTATGGGGGAGAAATGATGGAATAATGGATCATTTGTCAAATATTAAATAATTAAAGTTGTTTTTTTAGTGAGATATTTATGGAGAAATTAGTGGAATGACAGGTGAGAGATTTGTGGAATGATTGTTGAGAAAATTATGGAGTGATTTGTGGAGTTATTGATTGAGAAATTTATGGAGTTAACAAAATCCCAATACCTCTCCTCATGTATAAATATATCTCTATGTTAATGAAATAAGTTGAGTTGGTGTGTGAGAGTTGTGCATTATTGTTGAATGTTTTATGCTCTGTAATTTATTTTTTTACTGTGTCATTCTATCTTTCAAAAAAAATGGACAGAATTAGGGTAGAAAGTTTTAAAAAACTTCAATTCTTGGAGTGTGAATAGTTCTTTTGACATTGGAAATTGAGTCAGTACAATAAAAAAATTAGGATATCCAAAATCATGAAGCTTGATAGGGATAACCCAGATTTTCTATTATATTTTCTTAAAATTATGCTAGAATTCCCTTATTTTGAATGGATTCAATACCATCGAGAATCCTCTGGCACCCAAAATCCTGAAGATTAATAACTATAACTACATTATGTAACATTATTCGTAAGCCTTGTAAATTTGAAGGTAAATTGTTTAGGACTCACGAGTCACAAGGTTCTCTTCAATCCACTTAAGAGCTATATTTAACATCTGTAAAGGAAGAAGTTGAAGCCGACGACATTGAATTTGTTTTCCTCCAATGATAGTTAATGAACGTGAGATCTCGTGATTGAACTGCAAGGTGGTTTTCTGAATATTTTGTTGTGAATATACAATTGTTCTAAAGAGTGGTTAGCGCCTAAACCCACGAGAAATCCAAAATGTCTTACATATTGACATCTCTAACCCTTTATGGAATTTGTTTTGTTTGGTGTTATGTACGACGCTAGGATTATAAATTATTTTGTTGGAATCTAATAATTAATCTAGTAATTTTTTTTCAAAAAAATAGAATGTTGGAGTGTTTGAATCATTCTTTTGATGGTGGAAATGGATTCAACACCATCAACAATGCCTAGGTGTTGGGTGTGGAGCATGATTATCATCCTAATTTAAAGGTCTTTGTTTCAACCAGATGTATACCCCAGGAAGATTGTACACCCCTCCATGCCGGGGGGTGCGAGGGGTACTTGTCCCCCCATGGGGGTTCAGGGGGGGGGGCAACGGTCCCCCGGTGGGGGTTTTGGGGGGCAGCGCCCCCGAAGCTAAAAAAAGATGTAAAATTTCCTTGTAAAAGTATAGTAATTTCTAGTCAATCTGGGCCATTCATTAGGTGGATGATCTGACGGTAGAATTTATGTTTAGTTTAGGGTTTTTCGCCTTAGAAGGCAAAACCTCTCTTTGTATGAGGGTATTGTATTGAGGTTGTGGAATATATGTGTATTCTCAGAACGAGAAATAGAGAGGTAAGACTGTGAGAGAGAACAAAGGATATTACAATGGATCTGCTGTAGGTTGTGTCTCTTAATTTTGCTAGATAATAGAAAGGAAGGACTGGCTGTTCGGGGTGGACGTAGCCCAAACTGGGTGAACCACATATATCTATGTCTCTCTGGTTTTATGTGTTTGTGTTTTTCTGCATATTATATATCTTGCATTTCTCTATCATATATAACACTAGGCACCCAAAATCCTGAATTTTGATAGTTTTTTAATAATTTGTGTTAGAGTTTTAAAAATTTAACGGGTTGTGTGTCTGGTGTGATTTCTGTTAGAGTTTTCAACATCTGTCATAAGTTTATATACATCGTCGTGGTGGAAGAGTAGTGCCGAACTTAAATTTTGTGTTGCCAGATTATCTCTTCTTGGGCAGTGGATATCTTTTTCCAAGTGAGATAAAGGAGAAATTCTGATTCCACCTGACAACTTTGGCACCAACATTTCAGTCTGCATAGTGGAAATAGAGAATCTTACCTAACTTATTCATGAGCGTTTGACAGGTGGAGAGTTGTTTCTAAAATGTGAATGTGATTATTATTAAGTTGTTTCTGAAGCATTATGCATTTCATATTGACCTTCACTCTAGTTTTGGGTTATAGAAACTTTCGCGTCTATGCTTTCGATGGTCTACTTCGGTTAAAATTTATGCAAATCAAGAAGGAAGTTGCAGTGCTATGATGATTTCAGATTAAAGCTTCGATTTGCGCCCGGGTTTGAGCTTACGGGTGTTTAGTCATCGATTCCGCTCGCCCCCTCTAGGGTGCGGTCCGTGTTTCTGTTTCTCCTCATTCGAAAGTAACACATCTGTTCATCGTCACCATTGCATCACTCTAGCTTTGGACATAAGCAGCAGCACCAAAACAACCATATGAACATTACTGCTATTATTATTACTAAAATAGAACAGGAAGCCTGAGGATGCACGTCAAGTGTTTGAAGAAATATTGCCACTAAATTTTACAGTCACTCTAATACCAAGATGGTTGTAGACAAGTCTTCTCTAAATCTATTGATGAATTTTACTGTTGAGGAACAGACAGAGACAAAATAATGGGTTTCAAATCCAGGGATTGGATCTGTGCAACAAGACAAGTTGTGCCAAGATGAAATGTTTAGCCTTCTTGAATTATCAACTGTTGAAAGCTAGCAAGAGAAAGTGGTAGTCAACCTGAACGATATAGCCATGGAGTTCAATTTCTCATTCTAGACAACCCAGGTAAAACAAATGTTGTGGAAAATATAATTTCTTGAAACTGAAAACAAGCAGCTCCGTTCAAAAATACATACCTTCTCTGCTAGAGTTTCAGAGGTGGAGGGGGATAATTTATCCCTTAAGAACATGTTACTGAAACCAAAGAGCATGAAATTCTCCATCCTCCAAATGGTGCATTGCATGTAGAAATTCTTGACCTTAAAAGAAAGCAAGAAGAAATTTGATCCCAACAAGCCACGTTCAAATAAGAAACTGAGACACACATTAATTCTTGGGTACAAGTGTTTCGAGGGAAGGATAAAACTCCTACCCCTCTCGCAGCAGTTGAAGATGTGATTCAAGAAAAACTTGTGGAAGAATGCAACAAATGGGCAAGAAAATTGAATCTCAAGGTGATAGGTCTTCCCTTACCCCACCCTCTTCGGATCCTATGGAAGTGGGGGTTAGGTTCCTTCGGGATGCCCTTAGCCTCCTCGATATAACATTGGATAGAGCCTAGCTGGGCTATGACTCCACTCTCTTCCTTAGGTTTCATATTGCATATGATTGACTACGCACCCTTAGGGCTAAGAAAAAGTTGTTTTCTCTTCCCAAGAAGATTTTCTTGGATGAGGACCTCACTCAAGCACAGGTTGTGGAACTTAAACAATCTAGAGAATAGGTTATGGCAACACAACAGACAGGGAAATGGGCAGTTATCAAGAATCTTCGGGCAGTCATTCGGGACTCCTTCCCACCTGGGTTGGAACCCCTAACTGGAGGTTCCAAATGATGGGCTCACTTGGGGAGGCGACAGGGTACAAGCATTTCTATCCATTGTTGGAATGGAAATGGATATTTATGGTCATCACCAAGACTCTTGTATGACACTCTCGAATCAACGAACATCCTCGTTATGACTGAGACTCATGCAAGCCCTATTCGACCCCTCCTAGATATTGCAGGTTACCATTGGATCTCAATTTGCATGTTGGAGACAAGGAGCTCAGGAGGAGTCAGAGGATCAGGTGGAGTTGCTTGTCTAGTGACTCACTCCAAAACAGGGTATCTTTGGTATCTGAAGATGAGTTTGCTAGGTTTATGTGGATTCATATTATCGTTGGAGTCTCTCCTTCGAGGGACATCTACATTGTAGTTTGTTACTTCCCCCCAACCTCTTCACCATTTTCCATCCATAATGGCTCAAATGGGGACCCATTTATAGACTTGTACACTGACATCACCTAGTACTATGCTATTGGGGAATTCATCCTCCTAGGCGACTTCAATGCTTGCATTAGAGATTTTGAGATCCCTCTCCACGACCGATCAGAGGATGTGTTTTGTACCTAGGTGTTGTTGGGAAAAGTATCCAATACGGAATGACCCTATCCCACTCTAAGGGTGATAGTACCTCAGCAACAACCGAATGCAAAGCTATTCAAGATTACTTCTTTATGAGATGTAAGAGAGAGGAGGAAGAGATCCACTAACCGTTATCTTCCGCTAATGATTGATCCAATCTTCCCTCTTTGCTGCTTGCTCCCAGCTCCTTGCTCTTTCACTGGCCCAGCTACACAAAGGTCCTGCAAAAGCACAAGAAAAGGAAACTACAAGAAGCATACATCCATAACTGATTCAAGGATTAGAATAAATCAAATATACAAACATCAATACACCATTAAGACATATGCATATAGAAGAACCTCAAATGCTTTATTAATGGAAGAAGTAAAGTTCTGAGAGTGTTACAACCATAAGAGGCCCAATCCAGCAACACCTCCCAGCAGAAAGAAATCTCCTCTTCACCTCCTTCAAAGCAATCACCCAATAGTTCTATACTCAAACCAACAGCACTTCCTTACATTCACAAGATTCCAGCCCCCCTAGACCTCATGAGAGAGCTCTATATATAGGAGTTTTGGAGAAAGGATGAGTCAGCTTGAGCTTGGCATGAAGCTGACTAGTGTCCTCTCCCACTTCAGTTATACTTCAGTTCTTGAGTCCACTTGGAGATCTAGATCCTCTTACTCATCACAAGGCGAATTCCCTGATCCAAGTGTCATTTTGGAAGCTTCCTGGGCATTTGACACCTTGCAGAATGACTGTGCCACTTGGCCAATCTCACCCAGCGCAGGTAGCCTTCATTAGATTTGACATTCAGCGCAGGTACAGAGTGGAGCAGTTGACATTCAGCGCAGATGCTCAGTGGAGCAGTTGACATGATCCAGAATTAGCTTGTTTTTGAGTACTTTCAGGTGGAGAACTGATTTTCAGTGCTGTGGTTTGCTGACCTTGTTCCTCTAGGGGTAGGAACAACATGTTTAGGGACTTTGGATCCCTTAGATTATCGACATTTCATGCTTCATGCTGTTAGGCACAAAAATGTCTATAACAGTTGCCCCCTAAAGTATGAGGTCGTTTATCGGGTGAAATGCTTTATCAGGAGGATCCGAAGTTCATTCAATTGCTGAGAGGTGCCCTGTAATAAAATACAACACAACACATTATTTTTCATTCTTCTTTCATGATCTAGCTGAGGCGGGCATTCCCATGCTCAGCTTTATAAATTCATTTTGGTACATAGAACAGACGATCGTCTGATGGTAGACTGATAATTCTCTGCTGAAATTATCATCCTTTGAGTAGGATGATCATCTGCTGCAATGATGTACATAACAAATGTCTTTATATTTCCTGAATATATATCGCAGCCCGGATGGATGAAACTAGATCCAGGGTCTTCAAACTCGTTCGATCTTCACTCTAAGTACAAGTCGATCCATGTGAGAATTGCGTTGAAGTCGAACATGGAAAGACATCGCTTGATTACCGGTCAATAATGTAAACCGTTAACAAGCGCGAGAGGAATCACCAATAATGACAATGACCCTCAAGGTACTGCAGTACAATTCACGTGGTGTGAATAAAGGACTTGGCGTCGAACACCACGCAAAATCTTCTGGTCAAAGGTCATTGATGTATACCTGTCGCCGGAAGTGAGAAACTTGCCATTGAGGCATGCAAGCTTCAAAGTACTGGGGGGGTTGTTCCTAGATCAAATTCTTGGATAATGAGCTAAAGTCGACAAGAAGCGATCCGTCAAAGGAGGGCCTTAATGAATCCCACATCAATGACACAGAACGGAGCTAATGATTTTAGTGGAGGCGAAAACAATCTGTGAAATATGATTCAGGGTGGCGATCATGGGTGGATGAAGGATAATGTATGGCAGTGGATGGGACACGGTTGACTCTTTCTGAACAACATCTCTTGAACATCTAACGACACTGATGTGATGGATCGGTAGCATTACCCCAAATGTGGATGGTTTGGCGAGGACCATGGTGATGAGACCGGTGAATGAAACAACCCAACCCGATGTGATACGGAGGACAAAGTGTCATGTTCAAGAGCGACTTGCTACCATTAAAGCTTTGAGGTTCTCCCAATTTTTCCCCAGTCATTTCTGACCAGTACCTATTTATTTTTGTCAAGCTTGAGGAGGATAACATATGCTTGTTCTATAACCTGCCCTTCGGGCAAGCCCATCGCTATGTTTTAACGAGCCTAGCGATAGGGAAACTCGTTCTCGTCTAAAGACAAGTTTGTCGCTATTTAATCATTTTAACGAGTCTAACGACAAAGAAAACTCGGTCCTTTTCATTTTTAGAGAGTCTGAAAAGGTACAGAAAGTTAACTCCAAAATTCCTTTTTCGTCATCTAATCCCTTAAGTCCGAAAAAGTATAAAACAATACAGAAGGGATGAGTTTTCGATAATTTTAACGAGCCGAATAAAACAAGCGCTCGACCTTTTTGTGCAATAATCCCTCGGTCCAAAAAGATTAAAATCTAGAGGAGGATAGCTCTTCCGGTCAATTTAACGAGCTGGAAGGCCAAAACTCGGCAAACTTTTCATATTTTACGAGTCAGATGAAAAGAGCTCAAAGAAGACTCGTCTTTTGAGGAACGAGTGATAAACAGGGATAGCAGCAGATTCCAGGTACAGGTTGGAATTTTCCAATCACGGCAGTGTCACAAGGATGGCTAGGTGAAATCACTCTTCGCAGCTGTTCCTCAAAATGGGTAAACAATCATATGGAGGTGAACGATTGGCCAAATGGAATGGAGGTGGTGGGTGCAAACACGACCAAGGCTTTTATGGCTAATAAATTTACGATCACAATGGTTATTTACCGGTATAGGTTCATTTTTTAATGAGCTTGAACTCTGGAGGAAACTCTTGCTCAAAAGCTTATGTTTATTTTTTAACGAGCATGAACTATGACGCTAAAACTGCTCGGATCTTCGCTTTTCTATTTTTTAACGAGCATAAATTCCGCGGTAAAACTGCTCGATTGTATGGTCAAATTTTGATTTTTTACCATTACTAGCTTTTCTCTTTTCAAATATAGTACTGCTTTTCAATTGCTGCAACAAACTTTGTTAGAAATGAATAATATTTGCATGAAAATGAGATTATAACCCTAATATTTTACTTTAAACTGTGTAAAAAGCCATTAAAAGGTGTTTTTACCTCTCATTTACCATTTCATTTGCATTTGGTTTGTTGGAGCTCTGGAGGTGCCTCTTCCCCCTTGATTTTCACCAGCTGATTCCGGGAGATTCTGCGGACGATTTTCGGTGCCGTCTGGACCAGGTAGGAGCTAAACCCTAGCTCTTTCTTTTCATGGTTTCCTTTTCCTGTTTCTTGCCTGTTTTCCGGTCTTTCTGAGCCCCTGGGGTTTTGCCAGGGCGCCCTAGGATCAGCGCAGGTTTCCCTTTCGAAACCTGCGCTGAAGGTCAAGCTGCCTTAAGGCAGCCTGACCCTTAGCGCAAGTGGGAGACTTCCTGCCTGCGCTGGGCTCAAAAAGACTGAGTTTTAAGGTTATTTTTGATGATTTTTTCACCAGTTTTTCATCAAATCAGGAATTCACTCTTTCTCTTGTTTGCTTTGCAGGGAACCTTGAACAAAATGTCCCTTACATGGCGAGAACGAGAACATGAAGAGGAAGACATGATTGCCCTCCATGACCCGGTCACGGTGAACGCGCTGCGGAACTGTGGCCTGCTGAAGTTCTTCCGTATCTCTAGCATGAGAGCACAGGTTTCTTTACTGCAGTATATGCTTGATGCTTGGGATCCTGTTAACCAAGTGTTCCAGATTAGGGGGAAGACCATCCCCTTGACCATAGAGAACATGTACTTCTTGACTGGACTGTCAAGACGAGGTGCCCCCATTTCCTTATCAGGTACGGTCCGGGGGACTGATTCCACCAGAGATTTTGTCCGCCAGTATTGCAGGGAAGGTTCTCAGCCGAGCAGAGACGGAAAGATTGTTATCCGTGAGATTACTGACCGGGCTCTTAGGTCCATTCTGTTCACTATTGGTAGGATGGCCGGCAGTGCAACTCTACATGTTGCCAACAGGTCTTATATGCAGCACGCCTTGGAGTGTCTCCAACCGAAAGTATTCAACTGGTGTGATGCAGTACTTGTTCAGATGAAAAGTCAATTGACCAAGGTAAAGGACGGGAAGCTGAAGAACTTTGGATTTGGTTCTATTCTGACTGCCTTCGCCTTGGAGAAAATCCCACTGATGCAGCCTCAGTACATCATACTTGACTTGCCTTCTTCGACCGAGCCACGCATGCAGAGGTGGGTTGACCACATGTCTAGGCATGCAGGTCAACCTCAGATTACTTTTACTGAGGCCTTCTTTAGGTGGTTCGAGCGCCAGGAGATGGCGTTTTCTGAGTATCCATATGTGGGTATGGATTTCCGAGGTGATCCGGATTTGGTGCTACCGGATGGCGAGCAGTGGGGTGCCATCGGTAAACTCTTTGACCATATTACTGTTTATTGTTCTTACTCATAATGTTGCTGTGCTTTATTCTATCAAGACTTTTAATTGTACTCTTGGGTGCATGCAGATATTGGTCCTGTTCGTCCAGCAGTTCGTCCGAGATCGCCAGTTGCTGTCCCGGCAGGGGAGCCTGCTAGGAGAGTTGTTATTCGCGATCTTGACGACACCGAGACCCTTACAGCTGTGCAGGAGCAGGTTGAGAGCCTTACTCGTGGCCTTCCGGATGTACAGATTGACGAGTTACCTTTACAGATGCAGCGGCATACCATTGGTGTGCCTAGACGATGGACTCGTCTCTTGCGCATGATTGCACAGGCCGTGACGTACTATCATGAGCACCACTAGGCTAGGGTGCCCCCTAGCATCTTTTTGAGTTTTTAGGTCATATGACCAATTTTGTCTTGGTTACAGAACATTATGTATGAACTTATATAAACAGCTTATATATTTTGATTTTCGGGTTTTATTCTGTTTGAGTTATATGATCCATATGTACAATCATTAATGATGTGTCCCTTTTATAAATTTTGCAAATGTCTATCTAACACATAGTTTGCTAATGAGTCGGTTAATGTGTTTAAGTTTCTTGAAATATGTTGATATTGAATTGAATCAAATCGTCTTTCCAAGATCTTAACCCTTAGGAACATGCGATAAATAGCTGGATTGCGAACAGAATATATACCATTGAGTTGTAGTATTACGAGCTGTGAGTCTAGCCTGACAATTAGTCGGCGTATGCCACGTGTGATGGCATCAGAGAGTAGTTCTATCAACGCGCTATACTCAGCGATGTTATTCGTTGATTGCCCAATACATACACCTCTGAAACTTACTAACTCGCCGCTTGGATCAAAAATGGCCCAGGCTGCGGAAGATAAGTTCCGCGAACTACGACTCGCTCCGTCGGCATATCCAACACATGTCTCCAGAAGGTTTGACATCTGCAACGAATGAAAAGGTGGATCACTCGACCAGAACAAACACTTTAGCGAAAACAAAATACAACAAAAGCATGCAGGTTACTATTTAAGCATAGTAACGCTTGAGGTACAACCCGTTGCGGGGCTGCGCCAGTGGAATTCCATCGTAATCCATTAACTCATAGGCTCCTTTTGCTAACACCCTTTTAACAATATAGGGGCCCATCCATAAGGACTTGAATTTTCCTGCTCCCAATTTATCGGATTCTTGGTCATAAAGAAAGACCAAATCACCTTCTGAGAAGACACGGGGTTTGACATTTTTGTCGAACTGAGCCTTGACTCGTTTCTTATGAGCTTCGTTAGCCAAAGCGGCATCACGACGGGTTTCATCCAATTGGATTAGTTCCAAGAAACGAGCCTCTTCTTCTAAAGTTCCGGGGAGAAGATCGATTGCGAGTTTAAGCGACGAAATTTCGCACTGGATCGATAAGACTGCTTCCAGGCCATACACCAATTGAAAAGGTGTGAACCCGGTTGCGTTCTTTACCGACGTTCGGTAGGCCCACAAGGCTGAGTACAGGATTAGGTGCCACCTTCTTTTGTGAACCCCGATCATCCTTTGCAACATACGCTTCAGGACCTTGTTGATTGCCTCAACTTGTCCGTTGGCTTGCGGATAATATGGGGTAGAGCTGTCGTGAGATAGCCCTAGCTTGGCAGCTAATTCGACCATCATGTGATTGCGAAAATGCGACCCATGATCTGTAACTATAGCCTGTGGTACGCCGAACCTGGCGACTACATGATTAAAAAAGAAAAGGGCAGTTGTTTCACCAGTGTTATCCAATGTAGGCATCGCCTCGGCCCATTTGGTAAAATAGTCAACAGCGACTATAATATACCCATGCCCCCCGGTCGAGGTGGGGTTACATTGCATGAAATCGATGCCCCACTTGGCGAAGGGCCCAACAGCAACTATCGGCTGTAAAGGTGCGGGTGGTCGTCTGGTTTTGCTATCAAAGATTTGACAAGCATGGCAACTTCTGACTGCGGTTATGCAATCTTTGAACATGGTTGGCCAGAAGTATCCTGCTCGTAAGATTCTTTGTGCTGTTGCATATCCAGACTGATGCCCCCCACACACGCCTGAATGACAATCATTCAGGGCTTTTTCGGCCTCCTCATGGGTAAGGCACCTCCTCAGAACTGTATCGACACCACGACGGTAAAGTGTATCACCGACGATCATGTAGTCTTTTGCTTGGTATCGTATACG
Organism: Pinus tabuliformis; assembly: GCA_031772625.1. NCBI lineage: Eukaryota > Viridiplantae > Streptophyta > Pinopsida > Pinales > Pinaceae > Pinus > Pinus tabuliformis. Next base: position 1,654,828,393 of record CM062816.1, read on the forward strand.
TTTTTGTTCGGAGTGAGAGGTGTTAGGCCTGAAATTTTGGGTTTGGAGATAAACTATGATATCCCCATACCACTCATCGCTTACAGATATCAGAAACAAACTTTCGTCCACGATTGACTCTTCCGATGTTTCATCGTTGGACGATGATGGGAGATCGCACAATAATTCTGCGAAAACTAGGGCCTTCTTTGATTTGGATTTTACAAATTCCAGATCAAACTCTTGAAGGATCGCTATCCATTTTGAATATTTTCCCCCCAGCAACTGTCGCGACAGTATATAAGTCATGGGGTTGCAATCTGACAGGATGGTAGTTTTCCGAAAGAGGACATAATGTCGAAACCTTTGAATCGCTTGAACAGCTGCAAGCGCTAGTTTTTCAACATAAGAATATTTACTTTCTGTATCGTTTAAGTTTTTACTTAAATAATAGATAGGATGTTCTATTCCATCGACTTCTTGAACTAAAACCATCGCAATGGTCGTATCCGCTGCAGCTAGATACAGGTTAAAATCTCTTTGATAGTCCGGGGTGTACATTAATGATGCTTTTACTAGACAATCTTTCAGAGCATCAAAAGAAGCTTGCGCCACCTGGTCCCAGAAAAAAGGTATCCTTTTTCAATAGACGAGTATAACCCTTAGCAAGTTCTGCGTAATTTGGAATGAACCTCCTCAGAAAGTTTGCTTTCCCTTGGAGTTTCTGAATCTGAAGCAAATTTGAAGGTGGAGGCAAATTAATGATTGCCTGAACCTTGCAGGGGTCGAGACGAATCCCATCTTTAGAGACTACAAAGCCAAGTAAACGACCAGAACCGACGCAAAACACACATTTGTGCGGATTGAGTCTTATCTTGTAGTGTCGGCAACGTAGAAATATCGCTCTTAAATGCTGCGGATGATCAGTCCGCTTTCGCGAATGAGCCGGGAGATCGTCGAGATAAGGTTGAACAATGTTCTTGATGTCATGGAAGGCATAATTCATCGCCCTCTGAAACGTCGCCCCTGCGTTCTTTAAACCAAAGGGTAATTTTCGATAAGCGAATGTGCCCCACGGACAAATAAATGCAGTCTTTGACTGGTCTTGTGGGCGGATATTTATTTGATTATACCCGGAAAATCCATCCATAAATGAAAAGATTTCACATCCGGCGCATTCATCAATTATCTGGTCGATGAAGGGTGTAGGGTAGTTGTCCTTTGGACAAGCTTGGTTTACATCCCTATAATCAACACACACTCTAATCGTCCCTTGTTTTTTCATAACAGGGACAATATTCGATACCCAATCGGTTAGAGGAACCGGGTAGATGAATCCAGCATGGAGGAGTTTTTCAACTTCTGCCTTAATGGCAGCGGCTTTCTTCGGGTGCACCTGCCGAAGCCGTTGCCTTACGGGTTTGACATCAGGATACATTTTAATTTCATGTTCAACGATACTCGAGTCAATGCCTGGCATTTCATCATATGACCACGCAAAGACATCTCTAAATTCGCGAAAAAGAGCGTTATATATTTCCAGTTCTGAAGGGGAACAACCTTTGCCGACATAAATATTCTCTACAACATCTGTTTTGGTCGAGATATTTATGGCTATAGTCTCTTCAATATTGGATAGGTTTCGCTCAGAATCCACCGTATTTACAGTATTCGTTAGGAACTCAAATACTGAAGGGTGATAAAGGTCACTTTGAGTATCTTCTTCATATTCCGGAAGAAGGGAACGATGGTGGTGATCATTCCATGGTGCCCCCTCAATCATTATTGATTGTAAGATTCCTTCGTCAGTTCCATGTACTTTCGACCAAGGATCTAATGGGGTTCCATATTCTTTAGACCTATCTACCCAAACGCTTGACGAGCGTTGATTTGGGCTCGCCTCCCATGCTTGAAACATTGATTGCTACAATATTTCTAAAGGGCTTGGGGGCAAAACCATTGAATGATCCATGTTGACCCTCGTGGAAGATATCATGTTGCAGGTTGCTACAAACGGTACATTTCCTGTATAAACAGGAGGTGGTAGCGCGAAAGTTCCCATCAATGTGGGGTCTTTCAATAATCCTACTCCGATATCTTGAATTGAATGGTTGCTCTCATGGATCATGGGAATGCTTCCTGTAACTTGCGAACCATTAGGGAGGAAATTCTGTTGGTCGACGATCGTAATCCCTCCTTCAAACGGGAATGCGATCTTCCTAAAATAAGTCGACACGACAGCTGCCATGGCATAAATCCATGGTCTACCTAGTAGGATGTTATAGTCAAGATTTCCATCAATGACTTCTACATCAATTTCTACTGTTTTTCCTCCTAGTTCAACTTTCAAGTTATTAAGGATACCGTAAGGGGTATAAGTCCTTCCGTCGAAGGCTTTTAATGTCGTCGAAGATCGCGACAAGGTTGGAGATCCTAAAGTTTTCCAGCAACTCATTGACATAATACATGTCGAGGCTCCCTCATCAATTATCGTTCTGTGAACAGTTTTGTTGAGTGCTTTCACTTGAATAAGGAAAGCTAGCTGAGCTGGTAACTGAGGATCATATCCCTTGTGATCAAAGGATACAAGATTGGAATCCTTAGGATCAACCCCACCAATTGCCGATAACAACGCCTGCCTTTGGGTTGGACAATTTTGTAGCACCTCAAGAGTCGACATAGCGGATGGCGATTGGGCCAAATCTTCCACTATGTTATAATGCTGCGCCACTCTGGCGCGAGGATTAAATGTCGACTTGTGTACCACACCTTTCGGCGGTTTTATTGTTAATTCAGGGATGGTGGGCGTTACAACTTCTGTCGAAGTTGTTGTCGAACTACTTGGTTGATCTTTGCCTTTGTCGTTCGACAGCTGAGGATTACCATAATCTTTGTTCCTTGTCGAAATCAAAGCATCATTCTGCTGTTTCGAAACCGACAACATAAGGACTTGCGACGGGGAAGCATTTCCACTATCAACCAGATTTTGATCTGGGTTGGGAAATGGATCAGTTAACACAGCTGAGGTTTGGGAACTTTTAAAGAACCTCTTTAACTCGACTTTGAATGGGCAATTCTTTGTGTTATGATCCTTATCATCACATATTAGACATGGATAATTTTGTTTCCCTTTGCCAGGAGGGTTTGAAGAATTTTTTCCAGGGGATGACTCACCCTGTTTCTTCTTCTTCCCTTTGTTTTGTTTCTTCTTGCTTCCTGGTTGATTGGTTTCTTTGCCTTTATCTTCTGATACGGCATTTACTTCCGAAGCAAGAATTTCTTCTTTTGCATTTTGATCCGAATTCTTACGGGCTTTCTTTGACGAAGCCTTTACCGATTTCGCGTTTGCTGTGCCAATCACGCCATCACCGGCATGAGAGTCACTATTTGATTTAGGAGGGGGAGGAATTGAAAACTCTGGTCTAGGGGCGTCAGGTATTTTGTCATAGATTGTGCCGGACTGAGTATAAACTAAGTCCAAATATTGTGCACGAGCAATCACTTGCTCCTCTGTTACGACTCCCCCCTTGGCCACATCTTCCGTAATAGCCGGAAGTAACGACTTTATAAACCATTCAGCTAATAGCTGATCGGGAACATATGTTTTCACCATCCTACGACGACGACGCCACTCATGTATATGATCAGATATATGGGTAGCAGATGTCTGTTTGAAGTTGGTTAATATTTCTGTTCCCGTTTCATACCTTATCGGTAGTTGAAAATGGGTCAAGAAAGTCGTGGCTAGGGAACTAAAGTTGTTGAAAGAGGCTCTTGGCAATTCAATATACCATTTAGCCGCTGGACTTGTCAATGTCCTCTGAAAAAGGCGAAGCCTTATCGAATCGTCATTAAGGGTGTTCGACGAACACCACAGATGAAAAGTCATCACGTGATTCGACGGGTCTTCACCTGGATTTCCATTGAATTTAGGAATGTCAGATGGAAGTTTATGAGGAATCGCTGGCCACCAAGGGGCATAAGCAATCGGATCGTTGGTTAAACGGTGTAAATCGGGTAACTCTAAAGTTGCCACGAATGGTAACTGTTGATTCAGGTTAGGCGAAGCGTAACCAGGGTACGATGGAATCGCTTGAGCAGTGGGTCTTTGCATACCAGCATAATGTAATTGATGTTGGTATGACTGATATGGCTGGTGGACTTGACCACTGTAAAGTGGTTGGTTTTGACTGTTTTGGATATGCGGCTGTCCACTATTCGTAAAGATCTGCTGCTTAGAACCTTGGTACACTTGCTGGAACTGCGGTTGTTGGTATTGTACAAGCCATGGTTGTGACGCCATGTTCTGTTGCGCCATGCTAACCATTGGACCAAGGTGTGGGGTAATTGTACCTGTTTGTACTTGTGTCGTCCCACCAGTTGGCGATTGTGGCTATGACCCATGGTCAAGCGACTGTTGCATTACAACCTGAGAAATCTGAGGTTGACATGTAACAGGTATCGCTTGAACTTGCGATACGGTTACAATAGCCGGTGTGGCTGGGATGCTCGTCACAGGTACACACTGTTGCATAGAATATACAATCCTTGGTTGTTGAGGTAGCATAGGTACCCAACTACTTGACGCAATTCCAGTATAACCTGAACATTGTTGTGAACTCACGTATGGGTACCCTCCCGGAGGGGGTGATGAAAGGGCATACTGCCCCCCATACGGTATCAATCCAGAACTAAAGGGGATTGATGGCCCAGATTGACCTCCAAATGGGTCAATTTGGCGAGTTTCAACATAAGAGTTACCGGGTATTACTCCGGATGAACAAACTGGAACAGACCAAACTGTCGAAATAGTCCCTTGGTGGACTCCTTCTAGCTGTTGTGAGCTAGTTGGGATAGCTGGTATGCCGGCATACATCGTCGGAGTGACGGTAGGGACTTCTGCTGTCACTGTGTCATTTGACATAGTCCTAGATGATGACGGTTGTTCAGACATCTTAAGTCTATCCAATAGATTGCCTAGCGATTCTACAGGAACTTCCACTTGTGGTGGATTAACTTCTGATGAAGGAAATAGAGTGACCCCGACTCCAAAATGAGTTGGAGTACTTGCTTGCGGATCCTCTGTGATTTCCTCTATTGCAATCAAACCCAGTGGAAGAGGAAGACCGTCAGGTCCGTAAAATATTTCTGGTGCCGAAGAAGTGGTTGTTTCGACAGCGACAGTTGTTTGGGGAGCAAAACTTTCTGGACCGGTTACAGATGGAACTGGTTCAGTTACACAAGTATTTGCCCCCAGACTAGGATCAGTATTACTGTCCTTCTGTGGCTGTTGAACTTCTTCTATAGAGGCAGGGTTTCCAGAAATGTTAGGAGTAACCGGAACCTCGGATGCAGTAGGAACACTTGTTCTAACTTTCAAAGGAGATTTTGAACCGGTTAAACGAGTTCGCTTTGCCCGTACTGTTTTCGATTCCGGGGATAAAGACGGTTGACTCGTAAGCCTCCGCGAACGACGGGGTTTCAATTGACTTTCTTCCACGACTGCGGATTACTCGATCAACTAAAATATTAAAAGGGGAAATTTGTGTTTCCGAATTGAATGAATTTTATTAGACGCTTTTAGACACAACTTGCTTTTTCACTTTTTAAGAGTCGAGAAAAAGCTAAAGATGACTCTAGTCTCCTTCGATGTATTAACGAGCCCGAAGTGACAAATGCTCGGTTGGACTTTTTCAGTTATAGAGTTTGAAAAAGGCCAAAAGAAACTGCTCTGGAGATCTAGGCAGAGGGTGTGCCAAACCTTTCGCAAAACCACAGAATACGTTTTACGGTACGAGTGGTCGATCTTCGTGAACGCTATGTTCACTGCATTACGATCAGTAGGGCGGCCGACACGGTTTCCTATTGGATAAAGGCTTTATTCCTATAGGGGTCTCCCAATATATACGCGACGGTACGTGGGAGCACAAGTCCGTATTAGTGCCACCGACTCTCAGGAGGAATCACCCACCTTCGTCGAGATCGAGAGTCACTACATTTAACGACGCCGGAACACGTCTCTAGCTTAGACCTCTAGATGTTTGCGTTATGTTTCAAAGCGTTGTTAGGTTCATTCAATATATTTTAAGTTGATCTTTTTAAAGTTTGCCTTTCAAGGTTCACCACGAGATGTATTGATACAAATTCCTAAATGCAGTCTAAGATGAGAAGCAAGCTTTTTCAATCTTTTCGACTTATGAAAATCTTAACTACTGAGGGAAAAGAGAGACAAAATCTTTTCACACAGATCAAAGAGCACTCGCTAATGCACTTTATCCCTAAATCAACATACAAACTTATATGCAAAATGCAAAAATGCAAGTATTTCTTTTCTCTTTCTTAATGTTGGCGTAATGCAAAAAGAAAGCTGTTGTATAATTTTGAATTCAATTTCAAGTGAAAGCAAACAAGCTTGTCCAAAATCAAAAGACACCTTAAGATTTACTTGTTTCGACACTAGAAATATATAAATTCAAACCAAATGATGAAAGCAAAAGCTCAATCAGCTATGAACAGCAAACAAACTAACTCTTAAGATCAAAACGACACTTTCTCACAGGTCTAGATCTAAGAGGTCACAGCAAGACTAGTTCACTTTCGTTATGGGAAACTGTAAATGATACAAGAAATACACAAAGAACAAACACAATTTCTTTATACAACCGAGGCAGAATAGTGACAAGGAAAGTTGGTTTTAGATAGGCCCACTGACTTGTAACAAACAACAAAAACAAGAGTGAAAACAGGGCAAGAAACAGCAGGAAACCCCAGTAGCACAAGGCAAGACTGGTCCAGCGTAGGTGGGACACTGTCTGTTTGACCTTCAGCGCAGGTAGCCCCTTCGGGAACTGCGCTGAAATGCAGACAGCCTTTGTACAGCCTGCACTGAAGAACGAAACTTTCGTTTCTCTTGGTTTCCGGGTCACAGATTGCTCAAAAATTCACAGTTTTTGCTCAAATCAGAAGCTATCAGTCAAGGACACACTAAGGGATGACAAGGAGGATGAAAAGCTATCACTAAGAGCTTATAAGAGTCCTTGTGGATCAGCTCTTCAAATCATAAACTTGCCCAGAAACTGAGCTAGAGTAGCTGCCCTCTACTTTGCATTTGAAAGATTCAAACACAGTTCGATTCGGTACTCCCTTTGTTTATGAAATGAATAGAAAAAAACACAAACAACCAACAAGATACGATCCCCAGCGGAGTCGCCAATTTGTTGTTGGGAAAAGTATCCAATACGGAATGACCCTATCCCACTCTAAGGGTGATAGTACCTCAGCAACAACCGAATGCAAAGCTATTCAAGATTACTTCTTTATGAGATGTAAGAGAGAGGAGGAAGAGATCCACTAACCGTTATCTTCCGCTAATGATTGATCCAATCTTCTCTCTTTGCTGCTTGCTCCCAGCTCCTTGCTCTTTCACTGGCCCAGCTACACAAAGGTCCTGCAAAAGCACAAGAAAAGGAAACTACAAGAAGCATACATCCATAACTGATTCAAGGATTAGAATAAATCAAATATACAAACATCAATACACCATTAAGACATATGCATATAGAAGAACCTCAAATGCTTTATTAATGGAAGAAGTAAAGTTCTGAGAGTGTTACAACCATAAGAGGCCCAATCCAGCAACACCTCCCAGCAGAAAGAAATCTCCTCTTCACCTCCTTCAAAGCAATCACCCAATAGTTCTATACTCAAACCAACAGCACTTCCTTACATTCACAAGATTCCAGCCCCCCTAGACCTCATGAGAGAGCTCTATATATAGGAGTTTTGGAGAAAGGATGAGTCAGCTTGAGCTTGGCATGAAGCTGACTAGTGTCCTCTCCCACTTCAGTTATACTTCAGTTCTTGAGTCCACTTGGAGTTTCTTGCTTCCACTTGGAGATCTAGATCCTCTTACTCATCACAAGGCGAATTCCCTGATCCAAGTGTCATTTTGGAAGCTTCTTGGGCATTTGACACCTTGCAGAATGACTGTGACACTTGGCCAATCTCGCCCAACGCAGGTAGCCTTCATTAGATTTGACATTCAGCGCAGGTACAGAGTGGAGCAGTTGACATTCAGCGCAGATGCTCAGTGGAGCAGTTGACATGATCCAGAATTAGCTTGTTTTTGAGTACTTTCAGGTGGAGAACTGATTTTCAGTGCTGTGGTTTGCTGACCTTGTTCCTCTAGGGGTAGGAACAACATGTTTAGGGACTTTGGATCCCTTAGATTATCGACATTTCATGCTTCATGCTGTTAGGCACAAAAATGTCTATAACACTAGGGGATAGATCCAGATTTAGTAGGGACTCATTGGATGTTAGATGATGCTTTGGGGCCCACTATAGTTTATGGTAAGCATCTATTGTAGTTGGGAGAATCCCAGGACTTGTTGATTCTAAATAGTCTCCCCTATTTCAGAGACTCTCTCTTTTTCACATGCTGACCATATGACAGGGGTGCGAGTGTAGTTGATTATGTACTTGCTAGTCATAACTTACTCCCTTTTATTCACCATTTCTCAGTCTCCCTCATCCCCCTTGCTGATCATGCACTTCTTTCCTTCTCTCTCTAGTTTGAACCTCCCCTTCTACACCATCCCTCCCCTCAGGTCCGACCTCAAGCTGCCTTTCTATTTGATGAAGGAGACCCTGACATCTTCTCCTATACCCTATTCAAGATGCTCCCATCAAAGACCCAGTTCTCCTTGCTTAATTCTTCTTCCATTAAATACACCTATCTTTCATCTGACATTTGGGAATCAACACTCAAATCCTTCCCCCACTCCACTCATTCCACTTCTACCTCCCCTAAAGTTGGATCTTTCCCCGTGAACAAATGGTACGATGACGAATGCAAGACTCTACAGCGAGAACTTCAGTATGCTTTCACCCACTCTCAACCCTTCTACTCCGACCTCAAAGCTTCTTATCATCGTCTCCTTCATCACAAGAAACGACTCTTTGTCTCTCATAGAAGATGGGAACTTTCTACTCTCCTTGCCCACTCCCCTAAACAATTTTGACGTACCATCCTTCCCCGATGCTCCCCTCTTCCACCTGACCTCGACCCTACATCCATGTTCTCTCACACTTCCAACCTTTATGATATTCTCAGGAATGCCCAAATTCATGTTACATCCCCATCCTCTTCCTGTTACCTATTATCAGACAAAGACATTAGAGAGGCCATTTGGGTGATGAAAAAGAGAAAAGTAGCCAATGAGGAAGGCTACCAAGTAGAGTTCTTTAAGCACAATTTTCGTGCTTTGGTTAGCTACTTGGATGATCTCTTCGACCATGTAGTCCGTGAAGGTTTTCCACCAACATTGTCACACCACATCATCCATTCAATCCACAAATTAGGTTTCATCTCAAATCCCAATAACTATAGAACGATCATGGTGGGCCACATGCTCTCAAAGTTGTATGCTATTGTTCTACATAGGAATCTCTCTAGTGACCTTGGAGTCTCTCCTTTGAGGGACATCTACATTGTAGTTTGTTACTTCCCCCCAAATTCTTCACCATTTGCCATCCATAATGGCTCAAATGGGGACCCATATATACACTTGTACACTGACATCACCTAGTACTATGCTATTGGGGAATTCATCCTCCTAGGCGACTTCAATGCTTGCATTAGAGATTTCGAGATCCCTCTCCACGACCGATCAGAGGATGTGTTTTATACCTAGGGGATAGATCCAGATTTAGTAGGGATTCATTGGATGTTAGATGATGCTTTGGGGCCCACTATAGTTTATGGTAAGCATCTATTGTAGTTGGGGGAATCCCAGGACTTGTTGATTCTAAATAGTCTCCCCTATTTCAGAGACTCTCTCTTTTTCACATGCTGACCATATGACAGGGGTGCGAGTGTAGTTGATTATGTACTTGCTAGTCATAACTTACTCCCTTTTATTCACCATTTCTCAATCTCCCTCATCCCCCTTGCTGATAATGCACTTCTTTCCTTCTCTCTCTAGTTTGAACCTCCCCTTCCACCCCATCCCTCCCCTCAGGGCCAACCTCAAAGCCTTTTTATTTGATGAAGGAGACCCTGACATCTTCTCCTATACCCTATTCAAGATGCTCCCATCAAAGACCCAGTTCTCCTTGCTTGATTCTTCTTCCACTAAATACACCTATCTTTCATCTGACATTTGGGAATCAACACTCAAATCCTTCCCCCACTCCACTCATTCCACTTCTACCTCCCCTAAAGTTGGATCTTTCCTCGTGAACAAATGGTACGATGACGAATGCAAGACTCTACAGCGAGAACTTCAGTATGCTTTCACCCACTCTCAACCCTTCTACTCCGACCTCAAAGCTTCTTATCATCGTCTCATTCATCACAAGAAACGACTCTTTGTCTCTCATAGAAGATGGGAACTTTCTACTCTCCTTGCCCACTCCCCTAAATAATTTTGACGTACCATCCTTCCCTGATGCTCCCCTCTTCCACCTGACCTCGACCCTACATCCATGTTCTCTCACACTTCCAACCTTTATGATATTCTCAAGCATGCCCAAATTCATGTTACATCCCCATCCTCTTCCTATTACCTATTATCAGACAAAGACATTAGTGAGGCCATTTGGGTGATGAAAAAGAGAAAAGTAGCCAATGAGGAAGGCTACCAAGTAGAGTTCTTTAAGCACAATTTTCGTGCTTTGGTTAGCTACTTGGATGATCTCTTCAACCATGTAGTCCGTGAAGGTTTTCCACCAACATTGTCACACCACATCATCCATTCAATCCACAAATTAGGTTTCATCTCAAATCCCAATAACTATAGAACGATCATGGTGGGCCACATGCTCTCAAAGTTGTATGCTATTGTTCTACATAGGAATCTCTCTAGTGACCTTGAGCAGAGACAACTCAGAGCTAGGGGACATGTAGGGTTTCGACCGACTCATCAGACCATTGACCACATCTTCACCCTTCACACCGTGATTCAGGAGGCACGACACCACTCTTCGAAATTCTACTGTTGTTTCGTAGATTTTTGGAAAGCTTTTTACTCTGTTCTGAGGGAGGCCTCTCTCCAGAGACTTAGAGATATTGGAATCTCTGCAACCCTATTGATGCTATTATGCACCTATATGAGTATGTTCTTGGTCATTTTCACACAGCCCATGGGATGTCTGATTTCATCCAAAGCACTATTGGGGTTAAACAGGGTTGTCTATTGTCCCCTACCTTGTTTGGAGTCTATATTGATGAGTTGGAAGCATTTCTACACGAGCATATCCAGTACATTGATGGCTTCCTTCTTCACCAGGTGTTGATATCTATTCTACTCTTTTCTAATGACATGGTCCTCCTATCCTCATCCCTAGAAGGATTACAGAGGCAGTTGGATGCCTTGGATCTGTTTTGTGATAATCGAGAGTTGACGGTCAACCTGGGTAAAACCAAGGTTATGATATTCAATGGGGTGAAGAAAACTTCAAACATTCACTTTCTAATCAGAGGGGAGGAGATTGAGATCACTAGCACGTATACTTACTTGGGGGTGCAATTCTCATGTCCCCACTTCAGTTTGTGACCATCGCTTCAACCTCGAATCAATAAAGGATATGGGTCCTTCACCCTTCTCGAGAGAAAGTGCTTTCGACATCACTTCCATGACATCTTGTCCAAGATGAGCCTAATGGACACCTTGACTCGTCCCAGTGTTCCATATGGCTCAGAGATTTGGGGACGGTCTTTACTTGAGTCAGATTGGGCTTCAGCTGAGAGAGTCCATATTCTTCTTCTCCGCCGCATCATTAGGTGCAAACTAACAGTACTTCAATGCATCATCCTTGCAGAGTTTGGAGCTCATCCCTTTCGGCTTGAGATGGTCTTCAGATTGGTTTCATTCTTGCATCATGTCCAGGGCTTTTCAGACTCTATAAAGAGTAGGGACTATTATCCTTACTTGGCATATTTCTATTCTGAGAGTGTTTCCCATTCTACTCCCTCAGGCCGAGCCAGATGTTGGTTTATAAGAGTTTCAAATCTCTTAGAGTCAATGGGAATTCAATTAGATCATCTTCCTCCTTTTTGATATTCCTTAGATGCTCCTAGTCATGTTTTACCTACTAGACAGGAGCTAAATGAGATAATCAGGGAGGACATCTACAGGCGATTCGTCCAGGTCACTTGGGTCAATCCTCCAAGAGGGTTGTGCCCAAAGATGGCCTTCTACGCTGAGAACTTCTTGGAGTTGAGAGACGAGCTCATTGTTCGACCCTAGTATACGTTTCACCACTGGATGCATGCTCTTCACATTCCTCTAGGCCAGTTCAAAGCAGGTTCTCATAGACTTCGGGTAGAGACAGACCACCAAGTGGATAGACCAGATAGACTCTGCCAAGTATGCCATTTACAATAAGTGGAGATCAATGTGCACTTCATTCTTGGATGCCCTGTCTACTACGAGATCAGAGGAAGGTTTCATTGCTTATTTAGAGATTCTCGGACCCTTGCTGACTTTTTCAGATATCTCGATCAGAGATGTATGGAACTATATATGCAGCAAGCTCTCAGGTTCCGAGCGCATATTCTTCATCCTCCCATCATACCAGACCCCACACATAGGATCAAGATATTTTTCAGAGTACTATCCTCAGACAGGGGCACCAAGAGATCGATTAATACCAGTACATATCCAGACTCTAGCTCAGTGAGGATTCATGGGACCTCAACCTGCCACATGAGATCTCAACAATAGATTCATCTCAGATTAGTTCCTAGGAGACAGACTAGGTCCTCCAGCATTCGACAATGCGTGAACCCCAGGAAACGATTTAGTGGACAGTCTTCACTTGCCACCAGCTCTTCATCGGGCCAACAATTTTTGTTGAGTTTCTTCAGTGTTATTCATTCAACCTCAGATGTTAGGAGAGATGGGTTTGATCCTCAGACCTATTAGCTCCTAGATCATCTCCACTAGAGCCAGATGTTGATTTACTTCATGCATTGTATCTTTTATAGGAGACTGTTTGGTTCTCCCACTTTGTATAGACATAATTGTACTCAACAATCCCTTTGACCTACTTTGTGTAATTAGTTCGACATAAATATAATTATATTATCTTATCTTATCTACCCATGAGCACCCAAAATCCTGAAATTTGACCACTATAACCTAAATTTTTAAAAATTTTCTATAAAATTTTATCATAATTTACCAAAATTTCTATTATTTTCCTCACTAATATGTAGCCTCTTTAAAAAACACCATTTTCTAATAACAACAATCGTTTTCTTATAACGGTCATTAATGAACATGAGATCTCGCGATCAAACAAGACAATGTGCTCTCAAGAGTTGTTAGGGCACATGAAACCCTAACAAATACTATATATTTACGGGGCTCGCAAAAGTGACCAGTCCTTGGTTCGAGCGTGGAAAAGACATGTGGAGCTCATTTACTAACTTGCGGTACGACCTGACTCATCAATCCAACTCCATGTTATTTGTTAAATTCATCTATGTTTGTGCTGTGTGAGGCACCGTTTTCTTGACACCATCCGATATTATTTTAAAATCGAAACCCTGAAGTCTTCATTTCGATGTTGATATTGTGCAGTGTTATGTATCTTCTTCCTAGACACGGAAAATGCCGCCAAAGATCGCTTCATGGATGCTCATAGTTTTCATGTGGTAGGCCATTGGAATGTGTTCGAAGGTTGATTTCTTTTCTTTGAAATTCTTTTAACTCAGATCAAAACCATGTGCCATGCCAGGATTTCACGGCATAGAAAACACGACGTGTTGTCATGCTTTAGATTTTGTTTTGTTATGATTGTAAATGTCATCGGTAGAGATTCGTCACGAGATAAACATCCGACTTTGTCAATAACTACGAGTTTTTTATCATATTATGTATATACAACACACATATAACACCTTCCCTATTTCAACAAAGTTTGAACGATGTTTAGTGAACTCTCCCATTGATTTAAAGAATTTGCTAAAAAGACTTTGGCCGAGAATTTGTTTGAATGCTTCTCGTAGTCTTTTAAGCTCTTCCTGGGGTGTTATCATCTTTCATGGCCGGCAATGGGAGGTTTGAGATTCAAATCTCATCAAACCACTTTTTCTGAAGCCTTTGGTGCAAAAATTGCACTAAAGATTGAGAAAACAGTCTACATATTTCCTCCATAAACTGAATACACATCCCGAAGCTACTTTGTTATTTTAAATTTCGTCTGGTCTCTTCCTTTCTCTTTAACGTTTGGATAGGAGTGATTTGCAATGTTTTCTGGTGAACGGAGACAAAAATTTACACAATTCAAGCATTTTACGACATTCTGAATCGCTTCGCTAGCTCAAAGCATAGGTAGCATTGTAGAAGGAAGATCAGAGAAGAAAGCATACATAAGAGACCAAGAACCTGTCAAGCTCGAAGATTTTTTTTAGTTCCTCTGATTTTTTCTACAGTGGGTTGTGCAAAGAGAAAGAGGGGTCTAGATTCATTTTAATCAGGGTTTAGTAAGTAGGGTTCTAGTAAGTAAGCTAAAATGGATTAAATATTTTGATATGGAAATCGTTTGGCTTTATATATATTTATGATTTTATCTTATTTGAGTTATACTGATAACTTAAACTTGTAATTTTAATAAATTTTCTCATACAAAATTGATAAAAACAATATAGTTAAAAAGGAGATGAGAATATAGACTAATAAAGCTACTTAAAATGTAAAGTACATTGTTTTTTTTTCAATTGCTATATATATATATATATATATATATATATATATATATATAATCTCTCTCACATATATATTTATTATTAATAATATGTTTTAAATGTTATATTAAATGTATATTAAGAATTGAACAAATTGTACATCTCTTTAATTGAAAAGTTAAAAAAATCAATTACTAAAAGGATGTATAATTCATTCAATTGTTAATATAAAATTAATATATATCATTTAAAACATATTATTAATGATATTATATATAAATTTTCTCTCTACATATATATGAAATTGTTTTTGAAATATATTCAAATAATTTATTAAATTTTGTATTGAAATATATTTTAAGATGCATAAGAATTATATATCTTGTATATAGTCAAAAGCGGAAATATAAGATTTTTTTTGCTTCTAGTTACTATTGGAAGTTAATATAAAAGAGAGACACACGAGAGCAAGAAAAGAACTGTTTGTTATCTAGCGAAATAGTTCATGTAGCACAATGACCATTAAAGCAAATACAACATATATTCAACATGATAAGTACCAAATGCAATGAAGTAGCTCAATTACTCCATATGAACATTACTCGAAATATCTAAAGAGTAATCATACAATATTCATGATACATGCATGAAAATTTGTTGGCTGTATGACTTTCAATTATTATGTGAAAGATCCCAAGCACACAGTTACAATTGTGAACCACTAGCTCCAGTAGTCGAACATTAAGTCACTTTTGAATATCCAAGGAATGATTTTCTCTCCTATGTCAAGTTAGAGAAGCCAAGGCTGGCTCCCCAAAGCCTAATCCTTCAAAAGCCCTTTTCTTGAGTTATGAGGTTGCTTTTATAAGAAGAGGAATAACCTTTCATATCCCCATGACTCTTGAACTACCCTCATGACTCTTAGAATTCTAATGTGACCTTTGAACTTCTACTTGACTCGTTTGTCCACATGTGACTCTTGGAATTCCACACATTAAATTTTTTCATCTTCCTTTTGATAATTACATCATTACATCCACAAATAATGTGGCAAGGCACATCCACACACATGACATTGTGATGACATTGGTGCAAGTCACAACTTGACAATGATGACATGGGGTTTTATGATGAGGTGGCAATGCCAATTTGTTCTTCTTGTTGCTTTGTCTTCAATCTTCATGAAATATCTCATTTGTTCTTCATATTCACCCTCCATAGTGTCTTGAATCAACTTTGGGACCCACTGAGTTATGATGCAATGGTCCAAGATCTGCTTCATGCCTTCATGATGGTTCTTGTTTGTGATTATTCTCTATAAGTGCTTCCTTGTTCCTTCTCCTTAGTATATTCCTCAAGCATTACCCTGCCTTGTTGAGGAGGTACACCTACCAATGAAGATCACTCACGACAAGTTAAAATTAGCCTTGAAATCATCTATCCTATCCTTACTTTACTCATAGAAGAAGCTACTTGTGAAGGCCTATGAAAGGACTTGAGAAGGAAAGGCTTAATGAGGAGGGAACAATTGAACTTAACAATGGTTGAGGAAGGCACCACTATTCACTAGGACTATGCCATACACTATGAGGAGGAGTTCTTCAAGGTCCAACATAGTGGGAAAGTTCAAGGCATAACGTGATGAGCTTATTGACTAAAACTGCATCGTGCACTAGGCTCAAGGGAGGAGGAAACAATGAGAGTGTAGTTAAGCTTCACATTGACTAAGGGAGGCCCTGAATGTGGACTAAAAGTGTGCCATGTGCTCATGGAGAGAGAGGTAGAGTTTTCTTGGGCATAGGGCACAATCACAAGAGACAAGGAGGGGCACACTATTGCTTAAGAGTGTGAAATGTGCCAAAGAGGTCTAGTGAGGTTGCAGGGCACAATGATAGTGGAAAAGGATGCATGAATCTTTCTTGAGAGTGAGTTGTGTGCTATGGAATGGACAAAGGGTCCTTTTTTTCTAAAAGTGCGTTCAAAGGATCCTTTTTTTCCAAAAGTGCAATCAGAGAGTCCTTGTTTTCCTAAAGTGCTCTCAAAGGGTCCTTGTTTTTCAGAAGTGCACTCTGAAAAATGGGTATATTTCTCTTCAACAATGGTTGGTTTTTCACTAAAGATGCGTTATGCACCCATGAGGGCTCACTAGACTAGGAGATTGCACAACTGGTTAAGGAAAATAGTGGAAGGAAAGTCACTTTGCCTAGGGAGAGGCTTAATGCACTATGAGAGGGAGGAGACCTTGTATGGTGCTTTTCTATTTTGTAGAGGGTCGCTGGAAATGCTTCATGTTCTACACAAGGTATAATTTCTCAAAAAACAGTGTAGTGAGTCAATACAAGCAAGGAGGGTTAAGTGACTATCCTTTGAAGGTTCTAAATATGCATCCATAGGAGATATCCTTAGGAAAGACTCAATGCACAAGTCTAGGAGGGAGATATCTGAACAATAAGGCTCATGAATAGGCTATGTTGATCACTTGGGAGAGAGATCGTGTATTCACAACTTCCATGGGTAGTAGGACCAAGAAGAGCTCCAAAATGGTAAAGTGTGGGATCAATAGAGTAAGAGACGAGAAAGCATCAAAATAAGACTCAAATTGTTGGTTGTGGAGCCTGATTATCTTCTTTATTCAGAGGTATCACTGCTTCGAACCCCAGTTTGTAATGTGGTGGCAACACTGCCTGTAATATTTGCACTACAAGGGGGTCCAAGGGGGCGAAAATGATCTTTAGGAGCCCCCCCTAGCAGGGGATCGAGGGCAGCGCCCCCAAAGCTAGAAATAGATGTAAAATTTCCTTGTAAAATTTTGTAATTTCGTGGTCAATATGGGCCATTCATTAGGTAGAGATATGACGGTAGAAGTTATGTTTAATTTAGGGTTTTCTGCCCTAAAAGGAAACCCCTCGCTATATATGAACAAATTGTATTATGTCTATGTAGATCTGTATTCTAAGTGAGAAAGAGAGAGGAGATTATGTGAGAGCGAAGAGGGAATTACAACGGATTTGTTGTAGGTTGTATCTCTTCAGTTTGTTGGATAATATAAAAGGAAGGACTAGTTGTTTCCCATGGACGTAGCCAAAATTGGGTGAACCACGTATATCTGTGTCTCTCTTATTTTATGTGTTTTCCATGTTTACATTTTCGTAATATATTTTATGTGTTCCATTTCTCTGTAAAATAAAATTTTCTAACAACTGGTATTAGAGCCGAAGGTCTATTTGGCTGATAAACTCGCGGGAGAGAAGGGTTCCTGGTTCAAGTGGGAGCAATGGCGGAATATGGTAGGTTTAGGGTCGAAAAATTTAACAGCCAAAAATACCAGCTATGGAAGATACAGATGGAAGATTATTTGTACCAAAAAGATATGTACGAACCATTAAGCGGAAAGACAAAGAAGTCGACGAGTATGACAAAAACAATGGGATATTCTCGACAGAAAGGCACTTGGAACAATACGGCTGTGCCTAGCGGTGTTAGTAGTATTTAATATTTCAAAGGAAATGGCAATAGAGGGTTTAATGTCAGCATTTTCCAAACTATATGAAAAACCCTTGGCCTCAAATAAGGTATTTCTTATGAACCGTTTATTTAATATGAAGATGTTAGAAGGTGGATCTGTTGCTGATCATTTAAATGAATTTAATATAGTTACCAGTCAGTTAAGTTCTGTAGGGGTAACTTTTGATGATGAAGTTAAGGCTCTATTATTTTTGTGCTCATTGCCAGAAAGTTAGAATGGTTTAGATATGGCCATTAGTAACTTTGCCTCTGGAACTAGTACTTTAAAGTTTGATGACGTTGTCGGTGCAATCCTTAGCGAGGAAATGTGATGGAAAATCTCCGATGAGACATGAGGTAATGATTTGTTTGCAGAGAATAGGGGAAGAAAAATGGAAAGAGGAAAGAGCCCAGGATATCGCAGTAAGTCAAGGAAAGGCAGATCCAAGTCCAAATCGGGGATATCATGCTGGAAATGCGGGAAGAAAGGACACTTGAGCAAAGACTGCAAGTCTCGGAAGGGAAAAGAAGGAGATGTGCAGTAAGAAATAATCATGAAGTGAATGTGACAGGTGATGTGTTGCGAGATGCTTTGATTCTTTCATTAGAAAATATCACTGATGACTAGGTGGTAGATTCAGGGGCCTCATTCCATGCCACACCTCATAGGAAACATTTTCATGATTATGTTCAAGGAGGTTTTGGATAGGTTCAATTGGGTGATGATAAACCTTGTAAAATCATTGGAATGGGTACAGTTTTCATAAAACAACAGAATGAAAATCAATGGCTATTGAAGGAGATAAGGCATGTTCCATATTTGAAGAAAAATCTAATTTCAATAGGGTAGTTTGGAGGTGAAGGATGTGTGACTACTGTTACAGATAAAACTTGGAAGGTCACAAAAGGATCCCTGGTAATAGAAAAAGGAGAAAAGGTTGGTACATTGTATTTATGCAATGGTATTTCTAATTCTATTAATGCTTTAACCTATACAGGACAAGATACAACATTGTGGCATCATAGGCTTGGGCACATGAGTGAGAAGGGTATGCAGATTCTTCACTCAAGAAATTTGTTGCCAGGTTTGAAGCATGTTGATTTAAAATTATGTGAGAATTGTGTTTATGGAAAACAGAAGAGAGTTAGATTCCTCAGAGTTGGGAAAGAAAAGAAGAGCGAAAAAATAGAGTTTGTGCATACAGATGTATGGGGACCTGCTCATGTATCATCTCCCGGCGACTATTTTTACTATGTTACTTTTATTAATGATGCAACCAGAAAAAACTAGATTTATTGTATTCGAAATAAATCTGATGTGTTTGATACTTTCAAGAAATGGAAAGTTTTGGTTGAAAATGAGAAAGGAAAAAGGTTGAAGTGTCTTAGATCAAAAAATGGAGGTGAATATTGCAGCAAAGAGTTTGATAGGTACTTTCTAGAGAATGGAATTCACAGAGAGAAGACAATTCCAGGAACGCCACAAGAAAATGGTGTGTCATATAGGATGAATAAGACAATCATGGAGCGTGCAAGGTGCATGAGATTGCATGCAGGATTTCCTTTACAATTTTGGGTAGATGTTCTAGATACTATTGTTTATCTAATAAACAAAGGGCCTTCAAGTTCCTTGGATGGTGGTATTCCAGAGGAGGCATGGATAGGTAAAAAGTTAAATTAATCATTTTTAAAGACTTTTGGTTGTGAAGCTTTTGTCCACATTAATAAATAAAATAGAACAAAGCTTGAGTCAAAATCGAAGAAATGTACCTTTATTAGATATGGTGTTAATGGTTTTTGGGACACAAAATCATTAGAAGTAGAGATGTCATTTTCGATGAAAAGGTTTTGTATAAGGATTAACTGCAGGAAAATAAACAAGAAAAAGAAAATAGAGAATACACAATGCTTGATGAGATCACATAAAAAGTGAAGGTGCCTGAAAATCATAATGATCAACATTAAGAACAAATACAACACCCACAATAGCAACAAACACCTCAAACACCTAAAAGTGGTGTTAGAAGATATACCAGGATAAGTAGACCCTCTGAACGATACTCTCCTTCATTATATTATGTATTATTAACTGATTCTGGTGAACCAAAATGTTATGAAAAAGCAATGCAGGTAGAAACCAGGAAGAAGTGGGAGCAAGAAATGAAAGAAGAGATGGACTCCTTAGCACATAACCAGACTTGGGACTTAGTCAGGTTGCCTGCAGGCAAAACAACATTTGAAAATAAATGGGTTTATAGGTTGAAGGAAGAACATGGAGGTAGAAAAAGGTATAAAGCTAGACTTGTGGTGAAGGGGTTTGCATAGAAAAAGTGTATAGAATTTGATGAGATATTTTCTCCTATTGTTAAAATGACTTCAATCAGAACTATTTTAAGTCTAGTAGGAGATGAAGATTTTCATCTTGAGAAGCTAGATGTAAAGGCAACCGTTTTCCATGGGGATTTGGAGGAAGAGATATATATGCAGCAACCACAAGGATATGAGGTAAAAGGGAAGGAGAAACTAGTGTGCAGGTTGAAGAAGAGCTTGTATGGATTAAAACAGGCTCCAAGGCAGTGGTATCTAAAATTTGACATGTTTATGTCTGAAAAAGGTTATACTAGATGTCACACTGATCATTGTGTTTATCTGGAAAGACAAAATGAAGGTAGATATATTATATTGTTATTATATGTAGATGACATGCTTGTTGCGGGTTCTAACATGTAGGAATGCTCAAAAGAAAATTAGCGAACTCATTTGCAATGAAGGATTTGGGTGCTGCAAAACAAATCCTTGGTATGAGAATAACTAGAGATAGAAAGAATTGAAAATTAACATTGTCTCAGAGTGAGTACATAGAAGAGGTGTTGAAAAGATTTAATATGAAAAATGTGAAACCAATTATTATACCTTTGGCTAGTCATTTCAAACTAAGTAAGGAGGTGTGTCGCAAGACTCAAGAAGAAATGGCTTATATGTCTAAAGTTCCATATGCATTAGGAGTTGGAAGCTTAATGTATGCAATGGCCTACACAAAGCTTGATATTGAACATGCAGTAGGGGTTGTAAGCAGGTACATGAACAATCCAGGAAAAGAACATTGGATGGCGGTGAAGTGGATTCTCAGGTTTTGAGAGGTACCACAAATCAAGCGTTATGATTTGGTTGTTAAAACATTGCTCTATAGGGATATGTTGATGCAGATATGGCGGGTGATAGAGATAATAGGAGGAGCACACATTACAAGAAAAAAGGACATTGGTGAGAGGCGAAAAATTTCACCATAAGCTCATTGGTGACGATCAAAAGAGCAGTCGTCACCAAAAATTGAACATCATCAAAGGTGGCGTCGCCAAAAGTATAGGTGTTGTAGTGACATACAAATTTCATCACCAGTAACGATTTGTAATCAGGGATAGCAACTGTCACCATTTCATATGAGCAATGGTGATGGACCATAGCCTCCGTCACCAAAACCTGAATGTCACCAAAGGTGGCATCGCCAAAAGTATAGGTGTTGTAGTGACATTCAAAGTTGATCAGCAATAATGATTTTTAATGACATATAGCGACCATCACCATTTCATATGAGCAATGGTGATGGACCATAGCCTCGGTCATCAAAGGTGGCGTCGCCAAAAGTATAGGTGTTATGGTGAGATTCAAGGTCTGTCACGAATATTGATTATAATGACGGATAGTGACTATCACCATTTCATATGAACAACAATGATTTATTATGATGGATCTTTAATGGTCGTCACTATTGGTGCATATATATGGTGACGTTTCTTGACTGTCACCAAAAGCCGCATTGCCAGAAGTATAGGTGTTGTGGTGACATTCAAGGTCCATCACGAATAATGACTATAATGATGGAAAACGATCGTCACCATTTCATATCAAAAACAATGACTTATGGTTACGGACCTTTGAGGGTCGTCACTATTGATGCATATATATGGTGGCATTCGTTGATCGTCACCATTTCATATTTTTGGTTAGGGTCGAAAAATGTCATCAAAGCTTATTGGTGATGGTCAAAACAGCCTCTGTCACCAAAAATTGATCGTTGCCATTCCATATGGATGTCAGGGCGAAATGGAATCGAACCACCAACCTCCTGCTTGTAAAACAGGTGCTCTTCCATTGAGCTAGCACCCTTTAAAAAATTATACTTTTAAAAATTAAACCTTGAAACTTCAGAAATTGTAAATTCTACAACGTTCAATAAATTAAATTCTCAGCAATATTTTACTAAACAAGCAAAGAAACATCAAAGCTATAGGTCCCTACTTAATGGTTATTGAAGTTATGAAAAGTGGGTGGAGGGAAAAATAGTTATGTATAAGAGAATCAATATGTTGAGTTGAATATTCAATTAGAAGTGAAACTCTGAAGACATTTATAACCTATAAATGACCTATAACTAGAAAATGCACCAAATATTGCAAAGGAAATGTCATAAGTGGATAGCATAGGGAAGAAGAGGAGGCAGGGACTTAGAACCCTTGTACATCTTGGCATGCATTAGCACTTGGCACATCTTAGCTTGTTTGACATGTCTTTGTACTATCTGGAACACATTAGCATGCCCTAGCATTCCCTAACACACATTGGTAGTCATGACCTCACACCTAGCATTACATTTTTCCATGACTTGGGAACCTTACATTCAATAGAACACCTTGGCACTCCCTAATTGTCATGCCCTCTGTTATCCTCCACAATGTCCCAGGCTGATAAGGAGATCGACGGAGGTAACCACAGACCAAGATTTTAGATTGGTAGGTAGCCCTACCAAACTAGAGAGGGCTCTCTCTATGAAATCATAGCCAAGAGATGACTAGAATGTAAAGGATTTTAGGCTAGATAGCTAGGCTTAGGTGGGTTTTTGGAAAATTTAGGGACTTGGAACTTTGTCCACCGGTGTCTTGTCTGGCAGGGATTTTGTCAAGGAGGTAGGAACTTGGAACTCTGTCTATGATAAAGCACCTAACATGCATGACAAAAGCACCCTAGAATAGAGTACCTCCTACCTAGAAGATTGTCCCCTGCTCAAAATACAGAACCCTTCTCTACTGTGCACTTTTCTTAAAGATAAATCTGTGCATAAAATAGTACTAAGAGAAACACCTAAATTAAGAAAGTGAGCATCTAAGTCAAACTATAAAATTATACTAAATATGGCTCTATATAAGTTTGGGAAACATTAGACATGCATGCTTTCATACAACAACCATAAGATGCCTAAAATCGATGCACTTCTTTCATCGTTGTTATACCCTCACAATGAAACTGGAACCTGTAGCATGTACCCCAAGGGTGTATGCATCTGTTGAAGGTGTAGATTGAAAGGATCTGCTGAGATGAAGAACTGTTGAAGGAGAAACACCTTCAAAACAATAGATAAAGTCTACTGTGAATTCAACCCACTTTCACACAGACCCAGGCTACTACTGGGTACACTTCTCTGATGAATGGAAACTACAATGTGTTGTAGTGCTGCTGAAGAAAAACTACCGTTAGTGCAACACGGATAAAACTCTAATAAATATTGTCACTGTGGCCTCGGTTGTAGATCATCTCGTCAATATAGGTAACAACTTCGATAATTGAAAAACCAAAACATGAGCTGCATAGGTCATTTGAAATGACAGATTTGGGCATACTTTATTATTGTTTAGGAGTGTTAGTATAGAAAATACAAGGTACCCTGTTGTGTCTTTATGTCGCAGGCCAAGGATGCGAAGAAATACATAAAATATTAAATAGCATGGTATAAGTCGATTCCAGGTTATTTTGAAACAGGAATGGAATTCTCCCTGTGCAGGTTCTAATCTAGTGGGTATAACTTTAAATAAGAATATAATATTTATAGGGTTGGAATTGTCTCACAATTCATGAAAAGTCCCAAATTTGTTCACTAGAAAGAAGCAAAGTGAGTCATTAAGTTTATGGAAGGGAACACCATTTTTGCAAGAAGATAACTTGAAATTAGTCGGGCATATTATTTCTTGTCTTCTTGTACATGTGTGCTTTGAAAAGATAACCACATCCAAAAACTCAATAACAGCTCTGGTAATTTTTATAAATGTGAAGCACTTCAATGCACTTTATTACATTGTTCAATGAATGAATTTATTTTGAGGTTGTTGAATTCTGCAATAAGACATGGAAGTTTTCATAGAATATGTCTAATGACAAGTTAATATTTTGATAGTTTATACTAACAAGGGAGGATGAACCACACCAATAAGATTAAACATACCAATGACCCAACATGATCTCTTCCTATTTTTGCTATTTATTTTGATGCTTTCCTTTGATGCTCGTGATATGCCTTCAATAAAGGCACAAGTGGAAATTTTTCTACAAGTCCAAATGCAAAGACAAACTGTAAATAATCCATTTTCCTTTGACTGTGCAATATTTCCACAACATCTACAAGAAACAATACCAAACATACCATGTAGGACCACAACCAACCAATTAGAAGCCCATAAAGTCTTGAAACAACTTGTATAAACCACAACTTTGTAAGGAATTTAAAAATAATTTAGAGCACAAGAGTTGGCAAGTTCAAGAAACCTTTATGTTGAAGGCATATTAAGCATAATAATCATCTATGTATGAAGAATTAAATCTTCAGCCAATTAGTAAACAAACCTTTTTGCTAAAGGCATATTAAGCATAATAATCATCTATGTCTGAAGAATTAAATCATTAACCAACTAGTAAGAAAACCTTTCTGCTGAAGGCATACTAACCATAATAATCACCTGTCAGAAGGATGAAATCATCAGAGAAGGGGAGATAGAAAAATGGCGATCCTGTGCAGAGCTAGGGTTTCGAACAACGATGCCCAAAACCTGAATGTCCACAATGAAGAGCTCTAGAGACACCATAACCGACGCAGGTATGGATTCCGTGCTTGGGCGAAGGCAGCATCCGGCCTGTCATACCTAGATCGATCCTATGTAGTGGCCGCTTATGCTGAATTGGGTGAATTCCCTAAGCCTAATAAGTGTTTTTTGGATGAAACAACCTTGCATCCTTATGCCCTTTATCAACAGGTGGCAGTTGGACCCTGCAATGCCTCAAAGTTTCGAGCCTATAACCTCATGAAGCAAAACAAGTGGTCCAGGGTTTCTGAAGCCACCCTCTACAATGCCGCCGCACACCAAACCAGAGGTAGAGGGAGCACAGAGGTAAACATGAAGGGATTCTAGGTTTCCAATGCAGTAACAGTTTGGTTCTACCACAAACTGAAATCCGCTTTCCTTGTGGCAGACCGACCACACTCCAGGACATGGTTGAACCTGCTCCTCTAGATCCAATTTGATATATCCAGAGAGGGACAAGGGATCACTGGAACGTTTTTTTTGTAGAGAGATAAGCACCTGCTTCGATTAAATCAACCAGCCGTCAAAGAATTAGAGGATGGCTTTTGGAAGGGATGGGTAGCATAAAATGGGTGTTGGGGCAACAGTCTAGGAAAAGTTATGATCTGACCCTGACATATCTCAGGGTGAGCCCAAACATCTATGCCAACGTCAAAACATTGCATGTGTTTGATCTGCAAGAAATGACACAGGCACCACAGCCGAAGGCTGCTGTAGCAGGACATCAGGGCCGAAGCGATGAAAATATGATCCCATCTCTGGCTTCAGGGACTATTTACGAAGGCATTCACCTGAGGGATATGATCTACGGCGGCGAGAACCAAACAAGGAAAGATCCAATCCATTTACCTTCACAGCAAACCTGCTTCGATTCGGGGCGAGAGCGATGTGCTAGACAAGGGTTTCAAGCAGGAACAAAAAAAGAATAGGGGAATGCGAGACTGCAGAAAACGGATCTAAGGCTAGCAAGGTTAAACGCTCCAAGGGAAGCAGCAGTCATAGCATAGGGAATGTAGAGTACTCTCTGTAGCGAGGAGAATTTGTAGATCGATGGACAAATCGATTTCAACTGGCAACAAGATCTGGATCCCCGGTAAGTACCCACAACTTCCAAGTTTTATTGAAAACCCCAGAAAAAAAACACAATTAATTTGGGTAAAAGAGACCAACTTTGTAAAGCAACTACATAATCTTATACTGCAACAATTTGGATATCCCACCAGATCACAAAATCTGATACATGGGGGCAGAGTACTCCAGGACACAAAGTACCTCAGGGAATACAAAATTACACCCTTGTCAACAATAATTCTCAATCTGAGAATAAGAGGGGGCGCGACAGACAACAACAGAAATCCTTATAGGGGTGAGGGAAGTGGGACTGGTACAAAAATTACAGGAACACATCAGGGGAAAAAAACAGGAAGTATATCCTTCAAAAACATTCTTCAAGGGAAAAACACAGCCGAAGCAACACCAAATCAAACAGGTATGGATGCAAGGCCATACATTGTGGAACAACTGAATCATACCCCAGAATATAGCATAGATATACCAGAAACAGATGAGCACTGCACTATATATGAAAGACAAGCAATAATATGTAGATTCAACTGTTTTTGGCCCAAACTGGTTGATCTATTTCATTGGATCTTCACAAACTGGACTACACAATGTGAAATACTTCTTTGTTCCAAGGGGTTCTTCATAGTGAACTTTCCTTTAGTAGCGGCTATAGACTTTATAATACAGGAAGGACCTTGGTTCTGGGGATCCATAGGACTCTTTATCACACCATGGTTCCCAGATTTTGATGAAAATACAATGGTTGTCTCTAATATGCCAATTTGGGTGCGATTGCACAATCTCCCAATACAGCTCTGGAGTCAACAAGTACTCGCAGGAATCGTTAATACTATAGGGCGTTACATCAAAATGGACACCCAAAGACTGGACGAAAGAATCTACACTTATGCACGCATATGTGTGGAAGTAGACCTCAGCAAAGGCTTGCCAAACCAAATTCAATTGAAGCATAGATAGACGTGCTGGTCATAGATTTTAGATTATGAAAATACAACGTTCAGATGCAGAACATGCCAACAAATAGGACACCTACAAATCACGTGTCCAACAGCCAAAAAAGACACTAGTAGGAAGAAGAAAACGGGGAAACAAGCCAAGGGATGGCAATTTCCTCCATCGCTCTCGGATGACGAGGAGGAAGAAGAGGTGGAACATGTAACCCCCAGTGAGACCAATCATATGAACAAAGAATCAGAAGTAGAAGACATAAATCTACTAGAACCTATCGACGTATAGTCGGCAAGGATACCAGAAACAATGGATATGAGTAGATCCAAACGTCAAAACATATCAGACACATCAGATTCTGATAAAGAAAATCCCCAACCTATGGCTGATACAACACTAGAACTTATAACTCCAACAAAATTTTGGGGGTGTGAAGGTTGAGAAGAAAAAAAGACGAAAATATTGACTTTTTCCCCGTCTGTACATTATTATTTGTTTCTTGTTTTCTGAAAACCGAACAATATGCATGGTGATGGTTGATATTTGCATCTTTTTTTGACAAAAACTGAGCACCATTTTTTATTATGGCTCACTGAGATGGCTAAGGGCCACCGCAGCATATGTCGAAAGGCATCTACAACATGTAAAATTTCAATTATAATGAAAGATTACAATTTTTCCAGTGGAAAAAAATCATCAGAGAAGGAGTATTTCTACATAAAAATACACATCAACTTGTAAAAAATTAAACAAGGACAGAAACCTTTGCAAAAGTAAACCCAGCCTCACACTTGACAAGGAGTAGATTAACATTAATTTGATCTCAGGAATTAGATGCATAGTTTGAAAAAAGATTTATGCAGATTTGGACAACTAGCCTTGAGTCATTGACATACCTTTAATAGTATCCTTTAATCCATCTATAAATACTACAACTTCAGTGACCTCTATCAATCAGTTTCTTAACATTATTAACTTTCAAAAAAAATTGACTTGTCCTTTCAGATTTCAGATATCTTTACTTCATTTTTTTACTTGAGATATGCTTCATTTGACAGTCTGTTACACACTCTGTTACATTGACAATTCCCGCTCTGTGAAATCTATTTATAAAAGTACCATGTGCCATAGAAATTTATTTGACTGTAAGTAGCTCAACTGGTTTGTTCCAAAGTGACACGCTGAGGATGTGAAGCTATTGTACATACATTTTGAAGTCACATGGAGACAGGGAATTCGTTTTGGATTGAGTAATTCAGTTATTATTGTTATAATTTAACCACACAGTCTGTACATAGTTTGGCACCTGTTTTCTTAATTTTTTCCCTTTCATATCATCTGGTTTCATTTACATTTTTGTAGATTTTCTGTTCAAATATTTACACCAATGTTATATCGTAGTGCCTTCACCATCAAATATCATGTGGTAAACTGAAAGACTGAAACATGAACAACTAACTTTTTATAAGTAAATCTCTAACTATAAGAAGGGGAATATAATTCAAAAAAATAGAGACACGATAAGAAAAAATATGTAGGGATGAACTCTTAGATACCTCTCACCTCCATATGTGACTCATTTGTTGGTCGAGTGAAAGGTGTTGAGTTGATGGGAACAGAGAACTGTTTGATCCCCTTCGTGAGAGTTAATGCCCACTGTCGTTGGCAGTTTCCCTGCTACATGTAATTGGACATTATTAATGGTGAGAGCATCTCTGGAGGGTTTGCCTGATTTTCATTTTGGCTTTGTACACATGGAAAATTAGGGTGTAGATTCTTGTGCAGATTTCAGGTTTGGAAATTTGCTTTAAGTTGCATTCTTCTCAATTCCATTTTCTTAGCATCGCAGATGGAAAACATTGCAGGGGTTGTTTTGAGAAATGTCTGACAACCCATTATAACAGCCATGGATCATCATTTTTCAAGGTCATAACAAGTCAAATCAAGGTCTTTCTAGTCAAGACACAAGACTAGAACTACCTTCTAAGCTACAAAACTCAACATGCATTTGTTTTATGGTGAAATGCTAGGAGGATGAGAACCTGCTTCTCAAGCAAGATTGGATGTGAGGGGGCCTCCAGACTGTGCCTAAAAAGTGGAAACTAGGTTTTTACCCAAAGGAGGAACATACATATTTGTAATAGATTCAAGCTCCCTTTAGAGCTGTGGAGGAATTCAGACATTTTGGAAGAGTCGGTAATGCTATAGGTCAATTTTATCTCCTTGGCGAAAATTTTCAGTTTCAAAGAGAAAAGAGTGGTTAAAATGCTTGTAGAAATTGATATTCATGAAAATACTGAGATCACCTACATATACTAATATTTCCCAAGGAAAATGGATTTTAAACTAGAAGTTGGACATCTGAAAAGTGAAAAGTCCCATTTCATTAGGTTGGCTCTCATATAATTTTATGGGAAAATTGCAGAGAGAGAAAAAAGTTATGAATGCTGGTGTCTGCAGATTCTAATTTGGAGGCTAGTTTGAAGTCTGGACAAGGTAGAAGAAAAAGGGCAGGAAAATCTCAAGATTGTTGATTCAGATGTTGTTCTGACTTCCAGTTTTGGAAGGGGATAAGTGATAGTCTGAGGTATGTGGTCCTAAAGTGGTTGAAGGAACACATGATTTTCCTATGAATTTTCAAGGTAGGTCCCCTTTTATCAACTTCTCATGCTATCAAGCAGTACTAAAAGAATCTCCTTCCATTATTGGGTGTTACAAATTTTTTGTACCGTTAAGGAAGGTTTAGGGGACTTTAAGTTCCCCCACTGGAATTTGGGTCCATCTTTTACTTCAGGAAATTGTGGCATTCTCTTCATGCCAGTTATCCATTCTTTAGACCATGCAATCCCGTATTCAGAAGCTTCATCAGATGATGTAGGGATTCATTATTTGTCGTGTTTGGGTGGTCATCCAGTTAAAGAGGCCTCAAAAAATAAAGGTGATGAGATGTTCAAGTCATCGTACCATCCAAGATCAAAGAAAGAATGTTGTGCGTGATTTTGGGCTCTGGAAGGGGGTTTAACACTTGATCAGGA
The DNA here is from genome assembly GCA_031772625.1 of Pinus tabuliformis. Classification (NCBI taxonomy): domain Eukaryota; kingdom Viridiplantae; phylum Streptophyta; class Pinopsida; order Pinales; family Pinaceae; genus Pinus; species Pinus tabuliformis. The sequence goes on from CM062816.1 coordinate 1,654,858,548, forward strand.
TCACCACCAAGTCTCCATTGGAAGAAAATCTAATAACTCTAAAGCAAAGTCATGGTTTCGAAAAAAGAGGAGGGAAAGGGCACGATTGACAATTAGTGGGGCCCTTGCAACAAGAGAAACCCCATTTCTAAATGATTTTTCAGTCATTTCTTTAAAGTTTAAAAGTTGATTGATGTAGAACCAATTAAATAAGCACCTACCTAGAGAAATAACTAAAGAGGCAGGAGTGGAATTTCAAAAAGGCTAGGTAAATCCTTTGTTGTTACTTACTTGATGTTAGATTCAGATAGTGAGATCATAAATTTTTTAGGGAATCTGTTGGGTCCCTATAATACTAGTAATTACCCCATTACTATTGTAGTTATACCCCTTATTTATATTGTTGTGCCCCCACTGCCCCCTTATTGTTATTAATGTGCCCATAGAATCCCTCTATTGTTATTTTTGTGGCTTTATATTATTATTGTTAGGTCGGCTGGATTATATTGTGACTCCATAGACTCCTATATATAGAAAGGAGGTTTTGTCATTTGAATCATCCAAGAATTGTTCATTTATGTAATGTAAAGGAGGTTGCCCCCTCGAAGAGGCTGAATTATAAGGCGTTGATCTATCTTTTCTATCTTTTCTTGAGTTGGTTTCATAACATTTGGTATCAGAGCTTTGGATTCTAGGGTTTCGCTGCTCCAAACAGGTCATCGTGGCATTTTCGCTATAACTTTTTTCTATGACGTTTCAAAAGTCGCAAAAAACCCTTTTGAGAAGAAATCGCGCTAAACCTTGGGTCCGAATTTCAGAGCTTTTCGCGCGATATTTTCGGAGATATGATCTCAGGAAGTTGGTCTTTTTGCAGACTCCTGAATTACACTCAAAACATGTGACCTGGGGAAAATCGTCATAACTTTCTTTCTGAGCATCAGATTGAAATTTCGTTAGAAGGTACAGAAAGAGGACGGACTGTAGTTTTCGTTTATATATTTTTCAGAGTCAAAGGTTGAAACAGTGACACGTGGCACTTCATACAAGTTCGCTCTACTAAACTAGTCTATAATCAGGTCACTGTGGGAGATTGTGTATAACTCTTTCTTGGAGAATCCAATTTGGATCAGACTAGTGGCATTGGAAAGAGGACATAGAAGGCTACTACAGGTCACAATTTCAGAACTAGATGATTCGAAATTACAGAGATACATCAGATTCAATATCAGGCTTCTACAAAGTAAAAAAAGGTGTGTAGTTTTTATTTTTATTTTTGCATAAGCTTGGTTTGAAGGAATTCAAAGGGCATAGTAAAGCATTATTATTGGTAAATGATGCCCTGAGGAAAGAAAATGCAAACACCTAGTAAGGAACCTGAAAGCTCTAGCATGACTCATGAAGAAGAGGAAGAAATGCTACATGATATATCAAAATTACAAGAACAAGTGCAACAAATGTCACGCTCACAAAAGCTAACAGATGCTAAGATAAATGGTGTGGAATCTAAGATAAAGGGCATGGAAGCTAAGATGGATGATCTGAAAACAGATTTGAGGACAGATTTGAAGACAGACATGGTAGATTTGAAGACAGATTTGACAAATTTTCTACAAGAAATACTTACTAATGGTGAAAAGGTTGTAAAGGAAACTCATGATGTGAACAAAAGAAATGTTAATCATGATTCCATAGACTCTAATGTTGGATCGAAGACCCACCATATTCCAAAAATCGATATGAGGAAGTTTGATGGCAAGGATCCCGCCACATGGATATTACAGATGGAGCAGTTCTTCGATCTCAATAATGTGCAAAACACACAAAAGGTACGTATGGCAACTTTATATTTGGAACCAAATCAGTTTGTATGGTATCAATGGCTTTGTTCTCGTAAACAATTTATCACTTGGGCAATTTTTACGGAAGAATTGATAGCACATTATGAGGATACAAAAAGCAACACTTTTTTTAGCCAATTGATAAGTCTCAAACAAAAGGGTTCAATAATGGAGCACATTGAGGAGTTCCAAAAATTGAACATAAGGGTAAAAGATATCCAGAGGAGCATAGGATTGATGTGTTCATAGGGTCTTTAAAGGATAATATCCAACATGATGTTCGCCTTTGGGAACCTGATTCATTAGAGAAGGCATTCAGGTTAGCAAGAAAAATGGAAAGCAAAATTATGGCAACCAGGAAGCATACCACTCACAACTATAAAGACGGAAGTGTTGTTGCCCCTAGTCTTCCACAACCTATAAGGTTGACACCACAACAATTGGAAGAAAAAAGAGCAAAAGGGCTTTGTTACAGTTGTGATAGCAAATACACTAAAGGTCATAAGTGTGCTGAGAAGAAATTATTCTACATAGATTGTGAAGAGGAAGAAGAAAAGGAGCAAGAAAGGTCAAAAGAAGAGGATATACTCCAGGAACAAAGCCTAGATGAAGAACAAATAAATCCGACCATATCTTGTAATGCATTGGCGGGAATTACCACTCCTCAAACCATCAAGATAGAAGGACAAATCAAGAAGAAAAAGGTAATAGTGTTGATTGATTCAGGAAGCACCCACAATTTTATTCATTGTAGGGTAGCAAAAGAATTGAATTGCTTCCTATATCCAGCACCAGAGTGTCAAGTGATGATTGCAAATGGAGGAACAATAAATTTCTCTGGAAAGTGCCATAATATCAAGCTATCCATGGGAGAATATGTATTGACTAGCCCAATGCTTTCCATTCCAATGGGAGGTGCTGATGTTGTACTAGGAGTCCAATGGCTACAATCCTTGGGTACAATAGCTTTTAATTTTCAAGAACTTTTCATCAAATTTTCTGTGGAAGGAAAGGAAGTTGAATTAAGGGGTATTGCAGGGAAACCAGGAAAGATAATCAGCTCTAATGGTATGACAAAGCTTCTAAAAAAGGAGCAAAGGGGTGTAATTGCACAATTATGTTCGCTAGATGTTTCCACATTGGAATCATCTATTTCTCCAGATCTCCAAAAAGTCTTGGACAATCATTCCAAGGTATTTGAGACTCCCAAAGGTCTCCCACCTATGCGTGATCATGATCATGCTATTCATCTGATTCCAGGAAGTGTTCCTCCAAACATCAGGCCGTACAGATATCCCTATGTCCAAAAAAGTGAAATTGAACGTATGGTTGCAGAAATGCTAGAGGCTGGTATAATTCAACCGAGTCAAAGTTCTTTCTCTGCTCCAGTAGTATTGGTGCACAAGAAGGATGGATCATGGCGCATGTGTCCAGATTATAGGGAGCTCAACAAGCTCACTATTAAAGATAAGTTCCCCATTCCTGTCATTGATGAATTACTGGATGAATTGCATGGATCAATTTACTTCACCAAGTTGGATCTTCGTTCAGGATATCATCAAATCAGAATGAAGATTGAAGACATTCCGAAAATGGCATTTAGAACTCATGAGGGTCATTATGAATTTTTGGTCATGCCTTTTGGCCTTACCAATGCACCTTCAACATTTCAAGGTTTGATGAATTCAATTTTCAAACCATTCCTTAGAAAATTTGTGTTAGTATTTTTTGATGATATACTAATCTACAGCAAGTCTTGGAAGGATCATGTTGAACATGTTGACAGGGTGCTACAACTATTGGAGGAGAAACAATTATATGCAAAAAGATCCAAATGTTTCTTTGGAGTCCAGGAGGTGGAATATTTGGGTCATATTGTATCTCATGAAGGAGTTAAGGTAGACCCTAGCAAAATTAAAGCCATTAAGGAATGGAAAATCCCCACATCCATAAAGCATCTGCGAGGATTTCTTGGGTTGACAGGGTATTATCGCAAGTTTGTTAAGAATTATGGGAGAATAGCAGCACCTCTAACAACATTATTGAAGAAAGATGCATTTTCATGGACTCCGGAAGCAACAAAGGCCTTTGAACATCTTAAAGAGGCAATGTGCCAAGCACCGGTCTTAGCTACACCGGACTTCACAAAAACCTTTATTGTGGAATGTGATGCTTCAGGAAATGGAATTGGTGCTGTTCTAATGCAAGATGAAAGACCCATTGCTTTTGAAAGTCGTCCAATCAAGGGAAAGTTTTTAAGCAAAGCTATTTATGAGAAGGAAATGTTGGCAATACTCCATGCACTTAAGAAATGGCGACCCTACCTAATGGGAAGACACTTCAAGGTAAAAACGGATCATGATAGCCTTAAATACTTTTTAGAACAAAGATTATCCTCTGAAGAGCAACAAAAGTGGGTCACAAAGATGTTGGGTTATGACTTTGAAATCATCTACAAAAAAGGGAAGCAAAATGTGGTGGCAGATGCACTCTCAAGAAAGGATGAGGATGTGGAAGCATTGTTGTGCGCCATTTCTATTATCCAACCAGATTGGATAAATGAAGCAAGGGAGGAATGGAAGAATGACGAAGAAGTGTGGGCACTTATTCGAAAGCTACAACAAGATTCCAGTACGTCTGATACATTTAGCTGGAAAAATGATTCGTTATGGTACAAAGATCGCTTATACCTCTGTAAGAATTCCCAGCTAAAACAAAAGATTCTTATGGAATTGCACACTTCTCCCTTAGGAGGGCACTCAGGATTTTTAAAAACTTACCACAGGGTTAAGAAGGAATTTTTTTGGGATGGCCTTAAATCAGATATTCAAAAGTTTGTGGCAGAATGTTTGGTTTGCCAACAAAATAAAGTTGAAACAATTAAGACACCGGGTCTATTACAACCTTTATCCATTCCAAGCCAACGTTGGGAGGAGGTATCAATGGATTTTATCACAGGTTTACCCAAGTCTGAGGGAAAGAGTGTCATCATGGTGGTAGTTGACAGACTTACCAAGTATGCACACTTTTGTGCATTATCACATCCATTTAAAGCCAGTACAGTTTCTACTGCATTTATGGAAACAATTCAAAAGCTACATGGAAACCCAAAGATTATTGTAAGTGACAGAGATCCCATTTTCACTGGAAATTTTTGGACACAATTATTTTCTTGTCTTGGTACTCAGTTAGCTCATAGCTCATCTTATCATCCTCAATCTGATGGGCAAACTGAGATAGTAAACAAATGTTTGGAAGGATATCTTCGTTGCTTTGTATCTGATAAACAGACACAATGGGTCAAATGGTTGCCTCTGGCTGAATGGTGGTATAACACTTCCTTTCATACAACAACAAAAATGACCCCATTTATGGCACTTTATGGGTATCAACCACCATCCATCACATCATATTTAAGAGAAAATTCTAAGGTTCAGGCAGTGGAACATCACATCGAACATCAACAACAAGTCCTCCAACTCTTAAAGGATAACCTTGCGTTGGCACAAATAGAATGAAACAACAGGCAAATCAACATCGCAGTGAAAGAAGTTTTGATGTAGGTGATTGGGTATTCCTACGGCTACAACCATATAAGAAAATGTCCCTCAAGCAAGCTAAGAAGGATAATAAATTATCACCAAAGTATTATGGTCCGTACAAGGTGTTGCAAAAGATTGGTACTATGGCATACAAATTGGAGCTTCCTGCAGCTTCTCGATTGCACCCAGTTTTCCATGTTTCATGCTTAAAGAAGGTTATAGGTGACAAGCTCCCAGTTCAAACAATATTGCTAGAACTTGATGAGGAAGGAAAAATTATATTGGAACCGGAAGCAGTTATAGAAACAAGAACTCGACAACTACGAAATCGATCAATTTCAGAGTATCTTATCAAGTGGAAGAACTTATCCGCTGAAGATTCCACATGGGAGGATGAGAATTTTATGCAGAAGTATCCATAACTACTCAAGTGTTGAGGACAACACTTTTTTGAAGGAGAGGGGCATGTTGGGTCCCTATAATACTAGTAATTACCCCATTACTATTGTAGTTATACCCCTTATTTATATTGTTGTGCCCCCATTTCCCCCATATTGTTATTAATGTGCCCATAGAATCCCTCTATTGTTATTTTTGTGGCTTTATATTATTATTGTTAGGTCGGCTGGATTATAATGTGACTCCATAGACTCCTATATATAGAAAGGAGGTTTTGTCATTTGAATCATCCAAGAATTGTTCATTTATGTAATGTAAAGGAGGTTGCCCCCTCGAAGAGGCTGAATTCTAAGGCGTTGATCTATCTTTTTTATCTTTTCTTGAGCTAGTTTCATAATGGAATCTCGCCCTATATTGTTGGAAATTGAATCAGAGAGGAAGAAGCCTCCAACCCCCTTTAAGTTTAATCACTTATTGGCTAAATAAAAAGGATTCCAAGTTTATGGTCATCAAGAATTGAAGACATTACGATAGTAACAGTGAGGACAAAGACATGAAGCATTTCATAGAAAATCTGAAAAGGGTAAAAGGCGAAGCTACAGATTGAGCTCAAAGCTTTGTTAAAAAAGATTTAAAGGATGTCGAAAAATGAATTAAAAACCTATGATAATAATAAAGCAGGGGTCTTTTTGAAAGATGAAATTAGTCCTCTCAAAGAGTTGGAATGGAAAACAAACCACCTTTCCAAAGAGGAAAAAGAAACTAAGCTAGAAAGGATAACCATCTTGTTCCCTAAAAGTGACAGGAATACTAATTTTTTGACAAGTACGCAAGTCATACGAGAAACATTAACGTTATTTGGGAAAACAATAAGCCAGATAGCTCTAGGGTTAATAAGTCTTTTAAGGAGATAATTGAAGTGAGAAAGAAACATTTTAAAAGTCTAATGGAAGAAAATATTTGTGAAATCATGAAAATTATCAGGCTATTTCCCAGAATTATTAGTGATGAAATGAACATAGACTTGGAGGCAGAGGTGTCCAAAGAGGAGATAAAATCAGTTTTAAACTCCAAAAAACTAAAAATCGTATACCCAATGGATGGACAGTTTTTCTGAAGAATAATTTATGCTCCTTTATAATAGGAAAATCTATGTTGTTGTGGGAAAAATATATGAAAGAATACATACAATTAAAACTCACAAGATTCCTACTGTAGAAATGATGCAAGAACTTGGAAAGGCATAAGAAAAAATGAATTGGATCCTTCTTAGACTGTTGCTAATTCAGCTAGGAATAAACTTGCAGATTGTAGAATGGTTAATGGGATGCCTTACTTTAGTTCCTTTTACAATTCTAATCAATGGGTCCCCCAAAAGTTTCTTTAATGCATATTGAGGTTTGTGTCAAGGGTGCTCTCTATCACCATTTCTTTTCCTATTAGTGGTTGAAGGTGTATGTTGATCACGGATGCAAGGAGAAGAGGGATAGTGAAAGGAGTAAAAATTGCTAACTCTGAATATTCTCATCTATTATTTGTTGATGATATCATCACATCTGGGCAAGAATCACTAAGGGAGTTAAAAGGTATAATGCATATTTACTACAAAATTACAAGTATGGAAATCACTATGAGGAATTCTACAATGTTGTTCATTGCTTTGGCTGAGAAAGAAAAATCCTAAATAATGAATCGGTTTCCTATGAATTTTATGGAATTAGATCAAGGAAACATATAATTGGGATCTTAAAACCTATTGATTATATTTATTATGATTAAAATTGGTTGTAGAGAAAAATTGAAGCTCAAATTTCATTATGGTGCAATTGATGGTTCTTTAGGGGAGGGAGATTAGCACTGGTCAAGGCTGTGTTGTAAAGTATTCTTGTGAATTGGATATCCATTGTCCATATCCCTAAAGGCATCATAAACACAATAATATATATATATATATATTATGACAAAAAAAATTGAAAACATAAGGAAAATTAAAGGAATTTATTTAGTTAAATGGAGCGAGGTGGTAAATTTTAAAGAAGCTGGAGGGTGGGGCATAAAAAAATATAAATCTCTTCAATCTAGCTTTAGCTACTAAAAGTCTGCAAAGGTTAGTCTACAATGAAGGTCTATAGGAGAAAAAAATTACGAAAACCAAACATTTGAGAATGATTTCTACAGAAGAAATAGAACATTTTAATGGAAATTCTATTGTTTGGAAAGATTTGGTGAAAGAATTCCCATTAATTGGAAAATGGACAGCATGGAGGATTCAAAGGAACAAGGTAAGAATAGGGGAAGACCCCTAAATTGGCTGTAAAGGTAATTTCAAATTGTGTAAGCTAATAAGAGATATCCATCTCTTAGGGATTTATTCCAGGGAAAATGTGGCAACAAATGATGGCAAGAATGTTTGATCTCATGGCTTGAATTTAGCATGGGATTTGAATTTGAGAGGGGTAAAAACTGAGGCAAGAAACCATAGCTTAAATTCTAGTTCCATTAATGATTAAACTTTATAAACAAGATGAGCTAATTTAAGTGGTCAAAAAATGAGGGACCTGATGAATATATTGCCAAACTAGAATACAAGTTAAAGATGGAAGAAGAAATGATGAGGGAAAGATCCCCATAGTGGCACTTAGTTTGAAAGTTAGAAATTCCTCTTAAAGCTAAAATTTTTCGTTGGTTAGCTTTAGACAATAAAATTTTAACTTGGGATAAGGGGGTCCTGGAAGATGTCTTTTGTGTAAGACAAGAGAGGAATCCATGGATGACTTCTTTCTTTCCTATTTTTAAGCTCACCTATGGATAGCCTGTAATATATTATTTATTGAGAAGCATGAATAGAGTATAATGCCAATCTAGATGGGCACAAAGATGCTGGAAATGATAAGAAAGATGACAAGTGACTGATTGGTCCCAGATCAAATCAACATGATAGCCCGATGCCAATATATAATGGGGGTGGGGGTTTTTCACCTTCATTCAGTAGTATTTCTAGGAGTAATTAATCATATATTAGATTATGAAAGGATGCATGAAGTAGCCATCTAAGGTCTTAGGCTAGATCTTCCATTGAATTTCAATTCTCCCATTGAGAAACCATACCATTGTTTCCTTTTAGGATTGGTTCATTGATCAAAGCATGATTCTAGAGGTGTTTTCATGGGAGAAATAAATGGGAGCAGTGGACTCTTACTGAATGTTTTTATCCTTGCATTGTAGATAAATTTGTAAAAGTTTTCAAGGCGTTACAATCTTTTTTGATATGGGGTATTTAATTATCTAGAAACATAATGATATTCCAAGATCTACAGTTGATACCAGCACAAGTTTCCCATAAAATTAGGTATACTTGCAGCGGAAATTGATCTTCCTCAAAAGAGTAACCAACCAAAATTCTAAATGAAACAGAAATATAGCCACGACCAGGCTTGGGTGTTTTTTGATGGAGCCTAACAGAGAGTTCCAGGTTTGTGTGGGTTGGTGTCATTCTATTTGTGGATCAACATCACCATTTCAAACTAAAGTTAGCAATAGGACCTGGCACAAACAACCAAACAAAAATTTATGCTATGTGGCTACTCTAGAAAACAAAAACATATAGGATATGAAAAAGTTACAAGTGTTTTGAGACTCGAAGTTGATGGTTGATTAGTCTAATAATAAGTGCACAACAGATAATCTATTACTTTACCTATCATAAATTAGTTACTGGAGGTTAAGAGGAGATTTGATGTTCTATCTTTTGCACATATCTCTAAAGAGTTTAATGCTATGGCTGATCAATTATCAAAAAAAGCTTTGTTACTACAGGAAGGGTCCCTTACTGAACAATAGTTCAGGGGAGGGATATAATTATCAGCTTCTGAAATCTTGTTGTTCTGATGTAGGGTTCAAAACGCCTAGCATTTGTTTCAGGTGTCTTTCTTTTTCTAATGTAATACTTGTTGTATCCTTTTGGCTGAATGTAGAAAGAAAAAGTCTCTTTTTGTGAAGGCTTCCTTTAGCTAGACTAGGATGACTGTTTGTAAATAGTCATGGAATAGAATCAGGGCTATCCGCTAGATGTAGTATAGTTTTAAAGACTTATGTTTGAAGCCTAAAAAGGCAGAATGATGTATATTCTAATTTCACACTTAAAATATCGAATCTAAGATAAGATAACTTTATTAATGTCCAACAAAAGACCACAAAAGTAGATCAATGGGACTAAAATAGTACATCCACTATAACTACATAATGGAATTGCCTAAGCAACTCCTATAGACACGATATCAGCAACAGAAAAAGAGCTAAGAGCTTGTGGAAATCCATGCATTGATTAAACCAAAAAAATTGTAGAGATCACTAAGATTTTCCCAATGGTTCTTTAGCATGACTTTAAAATTTTCATCAATTTTCTCATAATATTACCAAGAAAGATGCATTGTGAAAAATTAGAAGACCATTCAATCTTCTTCAAATAGGACTATCTAGCTAGCTAGAAGGGGACTTATTGAACTTTATGAGGCTCAATTGAACGTCATTGAAATCAGAACATGTTTATAACTTTTCAACATGTAAACTCAAAAAATACTCCCTGTGTTTTTCTCTAAATAGAACCTGTCATGCAAAATTTCAGAGTGTAACTTTTTAACACGTAAGCTAAGAAAAGAATTCCCATGCTTTTCTCTAGAATAGAAATTCTATAATAGAATAGAAATTCTATAATAGCTACCCTCAAGAGCTTTTACAAATATTGTCACTATAGGCTAGCCATCTAAATCCATCCTCACTAGACAATGGGTTCAACAAGCACCCTTAGTTCGATACATAGTACAACATAATATTATAGTAGATCATCCTGATTCCTGGCAAACAAACTACACAAGTCTAGTCTATATCTACAGATTAGGTCAACCACAACTAAACGAACACCAACAAAATTTTCAGAGAGCAATATTCTAGTAACAGATGAATTGATGCTATAATATGTAGAAATTTTGAATAATATGACACATATTCATAGAGATTATCCTAATTATACACTTATAAGCGGAACATGCATAATACATAACCTCCTCTACGTTGATCATCAATTTACAGAGGCATAAACATTCACAGGCATACATAGAAGCATCAATCACACATATCAACACAGTATTTTCCCAGGGAAAGCATCTTGCTAAAAACCCCAACTATCTGTATATTATATTGATTGAGAACATGTAGAAATACATAGTACAATACTCATCCCAAGTACTCAGTACTATCTCCTCATGCTACACAAAATACAGCTCAGATCTGATCTCCAAATCTCCCCCGCTGCTTGCCTGCCTCCACAGCTCAATACCTGCTCAAGAATGAATGAGAATGGTTTACCAAACTCGTATTTAACCTCCAAAGAATCACTCACACTGGGAAAGACGTGAGCAGAGGCTATAATACTTTGTATTGGCCAATTCATTGGCATACTCAATCCCTTTGATTGTGAAAATCATCATGCACAACGATAGTCACAACTGATAGCAATCTGATGCTCTAACACCTGTCCATGTTGAACTGAACATGCACTGACATGAAACTGAGTTAACTGATGTATTCTATAGTTGCATTATGAGTTAATAATTAGTTTAACAACTCATCATTAGTCTATTTGCAGTTAGACTAATTACAACTAGTTTAACCAAGTCAAAATGAACACAACTCCATCAACTCTACATCTAACTCTACCAAACTCAACTGCTTGAGTTCTAACTGAAGTCCCTGCATGCAACAACTCAAATAAACATAGGAAACTCGTATTTCCTTCTTTCAGCTGCATGTGCCACATCTGTAGCTCAAATTGAAGTGCTCCAAGAGAATAAGATCAAGTTTATAGTCCAAATATTATTATGAGACAATAATATTTGACTTTTCAATTTTTGACAGCCAGTATAAAAATAGACTTTGATCACTCCTGCTGTGATCACTCCTGCTGTGGTCACTCCTGCTGTGATCATCCTTGCTGTGGTCACTCCTGCTATGATCATCCCTGCTGGGATCCAAAAATAGAACTTGCGCCATAATTTGCCTGCGGGCCCACTTAGTGAAGGCGACTCCTTTCCACTAAGCTCCATCATCTTGTTGCATTCTCAACAAGCATTTCTAGTTGCAAACTTTTCAACACTCCCTCTCAACAAGAAAGGCTTCCTCTCAAACCCGATCCTATGACTCTGGAATGTTCTCCATGCAACACATCTGGCCTATCCACTTGCTTTGTCATCAAAGTCTCTGACTGCTATTGCCTCTGTCGACTGAAAACTCTGCATCTCTATGCTCTTCAGTATCTAACTGCTTTAGCCTCTGTCACTTTGATCTTTGATTGCATCTATGCTGCTGCTAGATCTATCTCCCAGTATTGCATCCGCACTGCACCTCCCAACTGACCTCCCTGTTGGGCTAGAAACACCCTCTGATGCTGAAGCTCTACCTGCTGCTGACAAGTGCTCCCTCTCTGACATCTGCACTACTGCAACATCTCCATGCATCTCGCACCATTGCACACCTCTCTGTGCCACCTAGCATTGTGCAAAACACTTGTGCCTCTCGCATTGCTGTAGCCTGCTAGCTATGCACTGTCCTGGGATTCCCTGCACTATCGCTCTCTCTACTGCTCCATCCGCATCTGTCTCTACCCAATCAGTCAGTTCCTACTACTACACATCGGGGCTCCTGTAGTAAGGTCTCATCCAAGAGGTTGGGTACCTCAAGGATCTTGCCCCTCCTCCTTGGGACGATCAATCCACATCACCCCACCTCCTACCTGGAGGTATGGCTGCATGTGATTCCTCAGCCCACCTGGCTCGAAGTTTCCCCCTATTGGAGGTCTCTGGATGAGTAGATGTCTCTACTCGATCTCCTCTCAACTTCCCTTGTTGTGGCTGCTCCACAACCTCCTGAAGCTGCTGCACCAACCGTGGCTCCTCCACAATCGTCTGAGACTTCTTCTGGCTCTGCATGTTGAGATGTAATATACGCTCCCTCTCAACCACCAAGTTTCCATCAGTTGCCTTGCTGCTCAAGGCTTTGCATGCATCTTGAACCTCAAGAGCATACAATTTCTTGACCCGTGAACCAACCTGCTTCACCTGTCTAGTGATGATGTGTCTAAGGAAAACATTTCCCTTACTGAAGACCACATCATAGCCTCTGTCTTCCAGCATCGTGATTGACACCAAATTTCTCTTCAGTCCTGGTACATACTTGACATTGGTCAAGGTAAGGCGAGCTCCATGCTCCCTCTGAAAAATAACAGTGCCTACACCTGAGACACTATACTTCTCATCATTACCCATCCCTATGAGTATCTGGAGATCTTTCTCCTCCAAAGTACTGAACAAAATTTTGTCACCGGTCTTGTGGAAAGAAGCTCCACTGTCAAGAAACCAACCAATTCCCATCATGGATGAAACCATGCATGCGAAAAGTGTGAAATCCAACTCAAACTATGAAGCAAGTGCCTCACCTTCAGATCCTTCCCCGGATCCCTTCTTGGACTTCTTCTTTGGGCAATTAGTAGCATAATGAGCCAACTCATGACAACGAAAGCATCTCACCTTCGAATTGTCAACCTTCTTCCCATCATTGGAAGAACTGGATTTGGAACGAGAAACCTTCTCCTTCCCCTTCTTCGCCTTACTCGCTAAGGCACAGTTCTCCTCATCCTGCATGGATGAAGAACCGTCTCTGGTGCTCCGTCTGATCTCCTCTTGCACAAGATCCGACTAAAGTCTCTCCCATCCTGGCAATTTCTCCCGACCATTGACAGAGTCCTGATAGGAATGCCAACTCTTCAGAAGACAAAGGAGAGCCAATCTCACTAAGTCCTCATCATCGACAGTAACCCCCACACTTCCCAGCTCATCTTGACACTTAGTGAACTTCGTGAGATACTTGGGCATACTATCACCATTCTCGCATTTGATGTTTCTGAGTTTATCTTTGAGCGCCAACTTCCTCTGATCGCTATTTCTTTGGAATAGATCTGTTAAAGCCTTCCACATCAGATATGGAGAAGTCTTTCCATGCAGGCTGGACACAATGTGATCCTTCACGCCCTCCAACGAAATCCTTCGACATTTTGCGGTCTTCTTTTGCCAAGCATCAGCTTGAGTAGCATCAGTAGGCTTTGGGACATCTGTCTCTATGAACTCCTTCATCTCGTTATCATCCAATACTGCCTCCATCCTGTCCTTCCATGCAATATAGTTTGAGCTGCCCTCAAGAGAATACTCCAATCACAATCCGTTGAAAGACATTGCTGCGTTGCCACCAAGAAAACACTGCTGCAAATTCAAATTCCACCAGCACCAACTCAACTGCCTCGGATCTAAGATTCGTGAGAAAAAAATATTTCTCGTACAGAGATTGACTGTATGGGCTTTTACCAGATATTTCACCTTCCAAAAGAAGGATGAATCCAGAGGCTACCTGGCCCGATTACAGACTCTTCCTGAAGAAATAGAATGTAAACACTTCCTGAATAGTAGATCAGATGATCAACAGCTTCGATACCATGTAGAAATTTTGAATAATATGACACATATTCATAGAGATTATCCTGATTATACACTTATAAGCGGAACATGCATAATACATAACCTCCTCTATGTTGATCATCAATTTACAGAAGTAGAAACATTCACATGCGTACATAGAAGCATCAATCGCACATATCAACACAGTATTTTCCCGGGGAAAGCATCTCGCTAAAAACCCCAAATATCTGTATATTATATTGATTGAGAACATGTAGCAATACATAGTACAATACTCATCCCAAGTACTCAGTACTATCTCCTCATGCTACACACAATACAGCTGAGATCTGATCTCCAAATCTCCCCCGTTGCTTGCCTGCCTCCACAGCTCAATACCTGCTCAAGAATGAATGTAGAAATTTTGAATAATATGACACATATTCAATGGAGATTATCCTGATCATGTACGATTGTAGAATACATACACAATACATAAGCTCCTCTACGTTGATCATCAATTTACAGAAGCAGAAACATTCACAGGCGCACATAGAAGCATCAATCGCACATATCAACACAATATTTTCCTGAGGAAAGCATATCGCTAAAAACCCCAACTATCTGTATATTATATTGATTGAGAAAATGTAGCAATACATAGTACAATACTGATCCCAAGTACTCAGTACTATCTCCTCATGCTACACACAATATAGCTCAGATCTGATCTCCAAATCTCCCCCACTGCTTGCCTACCTCCACAGCTCAATACCTGCTTAAGAATGAATGAGAATGGTTTACCAAACTCGTATTTAACCTCCAAAGAATCAATCACACTGGGAAAGACGTGAGCAGAGGCTATAATACTTGGTATTGGCCAATTCATTGGCATACTCAATCCCTTTGATTGTGAAAATCATCATGCACAACTATAGTCACAACTGATAGCAATCTGATCCTCTAACACCTGTCCATGCTGAACTGAACATGCACTGACATGAAACTAAGTTAACTGATGTATTCTATAGTTGCATTATGAGTTAATAATTAGTTTAACAACTCATCATTAGTCTATTTGTATTTAGACTAATTACAACTAGTTTAACCAAGTCAAACTGAACACAACTCCATCAACTCTACATCCAACTCTACCAAACTCAACTGCTTGAGTTCTAACTGAAGTCCTTGCATGAAACAACTCAACTAAACATAGGAAACTCATATTTCCTTCTTTCAGCTGCATGTGCCACATCTGTAGCTCAAACTGATGTTCTCCAAGAGAATAAGATCAAGTTTATAGTCCAAATATTATTATGAGACAATAATATTTGACTTTTCTATTTTTGACAGCTAGTCTAAAAATAGACTTTGATCACTCCTGCTGTGATCATCCCTACTGTGGTCACTCCTGCTGTGATCATCCCTACTGGGATCCAAAAATAGAACTTGCGCCATAATTTGCCTGTGGGCCCACTTAGTGAAGGCGACTCCTTTCCACTAAGCTCCATCATCTTGTTGCATTCTCAACAATCATTTCTTGTTGCACACTTTTCAACATAATATGTTGAAACTAAATAGATATTAGAAAAAAAACATTCCCGACACTGTCTAACTAGATTAAAATAATAGAAAATGGTTTAATCAAGAGTTGACAATAATCATAATGGCGATAGATCCAAGCCCATAATACAGGTAAGCCAATGTCTAAAACTTATGGTGGCAAATCTGCACTCATGTAAATTGAAAACAAAGTTGTGACTCAAACTCTGGAACAACTCAGTAAAGCCAAAGATTAAGAACATGACCCTTACTCACATAAAAATTGCCAAAAGTGCACAACAAGAGTATAACTTAGACTAGGTACAATTTTCAAAAACTCAGCATAAAACTCTACAAATAAAAAACTTAAATTTAATTTTCATTACATAAATGTTTGCCAAAATCTATCATAATGATCAAACATAGTCAAAGTCAGTCAAAGTGGGCTAGTAATTTGGTCAAACTCACCAAATCTTTGAAATTTTAACCACATTTAACCGAGTTTGTCCCAAAGGATCATACCAGACTTGTTTTGCATCAGAACCAAGTAGATTTTCAAAGTAATTGGTGCTTCTGAATTTCATAATCACATACAGATTTTGTAGTTTAAAAATGGATAATAATAAGCTCAACAGAGACAATATCTAAAAAAAGGAAAACCAAGCATGCGAGAAAGTCAACTCCAAGCTTGATAGTATCAAAAAAGTAGGCTAATATATTCACAATGGATAGAGAATGCATAAGAGACACTATCCCATAAATTATTATTAATCAACACAAGACCCAAACCATTAGCAAACTATCCTACCCACTGTACATACGACGGATCTGATACTGAAGATATTATTTGAGAAAGAATCAACATTATCCAATTATGGCCCTTGCTGAAATTGGCACAATTGAAACCTTCTCCAATGTTGTGGCCATCATATCAAATATTGGTCCAGGATGTCCACCCTAATAGTCAAATTCCCAATCTGTTAGTCAATTCAGTAGAACAACCACTGAGGCTTACACTAAAAAATAATGACGAAATATATATAAAAAGGCCCTACCCTTATTGTATGCCACACCCCCTCTTGATATCTATATTAAGAGGGCCAGTAGAGAACATTCAAATTCATAGACCACATCGTTAATATAGATTCATTAGGGGACATAAGAAAAATGGTTTGGGAATTCAACTATCTTAAGAACCTAAAACAATAGAGTTGGCTTCACAAAGG
Source organism: Pinus tabuliformis (assembly GCA_031772625.1). Lineage (NCBI taxonomy): Eukaryota > Viridiplantae > Streptophyta > Pinopsida > Pinales > Pinaceae > Pinus > Pinus tabuliformis. The sequence goes on from CM062816.1 coordinate 1,654,875,575, forward strand.
CCAAAGCAAGGGGAAACGAAGCATTCAACTAGCACCAATATATAATGCGTCCACTAGCAAAACATAGCAATCAATCCCTTTAATTTGTCGCTTGCAGTAAACATGTGACCTTAACAACCAGCAACAGACCTTCCATACCATCCCTCAATTTGAACCTATCACTTTGAAATATTTTCTCTCCCTTGGTATTAAGACTTTCATAGAATTTGTAACAAAGCGCTATCTCTTATGATACATAACTGTTGACAATTTCTAGAACTCAATGTTTCCATTTTATAATTTATTTTGAGAAACACACTTATTTGGTGGCAATCTACACCACATAATAGAGTTCCTGCAGTTTATATGCCAAGTTTGAGATGTAAGTACTTTGTGAATGTCACCCAATGCTTTCACTTCACCCATCCCTTTTTTAATTGCCATTCTAGTGGCCTGGACCAAATGTATGGACACTAGTGGATGGCTTAATAATGGTGAAGTCTAATTGTTCTACATTTTGACTTTTTTCGTTGGAATTCGACTATAGAATTTTGATCAAGATTGCGATTTTTCATTGTTTGAAATGAATTTTTCAATGCATAAATGGATTCAACACTCTGAAATACTTGAGGAACTTAGATTGTTGTAGTGCACCAACCCCTTATCCCTCCAAGGTTTGTAAATTTCTCACTATTTTCGCAAAATTGTTGGTTTTTGCATTTCATCAGACAATTTGACTATTTTCTCTCTTTTCTCATAGTGGGTGTCAACTTATATTTTGGTATGGAATTGCAAATACATGGTAAATTATACACCAACACAACGAAAATTTGCGCAGAGATAATGGCCAAGTATTTGTTATAAACCAATGCATTACAAGTTGTCCTCCTTTTGTTTGTATGGATATGGAAATATGGCTATTTTAGATTGTTGTTATTGGTCCAAATCACACCCAAACTTAAACTAAAGTTGTGTTCCTCTAATCTCTACCACTTTCAATCTTTAAAACACAAGTATGTACCTCCCATAATAGGTTCCTTAGTTCTATTTGCAAATAATGAGAAGTATGCACTGATTTCCAATATATTTCAGACTTCAATGACCCTAAAAGATCTATTTTCGCACTTATCTCATGAAATATTAATGATACCAGTTGGTGCAACCATATCTTTTCTTCAAAGTGATCCCGTTTTTATGCTAATGAAGGCCCTCTAACTATCTATTATTAATTAGGGACAACTACAGCCTGTAAGAGTGCCCTTCTGCCATAGCAACTCGACCCATATAGGAGGTATACACCTTGTTAACACTCAATAAACAACACATAGAGATTCACCCTCTAAAACTTGACTAATACACCTTTCTTAGAGGGTCAACTCAACCCATAATTTATTCTTAGTAACAACACTCAATACATCCAAGAGAATGTGCCTCTTTTAATGAACTTGTGTGCCATTCGTGATGAGATTTTACCCTTGTAAAATCTCTGTAATGAATCCTAGAGATTTCTTAGAGAATTATGCCCTCTAAGCCAATGAGAACCAACCCATGCTTAATTATTTTTCTCAGAATTTTGTTCAACAATTGTTGGGGACTAAACAATTCATAAGTAGTTACATTGCTCGAACCTTGTCCCGTGTTTCTACGGAAACCAACTTTTTACTTTAGTCTTTAAGCTTTGGATTTAGTTTAATGAATTGTTTCTAAATATAATATGTATGTAATGTTTTTGCAGCCTCTTTTGAGAGGAAAGTGTAGGATTATTGAACTTTCAACAGTCAATGCATCACGAAATTGAAAAGTCTTGATCCAGTTTTCCAAGTCCAAAGTCCTTGAATCATCTTCACCAAGTTGTTTTACCAATATATTTTATGTGCTCCATTCATGCTAGTAATGCAGATTATATTGAGAAATGAATCTTAAGTAGCTATTCAACCTGTAAACTTGCAAAAACTTGCATGTAGTATAATTTATGCTAGGTTGTATGTTCAAGGTACAAAACTATGAATCGTGGTTGCAAATAAAAAAGACTTCTTGAATTAATAAACTCATTGTACTAGATTTCCTTAATAAACTCATTGAACTAGAATGAATGATAGTAAGCTAGTTGGAAATGAGGGAATTCATAGAAATGGTTGCACTCCAAATATGGATTTTGATCCCCTTTACTCTAAGTCTAGTTAGTTGCTCTCTTCAACAATGTATTGTTGGCTACAAGGTGATTGTTTAACAAAAGCCACAAGTAATAAGGAAGGAAAATATGTAGCTTAAAAGTTAGGTAGTTAAACTTGTGGCATTAACAATCATTTCATATATATATCGAAAGCTGGATCCTCTTAAAGTCTGATAAAATGTGATGTCCATAGTGTTTTAATTGAGAAGAATGAAGATGGGATGTTAGAAAAAACCTTTATTAAGATTAGCAATTAATTTAAAAATTCTTTGTTGACTCTTTTTTAGGGTCATTGTAGTGGTAACTATGTGCAAGTATACCAACGAAGGTCTTCCAATGCTTGCTTAAGGAAAATACAAGATTTTGAAGAAAAATTGCGAGAAATTTCTAGGTAGACAGTGATACATTTGCCTTAAGGTATTCAACTTGTGCGAACATATATTATTTTTCAAACACCAAGAACTACAAGGAAAGAAGCAATATCTACTTGATTGCTTCCTAGTATAAGTGGGAGGTATTTCAAGCCATGGAAAGTCTAGCAGAAAAAATGATACAATACAGTGAAAGTAACCATCCAAAACCTCAAAACCTCATAAGTATTGGGTGATAACATTTAAACAAAGGATGATAGATTTAAAGGTTTCAAAAATAAAATGAGCTTGAAATTGAATCCAAGTTAGATTTTCCAAGTTCTACACAAGTAATACTCCAAAAAGAAAAGAGCCCATAAATTCCAAGATCATACCTTATTATTATACTCGCTAATATTCTCTTAGAGATTCTGCACTTCAGCCTGCAAATCAGATTGTTGCTTATTCACACTAATCTTCTCTTAGAGATTCCACACTTCAGCCTACAAATCAGATTGTTGTTTATTTAGGACCAAAATGTTTTTCTACAACTACTTCATTTCAGGCTCTAATGCCTAAGTTAGAGGCTTCTTTGATTGTCTCTCTGCCTAAATCTGAGCTAATTCTCGTTCCAACTCAACTAATTTTTTTCCTGAGTACAAAGAAAAAATGTCAAAATGCATTAAAGACAATATAAAATATAGCACAAGGATCTCGCAACATACGATGTCCATCTCACCTGTAGTGGTAGAAATTGATTAGAACGCTGAAGAACTTCATGGTAAGCTGGTGATTGGGGCTGAAAATATCCTTTGAAGAGAAATTGTGGAACTGACAATATTGGTTTCTTTGTGCTTGGATGTGCTTGTTGAAGCTTTGGAGAGTTGCAACTTATATTGGGATCAGATTGACCTACATTTTAAGGAGCTACATAAACCCGTATACTTATAAAGCAATCTTGTTCACCAACTATACTATAGTATCTCTTCATTCATATCAAAACGAGACTAGCAATGGCGATTGTTGGTGAGAAGCCTCTTTTGGTAGAAAACCCACGGAGATTTTGTATGTTTCCAATACACTTATATTGCCATCAGTAACTGGTATCTTAGTTTTTGAAGCGAAGGTCAGCCGAAGAAAAATGGGTTCATCTGAGGCTCTGAATAAATCTAAGATGGTTGGTTACATCCATTGAAATGGATCCTAGATGCAACTTAAATGGCCTGTAGGTAATCTTATATTAGTGGAAGAAACACAAAAAAAAGCTTCATGCCCAGTGGGGGCAGATCTTTCAAACTCCAGTGAAAATAGGGGCTCAATGAGAAGGTAATTATATTAAAATTTTGTGGATAATGGAACCACTACTAATAACAATTTTTGCAAACAAAATGGGTCAGCAGTTTTTTAATTTGATTCATAGTAAAAATATCCTTTGAGATCGCGTTGTGACCTATATGCCACAAATCAAAGTGCACCGTTCTCATGGAAGCAAAACAACTAAACAACCTCTGTCACATTCAGAAACGAAATTCGTAAGTCAACTAAAAGAAATTCAAGATTTATTAATAAAACTTATCTGGGGATATGACCCTTGCAACTTCCAGGAGTAAGCACGTGTTGGTCATTTTATTTCATTTTCGCCATCACCATTTTTGAGTGCCAAAAGCCCCATTCTTCCCTACATGTATTCTCATTTTCCAGCGATAGACACAGGGCATCAATATCATTCATTTTATATCATCAACATTTTCGAGGGCAAAGAACCCCATTCTCCGCACATGTATTCTAATTGACAAGTACCTGAACCTTTCCTTCCCCTCTTCAAACTAGTGCTTGGACCCTAAATTCATTCTTTTATTGACAAATTCCATAACCCTTCCTTTCCCGCTTCAAACAGGGGTTTGGATCCTTGGAAGAAGTGCAGTATAGGGGTTCGCTGCATGCCAGAAAGAAAAACGTATGCAATAATTTTCTATTAAAAACTCAAAATAAGAAGATCTGGTGGCTCTGACCCAGCACAGAAATGAGAATGTCCAAGGTTTGATTCTTCAGACGCCCATGGTATTCCGCTGAAAGAGGGAGGGGGATCTCGGAATCCCAAAAATTTGGAATTGTCTTCTGAATTTTTGAAATAGAATTAACATTTCCCACTCGCATTCTCGTGAATACAAGTCCAAATAGGTAGATGGAGACATACGTAGAAGCCCTATGCTTGGGTCGTTTTCCAACACTTCCAGATTGCATAATATCGATGATTTTGTCTTGTCCCTACATGTAGATAAGAAAAATTAAACCCTGAATCCTAATGCATGCTCTCATACTCGTGAATACAAGTCCAAATAAGTAGATGCAAAAATACATAGAAGCCCTATTCTTAGGTCATGTATTGAGTGAAGCAACTATAGATATGGGAGATGGTATCAGGATTTGATTTTAGAAACTAGTTGTGGGTAACGGGCTGAACCCAAAACTCTGATAGACTACTAAAAATGTTTTTATGCTTGGGTCATGTATTGAGTGAAGTAATGGTAGCTATGGGAGATGGGATCAGGGTTTGATTTCAAATCTAGTTGTGTGTACCCGACTGAACCCAAAACTTTGTTAGACTATTAAAAATGTTTTTTTTTTCTTAATGGACTCTAAATCAATGGTCTGACAGAAAATCCAGGTTTTAAACATGAAACCATTTTGTTTCCTACCCTTAGACTATTGTGCACAGAGGTAATGGGTGGTCAGTTAGTGGTTCTCAAATGTTTTGTTTCTCACCAGACATTGTGCATGGAGGTAACACATGGTTAGGTAATGGTTTTGACATGTTGTAAAGAGGGAGGAATCTAACTAGATTTTTTCTAATTCAGTGTTAAGTCGTAAATAATTTTAATTTTTTTAAGGAATAATTTCTTCTAGTCATAGATGATAATTTATTTTATTTTAAAATGTGTAGTGTATTCATTAGGCGTAGACCAATTAGTTTATGTGGCATTTAATCCCTGGGTCAAACCTCATGACGAGGGGTTGAGGAGTGGAAATCACTTTGGGGGAATTAAACTTCCCAAGGGGCATCCAAGCTTGACCAAAGCCTCACACAATCTTGTTTATGTGGGGTTTAATCCCCGTCACAGGGTCAAACCTCATGGGGAGGGGTTGAGGAGTGGAAATCACTTTGGGGGAATTAAACTTCCCAAGGGGAATCCAAGCTTGACCAAAGCCTCACACAATCTTGGTGATAAACATCCCATTGTGGGTAGATCGGTCTTCTTCCAACCAATAAGCATGTTGGCCTTGACCTAGGCTCCACCTAGCTACAAAAACAAATGTGTCTGGTGTAATTAGTAATATGTGTGGATAAATTTAAGGATTTAATTAAAATATAATTAGAATAACAATATATTTATGTTGAGGATAATAATTATTTTTTTGTTTTGTTTATAAAGGGTGTGTATTACATAACATCTTAGAGTTTTCACAATTAAGTGATTTGGTTGTGTTTATGTCATGCCTACACTATTGCATAAATCCCTTCTCTCAACAAAAAGCCATCGAACTCTAATACAAATGATACCTTTAACATTGCATCCTAATGCCAATTACTACCACAAGCATTGATTGTCCTTCATGTGATAAAAATACAACCCTCCAATGACAAGGACCTTTTCTTCTTCTCCACCAAGTTTCTATGTTTCTCCTTCAGCAATAGTATTCCAACAAAGTAGGGTAGGCCTTGTGTGACATATATGCTTGTGTCAGTGGGTTCAAAGCACAAGGAGAGAACCCACCTTATGTGTGGCCTTATTTTACATACATATATTCATGGGAAAAATCCATAGATTTCACCACCTTTGATGGATGGTAACTTAGGTAGACCATCAATGTCCAAGTTCCAAGCATCTTGCACTTAAAGGACCAAGAGAATTAAACTTGTGACCTCACCAAAATGGGGAGAGAGATCTCACACCTTACTCATGGCTACTTAAACTAACCCTCAGGACTATTAGACACCTAGCTCATCTTTTGAGAACAATCAATGGAATCGTAAATTAGTGATATTGTGTTGGATCCACACTCACATCTAATGTGGATTATGTCTAACCCTTTGCATTAGAGCCACCCAAGGGTGCTAATTACTTTACCTTCCCCACAACACTTAGCATGCGACCCTCATCCATGCATTTGATTAAATTTGTAAACATAATAATTATCAACAAAGGGGAAGCTCCTCACTCCAATGTATTCTTCTCAATATCTATGTGCTTCATTTGTTGTTCAACCCCACTCCAGTCCTCTCACCTTTACTTTGTGTTATATCCCTCACAACAAAATTTTATTACATAAACATTGAAGATAAATGCAACATCTTCCCACTTCTTTTCCATTTGGAATTTCAACCCTCCATACATTCAACATGGTTCTCCAACCCAAACTTATTTTATATCATCAACACTATGTTTCGACCATTGTTCTATTAGATTGATGTTGGTGGCAATAGAAATAAATGGGATTCAAGGATTTTTTGTTGAACTAGAGAATGTGAATTATCAACCAAGATATTACCCAACAGCCACCCTTTCTCATTATTATATTTCGAGAATTTGGAATTCATTTTAGGCTAGTTGATTTCTACTTGAGATACTTCCTTCATCACGCCACTCATTTAGTGTTCGAAGGAAACAATTAGCAATATTTGCAGTTGTCATTTTGAGATCTTGGGTTTCATTATCATGGGTTACCATTCACTGGGCCTTATTTTTCTTCCTCTTTTTTCTTATATATAGGACTGAGGGAATGAGTTTTTTATTAGTATGGAACAACTCTTATATATAACATTTACATGAATTTCCAGTTCAACCTTAGGGTTTAGACTTAGATACAACATTCTAGTGTATCTTTAATGATTTTGGCTTTCGATTTTTTCTTTTCTTTCATTACAAATGGAAAAAAGGGAAATAATTTGTCAAAAATATTTGAATCCTTAATTGCAAAGTTGTCATCTCACAAAAATGAATAAACATCCTTTGGAATAACATGTGATAAAATTTGACTAAAGGAAATCAGGGGTATAATAAGATTAATGTCTAGCATTTACTATTGATGTCTAGCACTTACTCAATTCACCAAGTATATTCCCAAACCATCAAGATGACACACTTCTTTGAGTAAAATTATGAAACAACATGGAACAATATAACTTAGAACGTATAACCAAAGCATTAAGAGTTAGAATAGAGTGCTTAAGTGATCCAATAAAAATAATACACATTGAAGATGCCATATACACTTGGATCATATATATCAATCTAAATGTGGTAGCTAAAGCAACATCTTCCTACACCTAGGGTCCTAGATGGCCAAGGAAAGGTGTCATCAAACAAATGATACATGCATGAGTTACATATAGATGCATGTATCTCAGTTGGAAAATGATACTTAGCTCTCCACTCCATAAAATGTTGTGTTTTGAAGTACAGGGTTTGCATCTTTGGAACTTGACCTCATCATTGTTTGAGCTTCCATACACATGCCACTATTTTGGATTGTTCTCTCATTCTCTATGTTTTTTTTATGGAATCTATAACCATTGATTAGGAATCCCTTGTACTTATTCACGAATTTCCTGGGGCCATGCACTAGCCATTTAAGTGTATCAGACACCTTTCCATCTCCTTCCACCTGTATAGTTTTAGATTTTTAAATGTAGTTAGAATTCATACATTCAACCTCTGAAAAAATATTTAATTTCCTACATGACAATACTCCCATATACTAATTTTTAAGTACACATATAATATAAATAATATCGTTACTTGTTGTTTTAACCAACTAGTAAAATTATGGGTGTGGAATTTCTACAATAGAGCTTCATCTTTTTTCGTTTGGGTAATTGATTTGGAAATCTCCATTCTGTGCATCCTAAGTCAACAATTATGGAAAATAGATATGGTGGTTAATGTGCTTTGATAAAATATGAATAAAATATTTTAAAAGGTAAAATATGTTAATCTATCCATGGATCTATGTTTTGTTAAACCATAAACAAACAAACAAAAAATTACATGCCAAATATATTACTTGCTCTATCCATGGATCAAATTCATTTGTGTGAAGCAAAACCCACCTATCGGCTTGTTCCCAACTAATGTCATCCAGTTCTGAAGGAATTGGAGCAGATAATGGATTTCCATCAAGGATAACTTCTTCAACTTCCTCATCCCACACTTCGTTTCGACCATGTGTGGATCCAATAGCTTCCATACCTTTCAAGTAAACTCCACAAACTTTATTGATTCCTCCATAGTATAGCTTTCAACAATGCATCCTTCAGGCCTATTTTTATTCTTAACATAACTCATATACTTTTATGTTCCTACAAAATGAACATACTATAATTAATTAATGTCAAAAGCTTTAAAAAAAATTCATCTTGTTGTTGTGCTTGATAAAAAGTAAAGTTTCACGTATCTCTCAAAGGGGTACATCCATCTTTATGCAACTGGGCCACAATATCGAAGCTCACGTACCAAATTTACATTCAAATGAAACATTATGTCGAAGAATGAAGGAGTAAAGTACTTTTCAAGGAAGCACAATGTCTCCACAATATAATTTTCCAACTTGTCAAGACTCTCTACTGAAACTGATTTTGCACAGATTTTCCTATAAAAGTGATTGGATAGCTCCCCGAATGTGTGGTCCTGAGGGAAAAGTATGTGATAATTTGATTGAAGGTGAACATAAAAATGCATTGTCGAATTGAGGTAATGGACCATTGAGAGGAATTGGAATTCACACTTAACCTTGGAAATTATGGGTTCACTTCAGGCATTATTTTATTTCCTCAAAATCAAGCTACATGCATCGCTCTATTTGGCATTACTGTATTAGCAATGCCTCGTTATACCCTTGCCATGATAGATTCAACATACTCATTCTTCTATGGTCTATGTCTCATCAAAATGGTTCTATAATGGTGTGACAGTAACTCATTATGACTACATAGCACCTCTATATGCACCTTCTCGAGAAGTTTGTCCAAACCCAGATGTGATTCTTTAAGGCTCGTATTTTTCTAAGGTATGGCTTATCTAAGTCTTGTGTTTATCCTCTAGACCTGCACTCTAGACTCTATTAATAGAAATTCTTGGTCGTCCTATATTAGCCATGACATGGTGAATAAGGTAGTAGCGATGTATATGTCATATGGACAGTAACACTCAACAAAACTCATAACAATGACTTAAATTCTGGACAATAATCTATTTCAACCTCATAAATTCTAATGTCGATGACTTTCTTAGATGAGGGAAATAACATATATGGAGACTAATGCAGTGATAAGAATATGTGTTGATAGTATGGATCTTTCACTTCCTATAGTGACTTGATCAACACACATATATATATTCACAATTCAAATTGCTTATATAAGGTGAGTCACCCTGTGGAGATGTTGATTTATAGTAGGTTCATTGTGATCCCAAAAATATACCTCAATAAATGTTTGGTCACAAGCAGTGGAAGCATTTGATTTTTTCAAAGACAATCCTCTCTCAGTTTGAGGATGATTAGTCTCCCTGAAACCTTCTATACCCAACATCAAGTAGTAGCATAGGAATTCTGTTGAAGTCGTCTCTCAAGAAGAAGTAGTCCTCTTGGAAGTTTTCAAGACCTAAAGCTATCATAAAAGTAAAAAAAAATAGAATCCTGAGTAGTGATCTTTCTTGGTTCCCTCACAGTTATATGTATGTGGTACTGTTCTATGTATGTCACCTCAAACTCACCACTATTTATGGTCCAACATTAAGTATGACATCGGTACTGCTTAGTAGCAATGGTGATACATTACAATTCCTATAAATTGATGACAACGTTACAGTCTTGTTCACAATCGAAGTTGTGAACAAGACAAATATGAACTCTGGAAAGCTTGATTGTCATCCTTTCAAAGGTTATGTTCTATAAAGAAGTTACAGGGATCTCTCAGCTAATGAGTTAATGATTGGGCTAATGAGATATTGAAGCTTCTGTCTTCAGCAAAGAACATGTGATCCTAAATTTAACATGGTATCAGAGCCAAGTTGAGGACAAGGCCAAGAAGCATTGAATGTAATTATGACAAGTCTCTGCAGCCAAGTAATCATCCTAGAGATAGAGTTGTTGGCCCCCCTAAAAGACTACACTACATGTGAAGCATCTCTATCAAGTATTCAATATTTGCGGCCTTGTTGACATAGATATTCACTTGTTCTGAAATTTCAATGCAATTCTGAAGTGGATAGGCCGAAGTGTTAATGAATGTTTTGGGTTTATTTTTTTTCTTTTTTTGATCTGGTTTACTCAATGGGATATTCCAAACTTCTACACACACACTTCTATGTTCTCTGTGGTATGTCTTGACCCCTTATCCAGGGAAGTCTACTGTGCAAAGATAGCTTAATTTCTAGAAGTTGGCCTATATATAATGCAACACTAATTTACATATATGCATGCTAATACTGTGAACTCCAACAATTGTTTGTCATACACACTAATTTGCATATCTGAGTGCTAACATATGTATTCAATCTCAGTTCCATAACTCATATACTTATGAATGATCTCGAGCACACTAGTTCCTTTCTTGTGAAGTCCTCTATCATGACAATGTTTCTCTCAAGTGTTTTGATGCTTAACTTCTGATATAAATTTCTGAGGCCAGCACTATCTGAGGAATTTTTTTGGAATTCGCATACTTGACAAAGTGTTGAAAAGTGTTATGTTGAAAATAGACCTTGAGGATCTAGACACAAGCTTAGTTCTATGGGATCAAATGCAAGAAATAGTTCAGTCCAGTCTATGTATTGTGTACAAATCTATGGTGTATTCCTGAATTAATACAACAGGTTGGATCCCTTATATAGAGACCTATAACACAAGTTTGGTTGACCTGAGCGTATAACTAAGTGGGTATGAGTCAGCTAGTTTAGTGATTATGATTCGATCTAAGGATTCAGTCTCCATATATGTTGGTGTAGAGAATCTGAAGATCATGGCTTATTTGATGTACACATTGACTGCATTCAAATCAAGTTTTGGGACAGATTTCTAGAATTATTGATGTCACAAGGATATTAGTTCTCATGTTCTTTGAGAGTGTAAGGTCCTTATATGGTAGAGGGCTTTGAGACAGAATATGCATAGAATTTATTTTCTTGCAGGAATGAGTATGCTTAATTCCTAGAACATGTAATGAATGGTCATCATTCTGAGGTCCTGACTCCTAAGTCCTGACCGGCATGTTTCTTATTTTTGAATCCTAAGGATCCGAGAGTAAACAGTCCCATTGATTGCATGTTATAAAGCAATGATCCAAGTTCCTTGAAAAGAAAATTCGTGCATATCCATGGGAGATGGTAACAACCACCATTTTTCCCTTTTAAAGGATCCTTATTTATGTTTCATATCACTATAGTAGGGACAAGGATGTTGCCTTGTTTGCAACAAGCCGAATTGCTCACTGATGATACATTGAAAAAGATTTTTTACCTCAGAGATGTCCTCTTGTAGGCATGGCATGGTATAGAAATAGTCTTTTAGTAGGAAAGGATCACAAGGATCCTTGATGAGAAGGTTCTTCAATATATGGAAGAATCTTGGAAAGTGTATATTCCACTAGAATTTTGTGGATGTAGTCTAGCATATTATGGAAGCAAGCATCAAAGAAGTTTACAAGTTTATTTGCAGCATGAAGGCATAATTTGAAGTATTTTATCATCTTGAGAAAGGAGCCTCATCATAGACATTTTATTCAAAGAAAGAGGTTGTTTGTGAAAGAAGTTGCCTACATGACAAAATGAAGGAAAGAGGTATGTGCATCTTTAGATAAGATCTCTCCTTTAGAAAGTAGAATTCATGTATTCAGAGATATGGTAGGAAGAATTAGATGCATAAATATATTTGGAATCATGTGCATGGTATGTCTTGGTTAAATATCAGATGAAATAAGGACTCTTCCATATGGGTACTCGACGTATAGAAGTATGACAGTTGTGCATAAAACCTGGTGATATTGATAAACATTTGATATGGTCTCTGTTAGGGTTCTATGTTCCTTATTAATCAGGATTTGTTAATCTTTCAAGTCAATCAAGGTCAAAAGTCAAATTTTGGTCTATACTAGCAAAATTTTCCAAGTTATAAAGCAAAGAGTATGAGTCACTGTATAGATATCATTGCTAATCCCACTCCAAAAATGAATATCATTTCATCATGGCAGGTCATCTCCATATTTCACGAGTCTTTTAATTAATCATGGTCAGTCAAACCCTATCAATCATACTTTCACCCTCTTTCCTCAGAGATTGAGTCAAAATTCTACTACTAGGGTTTTTGTTGTGCTTTCCCTTTTCCATGGTTCATAGCTTCATTTAGGAGTCAAAGGCCTTCGTTTTAAGCTTATACCTCCTTCATCATCCTTCACTGACCATTCTCCATCATTCCCCTCATCAAAATATTTTCATTTCCTTATTTTACCAAAAACCAAAGAAATTTGTTGCGCTTTTACCCTAGGTTTGTGTTTTGACCTTTTCCCCCCTTTTTCTCACTATTTTTGATAAATTCCACTTCTAGTATTTTCCTAACACCCATATCTATCCCCCATATTTTTCCCATAATTTTTCCTACCTCCCTTCCCTCTCATTCCCTTCCCCTAAGTTTCTGCTCTTTTGTGTTGCGCTTTTACCTAGTCACCATGTTCTTGTCATATCTATTAAACCTCACACCCGTTTTCCATGAAATTGTTACAGGAGATGCATGGGGATGAAATGAAAACACCCACTCAATTTCAACTCAAAATGATGCACGTTTTCGAGAAATGAGCCATCGTCATCTATAACCATTTTGGGATTTTCTCAATATTTGTGACTCTAACTGGGCTGAAATGTTTTGCAGAGGTTCAATATGATGATATTAATTTTTTTTTTAAATTTGAACCCATTTGAATTTACTGTTTGGGAGATATTCCCAAAATACAATTGCTACAAGAGAGTTGTTACAGTTTTGACTCTGTTTTTATCATCATTTTCAAAAGATATTTATGACCAAATGGAGATGAATTTTGAAAAACAAAAGGAGGTTTTATTTAAGCATGGAACCAAGCATAAGAACCTCCTTCAATTTTTACATAGGTGTTATGGTTAAAGAGATATGATTTTGTCTTCCTTGCTTCTCTTTTCGTTGCGCTTCTGGATGATCAGTTTTGGAATCAAGTTTGAAGAGGCTAAAATGTTGTTTTTTCATGGTTTAAAGGCTCCAGGGTGTAGTGGAAATCTCCAATTTTCTTCATAGGTCTTCAACAACACTCAAAACCTCATTCAAGTCATCAAAATTTCAAGTCAACTATTTGTTGCGCTTCTTCCAGGATTTGTTGCGTTTCTGTGTGACCAACTTCAAGCTTGGATTCTGAACAAATGGGAAAGTATTTTTGAAATCAAAGGAGTTTTTTGTTCATAACATACCCAAAAAAAAAATCCTCTCTCATTGTTTACACAGAAGTTACTGTCTTGGAGTTACAGGTGGCACTTTGAGACCCATTTTTTACAATTTCGCCAGGCTAGGATTCCTGACAGGGTTCTAGAACTTTTTGAAATTCGACTTGGTGGACCTCCAACTTGGCATGGTTGACCTCAAATCTATTTGGATAATGAATTTTGAGGATTTTTATATCATATCCCATGATTATATCTTCAACTATCACATTTTTAGTTAGTCAAAAACCAAACCCTAGATAGTAGGATATGGGAAAATTTTGCAAATATTTTATCCATGCATGATAGGGAGTGTGAGGGCCAAGTGCCAGGGAAACACAAGGGAGAAATCATTTCAAATGCATGGAAATTAATTTTCAGTGAATTCCAGGTGTGCTAAGGAGGGAGAGAAAAGGTATACTAGCCAGTGCCAAGGCATCACAAGGGAGAACTAGGTCAAAATGCTTGGAAATGAACAAATAAGAGTGCAGTGTGCCAAGGAGTCTCAGCGAATTCCAGGTGTCCCAAGGACAAAGTTTGTTAGGATAAGCTCAGAATAGTACTTGAAGGAGGCAAGCCTATGGTTGTGATAAGGTGTGTACAAAGTAGTTTCAGACAAAGGGAGAATTTGGGTTGGGCAAAACATTGTTTTGTCAATGACTTGGTTGGGTTCCCAAGTCGCAAAAAAAGTAAGGTTATCTATGAGGGCATGACAGCTAGGGAGTTCCAAGGTGTTCCAGGGAATGCTAGGAAGTACTAACACATGCTAGATAGTTCCAAGGAATTTTAGGCATGCCAAGAAGTTCCAGGCACCAGGGTGTAGCACCAACACATGCTAGGGAGTGTTAGGGCCAAGTTCTAGGGAAACACAAGGTAGCAGTAATTTCAAATGCATCGAAATGAATGAATAAGAGTGTGACAGAGAGTTATATCTAGCAAGTACAAGGTGTACTAAGTGTCAGGGAGTGTTAGAGAGTTCCAAAGCATGCCAAGAAATGCAAGGGATGATAACATGTTCTACATAGTGCCAAGGGATTATTAGGCATACCAGATGTTATGGCATGTCAATATGTAAAATTTGTTGCTTAGTTGTTTAATTTTCTAACCACAGTTGGATGTGAGCCTTGTCTTCGTAACTTGTTAAGATGGATAAGTTGAAATTATACATGAGTATCCTAAGATGAGTTATAGGAAGCTCTTAGGTGAACAAGGCATAGTCTAGTTGTAGTAATTGTAACTTGGTCAAGCTGTTGTTATAGTTGAGGCAGGATTTTGTTGGGTTCCCATGTTGCAAAAAATGTAAGGGTAGTTGTGAGGGCATGATAGCTAAGGAGTGCTAGGGCGTGCTAAGGAATGAAAAGGCATGCTCACACATGCCAGACATTTTTGTGGTCTAATGGTTTGATTTAATTTTATGGTGTTATTTTTATTGTTCGCTTTGCATAGCACTATTTTTCCTAGTTCATGTGTTGAATCATAGGTTAAATATATTCCTATGACTTGAGGAAAATGATACACACTAATTACCTCTTAACAAATTGACTGACTATAACCACTATAACCTTGGACACATAATGAAAAATACTCCACAACAATGGTCTTAAAGCATTATCTTTTGAAAAAAAATATAGTAACAGGTACATAGTGTCATCAAAAACTCATTGGAATGATCAATGATGACGAATTTTATTTTTTACCGTCACCAAAAGTAACCAAAAAGAGCATTTCTGAGGGTCAATAAAAGACGTCACTAGAAGTGTCACCAAAGAGAGAATTAGTGATGGGACTTTAACGACCCTCACCAAAAGTGTCACCAAAGAGATAATTAGTGATGGGCCTTTAACGAACCTCACCAAAAGTTTCATTGAAAATGGATTTGATGACAAACCTTAAAGGAGCATCACTATATACACTTACAACAATGTTTTTTTAAAGATCGTCACCATATGCGACATTGGTGACAGACGTTAAAGGTCTGTCACAGTCATGAAGTGTCATCAAAAACTCATTGGAATGATCAATGATGACGAAAATTCTTTGGCCATCACCAAAAGTAACCAAAAAGAGCATTGGTGAGGGTCAATAAAAGATATTCACTAGAAGTGTCACCAAAGAGAGAATTAGTGATGGGCCTCTAATGACCCTCACCAAAAGTGTCACCAAAGAGAGAATTAGTGACGGGAATTTAACAACCCTCACCAAAAGTGTCATTGAAAATGGCTTTGGTGACAAAACTGAAAGGACCATCACTATATATACTTACAACAACACTTTTTTGAAGACTGTCACCATATGTGACATTGGTGACGAACCTTAAAGATCTGTCATAGGCATGACCCTCACCAATGACCTTTTTTCTTGTAGTAACAATAGGGTGTGTGTTTACTGTAGGTGGAACAACTGTTAGTTGGGTTTCAAAACTACAAAGTGTTATTGCACTCTCAACAATGGAAGCAAAGTATGTTAGTGCTATAGAGGCTAGTAAAGAAATGGTTTGTTTACAAAGGTTTCTTGATGAATTAGGTAAGAAGCAGGAGTTGGGCAGGTTATACAATGACAACCAGAGTGTCATTCATCTTGCAAAGAACTCTGCATTTCATTCTAAGACTAAACATATACAGCTCAAGTACCATTTCATACAGTCAGTGTTGGAATATGGACAGTTGAAGCTGGAAAAGATACACACTAGCCAGATTCTTGCAGATATGTTAACAGAAGTTGTAACCAGGGAAAAACTGAGATTCTGCTCAGTTTCAATTGGTCTTAAAGTATGATGAAGAATATGAGAAACAGTCGGGTCCAAGGTGGAGTCATTGTCCAACAAATGAAACAGCGATTGAGTTGCTATAATCAGTCTCCAAGTGGGATATTGTTGGGTGTGGAGCCCGACTATCTTCTTTATTCAAAGGTATCACCACATCGGACCCCAGTTCGTAATGTGGCAGCAACATCACCCGTAATATTTGCACTACAAGGGGGTTCCATGGGGGGTGGTAGCGATCTTTAGGAGGCCCCCCCTACTGGGGGATTGGGAGCAGTGCCCCCGAAGCTAAAAATAGATGTAAAATTACCTTGTAAAATATTGTAATTTCGTAGTCAATCTTGACCGTTCATTAGGCAGAGATATGACGATAGAAGTTATGTTTAATTTAGGGTTTTTTTCCCTAGACGGCAACCGCTCGCTATATATGAGGTAATTGTATTGCGTTTATGTAGATCTATATTGTGAGTGAGAAAGAGAGAGGAGATTGTGTGAGAGTGAAGAGGGAATTACAATGGATCTGCTCTAGGTTGTATCTCTTCAGTTTGATGGATAATATAAAAGGAAGGATTGGTTGTTTTGCATGAATATAGCCTAAATTGGGTGAACCACGTATATCTATGTCTCTCTTGTTTTATGATTTTTTCTGTGTTTATATTTTTGCAATATATTTTTTATGTTCCATTGCTCTGTAATATATAATTTTATAACACAAACATGGATCAAAAAACCAGGGCTGGTAAGATCAATCTTCTTGTAAAATCATCCCGAAATTATGATTTGGGAATGAGCTATTTGATATAAGAGATCCAAAACATATTCAACAGGAACAACTTGTCATTTGGCCCTCCTTCTAGTGAAAAATGTTGATGATCTTGGATACTGCAAAAATACAAGGGGTATGCCTGATGTGAACTCCCAATATTCCTCACACCATTTGGAGTAGGAACCCCATCCAACGTATCATCCTAACCACCATAGCTTAAGGTTTGCTTGGATTCAATGGATAACATAAGAGATTATGCACACAAATTTTTAGCAAACAAGTAAGTTGAAATTATGAAACACCAATTGTAATGTGTAAAAGGAAGCCTTCACGAGAGGGGAGACAAGAGTGAGTATCTAGAAGGAAGTAATAGTAATAACCTAAGATACACACACGAGAGCAAGAAAATATTCATTAGTTATCTAGTGAAATAGTTCACATAGACACAATGAAAATTAAAGCAAATACAACACATATTCCACATGATAAGTACCAAAGCCAATGAAGTAGTTCAATTTCATTAGTACATATGAGCATAACATATACTGAAAATATCTAGGGAATAGTCTTACAACATTCATGATACATGCATGCAAATGTGTTGGCCCTATGAGATTTGATTATTATGTGAAATATCCAAGTACATAGTTATAATATAGTCACTAGCTCTAGTAGTGGAACATTAAGTCACTTCTTGCTTCTCCAAGGAATGATCTTATCTCATATGTCAAGTTAGAGAATCCAAGGTTAACTCTCCAAAGCCCTATTCTTGAGTTACAAGGTTGCTTTTATAACAAGAGGAATGACCTTTCATATTCTCATGACTCTTGAATTACACTCATGGCTATTAGACTTCTAATGTGACCTTTGAACTTCTATTTGACTCGTTTGTCGACATGTGACTCTTGGACTTCAACACATTACATTTTTCATTTTCCTTTTGAAAATTACATCATTACATCCCTAATGATGTGGTAAGACACATGGACACACATGACATTGTCATGACACTAGTGCAAGTCACAACTTGACAACAATGACCTGAAGTTTTATGATGAGATGGCAATGCCAAGTTGTTATTCATGTTGTTTTTTATTCAATATTCATGAAATATCTTCTTTTTTCTTCATATTCACCATCCAAAGGGTATTGTATCAACATCGGGACCCGTTGAGTTTTCATGCAATGTTCCAGGATCTACATCATGCCTTCATGATGGTTCTTCTTTGTGCTTCTTCTCTACATGTTCTTCCTTGTCCCTTCTCCTTACTATCTTCCTTGAGAATCACCCTGCCTTGTTGAGGAGGTATACATGCCAATGAAAATCACTCATGACAAGGCAATTTTAGTCTTGAAATCATTTATGTTATCTCTACTTTGCTCATGGAAGAAGCTTCTTGTGAAGGCATGTGAAAGGACTTTAGGAGGGTGCAGTTGAGGTTAAAAGTGGTTAAGGAAGGCACCAATATTCACTAATACTATGCCATGCACTATGAGGATGAGTTCTTGAAGGTACAACGTAGTGGGCTAGTTCAAGGAACAATGTGATGAGCTTGTTGACTAAAAATGTGCCATGCACTAGGCTCAAGGGAGAAGGAAATAGTGAGAGTGCAGTTGAGATTCACAGTGACTGAGGGAGGCCCTGAATATGGAATAAAATTGCATCATCCACTCATGGAGAGAGAGAGACTGCTTGGGAGCAAGGTGCAGTCACAAGAGACAAGGAGGGGCATACTATTGATTAAGAGTGCGCAGTGTACCAGAGAGGTTCAATGAGGGCGCAGGGCACATTGATAGTGGAAAACAATGCCCGACTATTGCTTGAGCGTGTGTTATTCACTCTAGAAGGGACAGAGGGTCCTTGTTTTCTAGAAGTGTGCTAAGAGGATCCTTGTTTCCTAGAAGTGCGCTGAGAGGGCCTTTTTTTCCAGAAGTTTGATATGAAATAGATATCTGTTATGAAACCAGCTCAAGAAAAGATAGAAAAGATAGATCAACGCCTTAGAATTCAGCCTCTTCAAGGGGGCAACCTCCTTTACATTACATAAATGAACAATTCTTGGATGATACAAATGACAAAACCTCCTTTCTATATATAGGAGTCTAAGGAGTCACAATATAATCCAGCCGACCTAACAATAATAATATAAAGCCACAAAAATAACAATAGAGGGATTCTATGGGCACAGAAATAACAATATGGGGGTAATAGGGGCACAACAATATAAATAAGGGGTATAACTACAATAGTAATGGGGTAATCACTAGTATTATAGGGACCCAACATGCCCCTCTCCTTCAAAAAAGTGTTGTCCTCAACGCTTGAGTAGTTCTGGATACTTCTGCATAAAATTCTCATCCTCCCATGTGGAATCTTCAGCGGATAAGTTCTTCCACTTGATAAGATACTCTGAAATTGATCGATTTCGTAGCTGTCGAGTTCTTGTTTCTGTGACTGCTTCCGGTTCCAATATAATTTTTCCTTCCTCGTCAAGTTCTGGCAATATTGTTTGAATTGGGAGCTTGTCACCTATAACCTTCTTTAAACATGAAACATGGAAAACTGGGTGCAATCGAGAAGCTGCAGGAAGCTCCAATTTGTATGCCATAGTACCAATCTTTTGCAACACCTTGTACGGACCATAATACTTTGGTGATAATTTATTATCCTTCTTAGCTTGCTTTAGGGACATTTGCTTATATGGTTGTAGCCGTAGGAATACCCAATCACCTACATCAAAACTTCTTTCACTGCGATGTTGATCTGCCTGTTGTTTCATTCTATTTTGTGCCAACACGAGGTTATCCTTTAAGAGTTGGAGGACTTGTTGTTGATGTTCGATGTGATGTTCCACTGCCTGAACCTTAGAATTTTCTCTTAAATATGATGTGATGGATGGTGGTTGATACCCATAAAGTGCCATAAATGGGGTCATTTTTGTTGCTGTATGGAAGTGTTATACCACCATTCAGCCAGAGGCAACCATTTGACCCATTGTGTCTGTTTATCAGATACAAAGCAACGAAGATATCCTTCCAAACATTTGTTTACTATCTCAGTTTGCCCATCAGATTGAGGATGATAAGATGAGCTATGAGCTAACTGAGTACCAAGACAAGAAAATAATTCTGTCCAAAAATTTCCAGTGAAAATGGGATCTCTGTCACTTACAATAATCTTTGGGTTTCCATGTAGCTTTTGAACTGTTTCCATAAATGCAGTAGAAACTGTACTGGCTTTAAATGGATGTGATAATGCACAAAAGTGTGCATACTTGGTAAGTCTGTCAACTACCACCATGATGACACTCTTTCCCTCAGACTTGGGTAAACCTGTGATAAAATCCATTGAAACCTCCTCCCAACGTTGGCTTGGAATGGATAAAGGTTGTAATAGACCCGGTGTCTTAATTGTTTCAACTTTATTTTGTTGGCAAACCAAACATTCCGCCACAAACTTTTGAATATCTGATTTAAGGCCATCCCAAAAAAATTCCTTCTTAACCCTGTGGTAAGTTTTTAAAAATCCTGAGTGCCCTCCTAAGGGAGAAGTGTGCAATTCCATAAGAATCTTTTGTTTTAGCTGGGAATTCTTACAGAGGTATAAGCGATCTTTGTACCATAACGAATCATTTTGCCAGCTAAATGTATCAGAAGTACTGGAATCTTGTTGTAGCTTTCGAATAAGTGCCCACACTTCTTCGTCATTCTTCCATTCCTCCCTTGCTTCGTTTATCCAATCTGGTTGGATAATAGAAATGGCACACAACAATGCTTCCACATCCTCATCCTTTCTTGAGAGTGCATCTGCCACCACATTTTGCTTCCCTTTTTTGTAGATGATTTCAAAGTCATAACCCAACATCTTTGTGACCCACTTTTGTTGCTCTTCAGAGGATAATCTTTGTTCTAAAAAGTATTTAAGGCTATCATGATCCGTTTTTACCTTGAAGTGTCTTCCCATTAGGTAGGGTCGCCATTTCTTAAGTGCATGGAGTATTGCCAACATTTCCTTCTCATAAATAGCTTTGCTTAAAAACTTTCCCTTGATTGGACGACTTTCAAAAGCAATGGGTCTTTCATCTTGCATTAGAACAGCACCAATTCCATTTCCTGAAGCATCACATTCCACAATAAAGGTTTTTGTGAAGTCCGGTGTAGCTAAGACCGGTGCTTGGCACATTGCCTCTTTAAGATGTTCAAAGGCCTTTGTTGCTTCCGGAGTCCATGAAAATGAATCTTTCTTCAATAATGTTGTTAGAGGTGCTGCTATTCTCCCATAATTCTTAACAAACTTGCGATAATACCCTGTCAACCCAAGAAATCCTCGCAGATGCTTTATGGATGTGGGGATTTTCCATTCCTTAATGGCTTTAATTTTGCTAGGGTCTACCTTAACTCCTTCATGAGATACAATATGACCCAAATATTCCACCTCCTGGACTCCAAAGAAACATTTGGATCTTTTTGCATATAATTGTTTCTCCTCCAATAGTTGTAGCACCCTGTCAACATGTTCAACATGATCCTTCCAAGACTTGCTGTAGATTAGTATATCATCAAAAAATACTAACACAAATTTTCTAAGGAATGGTTTGAAAATTGAATTCATCAAACCTTGAAATGTTGAAGGTGCATTGGTAAGGCCAAAAGGCATGACCAAAAATTCATAATGACCCTCATGAGTTCTAAATGCCGTTTTCGGAATGTCTTCAATCTTCATTCTGATTTGATGATATCCCGAACGAAGATCCAACTTGGTGAAGTAAATTGATCCATGCAATTCATCCAGTAATTCATCAATGACAGGAATGGGGAACTTATCTTTAATAGTGAGCTTGTTGAGCTCCCTATAATCTGGACACATGCGCCATGATCCATCCTTCTTGTGCACCAATACTACTGGAGCTGAGAAAGAACTTTGACTCGGTTGAATTATACCAGCCTCTAGCATTTCTGCAACCATACGTTCAATTTCACTTTTTTGGACATAGGGATATCTGTACGGCCTGATGTTTGGAGGAACACTTCCTGGAATCAGATGAATAGCATGATCATGATCACGCATAGGTGGGAGACCTTTGGGAGTCTCAAATACCTTGGAATGATTGTCCAGGACTTTTTGGAGATCTGGAGAAATAGATGATTCCAATGTGGAAACATCTAGCGAACATAATTGTGCAATTACACCTCTTTGCTCCTTTTTTAGAAGCTTTGTCATACCATTAGAGCTGATTATCTTTCCTGGTTTCCCTGCAATACCCCTTAATTCAACTTCCTTTCCTTCCAAAGAAAATTTGATGAAAAGTTCTTGAAAATTAAAAGCTATTGTACCCAAGGATTGTAGCCATTGGACTCCTAGTACAACATCAGCACCTCCCATTGGAATGGAAAGCATTGGGCTAGTCAATACATATTCTCCCATGGATAGCTTGATATTATGGCACTTTCCAGAGCAATTTATTGTTCCTCCATTTGCAATCATCACTTGACACTCTGGTGCTGGATATAGGAAGCAATTCAATTCTTTTGCTACCCTACAATGAATAAAATTGTGGGTGCTTCCTGAATCAATCAACACTATTACCTTTTTCTTCTTGATTTGTCCTTCTATCTTGATGGTTTGAGGAGTGGTAATTCCCGCCAATGCATTACAAGATATGGTCGGATTTATTTGTTCTTCATCTAGGCTTTGTTCCTGGAATATATCCTCTTCTTTTGACCTTTCTTGCTCCTTTTCTTCTTCCTCTTCACAATCTATGTAGAATAATTTCTTCTCAGCACACTTATGACCTTTTGTGTATTTGCTATCACAATTGTAACAAAGCCCTTTTGCTCTTTTTTCTTCCAATTGTTGTGGTGTCAACCTTGTAGGTTGTGGAAGACTATGGGCAACAACACTTCCGTCTTTATAGTTGTGAGTGGTATGCTTCCTAGTTGCCATAATTTTGCTTTCCATTTTTCTTGCTAACCTGAATGCCTTCTCTAATGAATCAGGTTCCCAAAGGCGAACATCATGTTGGATATTATCCTTTAAAGACCCTATGAACACATCAATCCTATGCTCCTCTGGAATATCTTTTACCCTTATGTTCAATTTTTGGAACTCCTCAATGTGCTCCATTATTGAACCCTTTTGTTTGAGACTTATCAATTGGCTAAAAAAAGTGTTGCTTTTTGTATCCTCATAATGTGCTATCAATTCTTCCGTAAAAATTGCCCAAGTGATAAATTGTTTACGAGAACAAAGCCATTGATACCATACAAACTGATTTGGTTCCAAATATAAAGTTGCCATACGTACCTTTTGTGTGTTTTGCACATTATTGAGATCGAAGAATTGCTCCATCTGTAATATCCATGTGGCGGGATCCTTGCCATCAAACTTCCTCATATCGATTTTTGGAACATGGTGAGTCTTCGATCCAACATTAGAGTCTATGGAATCATGATTAACATTTCTTTTGTTCTCATCATGAGTTTCCTTTACTACCTTTTCACCATTAGTGACCCTTTCTTGTAGCAACTTCTTCAATTCTTCCATGTCTGTCTTCAAATCTATCTTCAAATTTACCATCGAATCCTCCATCTTAGCTTCCATGCCCTTTATCTTAGATTCCATGCCATTTATCTTAGATTCCACGCCATTTATCTTAGATTCCACGCCACTTATCTTAGCTTCTGTTAGCTTTTGTGAGCGTGACATTTGTTGCACTTGTTCTTGTAATTTTGATATATCATGTAGCATTTCTTCCTCTTCTTCATGAGTCATGCTAGAGCTTTCAGGTTCCTTACTAGGTGTTTGCATTTTCTTTCCTCGGGGCATCAGTTACCGATAATAATGCTTTACTATGCCCTTTGAATTCCGTTAAACCAAGCTTACACAAAAATTTAAAAAAAACTACACACCTTTTTTCACTTTATAGAAGCCTGATATTGAATCTGATGTATCTCTGTAATTTCGGATCATCCAGTTCTGAAATTGCTACCTGTAGTAGCCTTCTGTGTCCTCTTTCCAATGCCACAAGTCTGACCCAAATTGGATTCTCCAAGGAAGAGTTATGTGAAATCTCCCACAGTGACTTGCTTTTAGACTAGTTCAGTAGAGCGAACTTGTACGACGTGCCACGAGTCACTGTTTCAACCTTTGAATCTGAAACACACATACAAGAAACTACAGTCCGTCCTCTTTCTGTACCTTCTTACGAAATTTCAATCCGATCCTCAGAGAGAAAGTTATGACGATTTTCCCCAGGTCACCTGTTTTGAATGTAATTCAGGAGTCTGCAAAAAGACCAACTTCCTCAGATCATATCTCCGCAAATATCGCGCGAAAAGCTCTGAAATTCGGACCCAAGGTTCAGCGCGAATTCTTCTCAAATGGGTTTTTTTTGCGACTTCTGAAACGTCACAGAAAAAAAGTTATAGCGAAAATGCCACGATGACCTGTTTGGAGCAGCGAAACCCTAGAATCCAAAGCTCTGATACCAAATGTTATGAAACCAGCTCAAGAAAAGATAGAAAAGATAGATCAACGCCTTAGAATTCAGCCTCTTCGAGGGGGCAACCTCCTTTACATTACATAAATGAACAATTCTTGGATGATACAAATGACAAAACCTCCTTTCTATATATAGGAGTCTAAGGAGTCACAATATAATCCAGCCGACCTAACAATAATAATATAAAGCCACAAAAATAACAATAGAGGGATTCTATGGGCACAGAAATAACAATATGGGGGTAATAGGGGCACAACAATATAAATAAGGGGTATAACTACAATAGTAATGGGGTAATCACTAGTATTATAGGGACCCAACAATATCCCTGCTCAGAAATTTTCTCTTCATTAGTGGTTGACTGCTCACTAAATATGCACTCTATGCTAAGGAGGGCTCACTAGAAGAGGAAATTGCACAGTTGGCTAAGGAAAGTAGTAAAAGACAATTAACTTTGCCTAGAGAGAGGCTTAATGCACCGTGAGAGGGAGGATATCTTGTATGGCATATTTTTCTTTTGCATAGGGCCACTAGAAATGCTTCATGCACTATAAAAGGTAGACTTGCTCAGAACTCGATGCATTGAGTCAATTCAAGCAAGGAGGGTTAGGTGACTATGCTTTGAAGGTTCTAAATGTTCATCCATATGAGATATCCTTAGGAAAGATTCACTGCACAAGTATAGGAGGGAGATATCTTATCAATGAGGCTCATGAATAGGTTATGCTCATCACTTGGGAGAGATTTCATGTATTCACAACTTTCACAAGGCAGTAGGACTAAGAAGAGCTCCAAAATGGATAACTATGCGATTAATAGAGTAAGAAAGGGGAAAGCATCCAAACAAGAATAATTAATAGAGTGAGAAAGGGGAAAGAATCCAAACAAGAATAAAACATGGATCACACACATGAGTGCTATCAATACAAGCTAACGGAATGCACATGAATAATGAACAACAATCACACCTTGAAATGACAACAAAGCGACACTTATTTCTAAGTGTGATAGTTAAAATGCCACATTACAACTCGTAGGATAAAATTTGTGACATAAGTGTCGATTGTGACCAGAAAGTGTGATAAGTTGTAGGAATGTGTCTAACTTATATTCTAATGACATCTTGGACCATCTAATGCAAAAGAATTGCACTAGAGTTACCTCTGGTGATGTGTAAATGTACCACACATATAGGACTTGTAAAAGTTACACTTGCAAAAGCTAAAGAAAGTGAAGGCGGCACATGCTAGAGCAAAGATAACATGAAATCATCACTTGTTAAAGTTAAAGTAAGAAAAAAAGATGACCACAGAAGTGAAAGAGAAACTTGCAAAAACAAAGGTGTGCAAAAGTGATAATGGGAAAACTCATTGAAGTAGAAGTACAATTGCAACCAAAGTGAGGGGGATTGTCAATAGAGAGTACACACTAACTATCGACATAGGTTGAACATTATGAAAGCATTGTCTTGATGGACTATGGTATGCCTTTTCAAGTTTGTATAAAATGGAGTGTGCTTACGCATTCATCAAGGACTGAGCATGTGTGAGCAAGTGACTTTGACAATTAGAAACTGGGAAAAAGACTTGAAAAAATAGCACAACATCAATCGACAATGAAGTGACCATGGGATGATGGATCGTAAGATCCTTAGTAGGGTCCAAAATTCAAGTGTATGAAAAATTTTGGAGGGTGTTGATTACAATGTCAACAATTACTTATGTTAATACTAAGCATGAGAGTGAGATATTTTTACCACATATTCTTCATACCAAACAAGTGTATTTGTTTTTTTTTAGTTGTTACTATAGTGAGCATTTTTATTTTTATTTAGAGAATATTTTATATTTAGCCTTCATAATAGGATATCGAATGTGCATGTAGAATACACCTGTCGGCCCAATTACTAGTAAATATTCATAGACATCAAAACTTTTGTATCATAGTATTCTCACATTATTATTATTATTATTATTATTAAAAATAAAAATAAAAACATATAACAAGATTTCTAACTATAAAATTTTACCTCATTTTATTATGAGATTTTTAATTTCTTGTTATACTACTATGGGCCAGCGATATGGATGACTAATACCACATTTCCGTTATGTGACATGTTTATATGAATTTTTTTTATTATTATTAAAAAGATAAAAATTAATACCTTTTAAAAATAAATCACAACCTTTAATTTGCAACTACTATTAAAATTTTTCTAGCATATTATATGAAGGTTAAACCTCTATTATTCACTTAATAATGATTGAAAATTAACTTAAATTTTGAAAACTCTATTTTAAAATAAACATACTTGTCCACATTATAATGTACATAAATATACTAGAAAATTTTCATTTCAAAATTATAAATAAATAAATCAACATTAATCTGAAAGTGCTTACGCAAATTTAAAATGACTAAAACAAGGTTTACATATCATAAATATTTGGCACAAAATGTCGCAGAAAATCGTGCCACTTTTTTGGGGAAGGAAATAGTGTAGTTATCAACTATAAATGTGAAATGAATTTGTGCAATTATTGACAATCGCCTATGAAAATACTAAAGCCCAGGTGAATTTTCAATTTATTTTAAAACTAGGTATTTATTATAAATTTCCCATGTTAACCTTTCAAGTTATTCATTAAACATAGACTAGTCAAATGTTCTTGAAGTTCTTCATCAATTCATCAATCATATACCACTTAAATGTTTCCATCACAAGATATATATGGGGTAAGTGTCTGCTGATGTATTAACTTTGGCTAGATCCACCTTGTTGATCTCCATTAATCATGAACAATATGGAAAAAGCACATATTTTGTTATCTTTAGTTATATCATTTTGTGTTTTAAAAGAAATTTTGTTGGCTAAATATATATTTATAAAGGGTTTGAGAGTTTTAGGATTTTATTCATCATGCTCATGAATGTGGATGGTGTGTTTGTAAGTTAAAATGGTAATTATGAACCACTTATTTATGTTTTCTCTTGAATTTTACATGATAATATCTTTATTTGAGATCTAATTTCGAAAACATTTTTCACTGTGCAATTAGTTTAGTAAGTCATCAATCCTTGGTAGAATATGCTAGTTTTTTATGGTAATAATGTTGAGTGCCCTAAATGTTAAACCCTTGACCATTACATCATTATTTGTTGCCATTAATGGTAGAATCATTATTTATAAATTTACCCTTTGCCTCCTATAGAACCAAGGAGATCTATTTTTAAGGATCTTTAAAAAATATCTTTAATCTTAATGAAAGTTTTAGTTATTCACCTTTTATCATTCTGAAGGCCTAAAATCACGTATTATTTTTATTTTTATGTGATTTCAATTATTTGGATCACAACATTTGTTACAAAGAAAAGGATTTTTGGTTTGGCCTCTTCTAAACAAAACATTATACACTTTCACTCTTTTTTTCCTACAATATTGGATTGACATGGAACTTATGGGGTTAGAATACTAAACATTGAGGTACCATTCTCGAGACTTTATATTTTTATTTGCTATAATTTTGATAGTAAAATCGATAGAAGTTATATAGCTTTTTATCAATCCCAAAACCTTTCTTAAAGTATGGATTCTATGAAAGAGATGATATCTAGAGATTTAGAGCCCAACTAAGGTAATAATGGTGTTATTGGAAGGAAGACAAGATATTATAGGTCTAAATTGTACATCTTGAATTGATACAAATATGAAGTAACATTTTTTATAAATCCACCCTCCTAAAGTAGGAGAAAACAACATTTTGTGATAATTCCATCATAAATTTCCCTTTGAAGGTCCATACTGCATGGGATTTGTGGGTGTTAAGAAATCTAGGGAAAACTTTTTAGGGTTATTATAATTGATTTCTCTTTAATCTAGGAATTTACTTGTGGTATATTAATACTTTATCATTATCATTATTATTTTCTTTTCAACATCATTAAAATAAATGCCAAACAAGAATATCACAAACACAAAGAACACCAAATATAGGCTTGAAGCCATGGAAAATCCCACAAGGGTAAAACCAAATAAATTCCTCTTCTTATAGAAATTTCTTTCAACGAAGACTTCGAAAACCAAGACGCAAGACCACTCACTAAAAGACCAAGCCAACCAACCATAGATCTGCTTCACGAATCTATTAATGTCTCTATAAAAATCAAACCTATGGAAACCCTAGTCTTCCATAGAAAACTTGCACTTATGAGGGAGGAAAACATAGATAAAATCCTCCTTCATTATTCACTTCCTTCACATCTATTATTTACCTCATATCACATCAGGGAGAAGCATACCAAAGTTATGTGTATTATGGAATTCAAACTCTTCCCTTTATATAACTTTTTGAGTGGGTGCACATGCCTCTTCTAGGTCGACATCATGGGCTGGACAACCTGACCCTTTTGGTGGTTCCTAGACTCTTTTATTACATAAAATACAT
The DNA here is from genome assembly GCA_031772625.1 of Pinus tabuliformis. Classification (NCBI taxonomy): domain Eukaryota; kingdom Viridiplantae; phylum Streptophyta; class Pinopsida; order Pinales; family Pinaceae; genus Pinus; species Pinus tabuliformis. The sequence continues at coordinate 1,654,905,052 of CM062816.1, forward strand.
TTCTTTTCTTTGATACATGAGCCCTCCAAGGGACTTTACATCATGACCTTGACTTTGACTCTTATACAAAACCCTAGAGCACTCAATGGGTGCTTTGACCTAGGACAAGAGACCAATGGGCAAGAAACCCATTTTAAAATATTTTTTCTTTTTCTTTCTTTTGATAAGTACAATAATAATTACATCAAGTCATGGTCCAAACACAATTATGAAGACCAAAACTAGTTACAAATTTCAATAGTGGGAACTTGAAGAGGTCATATCATAGTATATATATAAAATTGCATCCATACAATATTAAAATTTCAAAATTTCAAGATATATAATGTTGGCTAAAAGAGAAGATCCCAAATTAGAGTTTTACGTAGTGTGCCAACTTAATTTTTTCATAACTTCTTATTATAGATTTAGTCCATGGTAATTTAAAAGGTGTTATATATATATATATATATATATATATATATATATATATATATATATATATATATATATATATATATATATATATATATATATATATATATATATATATATATATATATATATATATATATATATATATATATATATATATCTATATATATATATATATATATATATATATAAAATGAAAGTCTAGTTTAAGAAGGTTGAAAGTAAAGAGGTAGAAGGAGAAACAAATCCTAATGACAAAGTTTAATTGATGCTTCAATTCATTATTGGCAATGTAGAAATGGCTAAGACTATTGAAATTAATTCTCAATTAAAGGGAAAAAATGATTTTTGTTGATGATTAGATGTCTTTAGAGGTGTAGAGGGAGAATTTGTTCCATTTGAAGATGAAAATAAATAAGATAACAATAGAAACTATCTTTAATTTCTACAATTAGAATAATTTGATTTTTAATTCTTTAGTGCCACAACTTGAGCTAAATACCATTTCACATCGTGATGGTTAAAAAAGGATGTAATATTACAAATCACATGCTAGTAGGATTTTAGGTTATCTACTTCAAGTGATTTCATTGATGATTTGGAGTGTGTTGTTGCGTCATTAATTGATTATGAGGTTGTCATCAGTGGTAAATATTTTAGGGATATAGATTCCATTCTATTGAGAAGATATAACACAAAGAGATTAGTGAAGGAATCGAATCCCTGACTCATCAATATATGAAAGGATAAGAAGTTAATTTCTTTGATTTTAGCTAGTCATGCTAAGAGGTTGATTATCAAAGGAAAATGTTTTTGAATATTGGTTTTATACCTAAAGAGGATAATATTAATAAGAAAAATATTGACGAGATTGACATGTAGTTAGACATAAGGAAGGCTTGAGTCATCTTCTTAGCAAGTATGAAATAGTTTTTGTAGA